>CM064562.1:10022964-10052964 GCA_032716605.1 Paralithodes platypus | reverse complement strand
AAATATAAACGACGTCACAGGCAGGTAAAAACAATCAAAGCCCCAGGTAATCCATCCAATGCCCTTGGTAAATAAACTACACTGTATATACTCCACGCGATAAAATAATATTATATTCATTTTATCCAATTACATTAAATCCTCTTGATGATATGAAGTATAAATATTTTCCAAATTAAAAAAGCTGATTACTGTCATTCTATTAATATCCAACATTCTAAAGGAATTATGTATATACAGTATATATATATACAGTATATATATATACAGTATATATATATATATATATATACAGTATATATATACAGTATATATATATATATATATATATATATATATATATATATATATATATATATATATATATTATATATATATATATACTGTATATATATACTGTACTGTATATATTCTATGATAAAACACAGGCTTACACATGTACACTTACATATACCGGTACACACACACGTACACTTACTAACTTATATACACACACACACACACACACACACACACACACATACACAGTCTACAGTATTAATATGGTGTTTCAATTCAACCCAGAATAGTTTGGAAAATATAAGTACCGGTACCGGCATTAACAACCTCCACTGTGTATGGGATTCTACCGCGCTGTTCATTTAAGGGAGCCCACCTCGCCTTTGTTTTCTTTCTCTCCCTCTCTCTTTGGCTTGTATCCATTCGACCCCATTCAGCCTACTGTTTTAAGACGTTTACCCCGATCCAGGTGTCAATAATTTCCTGGCGAGCAGAAGCGAGCCAGCATATATATATACTGTATATACTGTATATATATAGGCCTATACCGGTATATATATGTATTTTTTTTTTTTTTACAGCGAGCTAAATTTGTACATTTTTCGATAGAAAAATGTCTCCGGCGAAGCCGGATTTCTCCATACAATGCTGGCTCGCTATCGCTCGCCAGGAAGATATCGACATCTGGATGGGGATAAAAGTCTTAAAACAGTTGGCTGAATGGGGCCGAATGGATACAAGCCAGGGAAAAAGAGAAAAGGAGATAAAGATAAAAAAAAAAAAAAAAAAAACGGTGACCCCCCTTAAAACCACACTATTAATATTTCACCGCCGTTCAGGCTTTCCTCATCATTTGGCCGCGTCGAAAGTCGGCTATTTATAATTCAGCACACGTAAACGTAAATGGCATTTTATAAACCTTAATTACGAACGAAGCTCTAGAATGGGGCACACTACCTACACTGAGTCCCAATGGTGACGTGGGTATTACACTGAGTCCCAATGGTGGCGTGGGTATTAAACTCACATCAGCTGTACATTGAGGACAATTAATTAATGCACCAGTAGTTTTTAAATTTTACCTATTCAACCCTTTCAGTAAGACGTTTCGCCCCACTAGTTTGGCGATTATAAGATGTTCCACCCCAATCAGGTGTCTATTTTGTTACCTGGCGAACGATAGTGAGCCTGCAATATAGAAGAATCCTGCCTCGGGCTTTCTCCCCCCCCCCCCCCCCTCCTCCCCTATGTAAATATTATGTCATTAAAACATGTACCGGTATGTATTTAGCTTGAAAGGAGGTCTCTATGTGTGTATGTGTGTGTGTGTGTGTGTGTGTGTGTGTGGGGAGGGGGGGGGGGGCGCGTGTAGCTTGAAGAGAGAGTCTACAAGGCAAACTTAACCCCTTCTGTCCATGCAGCGCCGTCCTTTTACCTGTATTCTGGCTACTATTAGACGATTGTATTCAAGTTAAAAAGGGGCCCTCCAGCAATTACCAGGCTTCGAACGATCTCAGTTAACCTTATATACTGCCACAGCTCCTTCCTAAACTGCATGAACAACACATGTAAATATTATAGCTAGAACAAAATTGTGTGTATTTAGCCCAAGCAAAATCGTCGAAGGATAACCAGAATATAAAAACAAACACTTAATCCATATTAGAACAATTAAGGGGAGGTATTTAGTTTGTTCCCTAGACCTCCATCAAGCTTAAAATTACACCCCTTGAGTCCCTTTCAAGATAAATTTGTACATTTTTCGGTAGAAAAATGTCTCGGCCTAAGGCCGGTTCCTCTTAAATTACAGGCTCGCTATCGCTCGCCAGGATAAAATTGACACCTGAATGGCACGAAAGGTCTTAATATGGGGTGAAAGTTCTTAAAATCGCTAAACTAATGGGGCAAACGTTTTATAATATCAAAAGCAATGGGGCTAAACATTCGAGGGAGAAATGGGTCAAGGCAAAACAAATATCCCTCGAGTGGAGATCTCCCCTGAAAGGAGAATATAAATAATGTTCAACAACGACAAATGGATATCTCGTATAATTATAGTGGTGCAAGAGAGGACAGCAGCCAATAAATACATACACAACAGGTACTTTCAAGAGGGACTGGTTCTTTGTTCGGGTCTATTTATATGTATAATCATATATATATATATTATTGTGTTGCCTTCATCGAGCTCCTACTCTCTAGACACCCCCCCCCCCCCTTCGAGATTAATTTGTACATTTTTCGATAGCAAAACGTCCCGGCCGAAAGCTGATTTATCTTAAAATTACAAGCTCACTATCGCTCGCCAGGAAAAAGTCGACACCTAAATGGCACGCAAGTTCTTGATATTGATATAGAAATGGGACGAAAGGTTTTTAAAATCGACAAACTAATGGGGCTAACGTCTTAAAATCTGAAACTAATGGGGGCTAATCATGAGGAAGAAATATACATACAATGGTGGGGGGGGGGGGGGGGGCAGAACAACGACCCACCAAACGGAATGGTGGTGTGAGAAACAGCAATAAATACACCACTTAAGAGGAGGTTTACACTGGAGGGATCTTTTTCTGGACCCCCTTTCTCCTTCACGTTTAGCCCCATTGCTTTTGAGATTTTAAGACGTTCGCCCTAGTAGTTTTGACATTTTGCCCCATTTCTGTCATTTTAAGACCTTTCGTGCCATTAAGGTGTCGATTTTTTCCTGGCGAGCGACAGCGAGCCTGTAATTTAAGAGCAACCGGCCTCCGGCCGGGACATTTTTCTACCGAAAAATGTACAAATTTATCTTGAAAAGGGGTCTAGGGGGTGTAATTTTAAGCTTGATGAAAACGTAGGGAACAAACTAAATACCTCCCCTTAAGAGCTATTATTATTTATGGTGTACACAGTTTATCATGTACAGTTGCCCACATAAGTTCTGTTCCTCTCCGGGGGTCTTATACGTGGGAATATACAACGCACGCGGTTGAATTACGAGTGTAGTTTCTAATGCAGGGGTTAACTCATCTGATTAGCCGACTGATTAGCCAACTGATTATTAAAAGAAACCACACGCGCAACTAATTCATACTATTTTCATAAAGAGGAACAAAACTTGGCCAACGTACGGTCGCGCTAATAAGTCATGTCCCAGCTGGCATTACGTTTGGCTTGCTCTGTGCTGTATTAATGTCTGTCAGATGTTGAATAGGGTAGGTAACATGTATGTATATTTCACTCGATGTGAAGAAATGAAGCTTAGATATTGCTGATACCAATTATTGATCAAAATATACTTGGTGCCGAGACATCACTTATTAGCGCGACTGTACATAACGTAAACCTATGTATGTAGTACTTCCCCTTCCGTCTACTGTATATATTTTATGTAGGGACTTTATTAATATGTAGAGGCTATATATCCCTGGTGTTTCCCATGTATAATTATGTATTATTATTTGCATTATTAATAGTGGTAGTAAGTAGTAGTAGTAGTAGTAGTAGTAGTAGTAATAGTAGTAGTAGTAGTAGTAATAGTAGTAGTAGTAGTAATAGTAGTAGTAGTAGTAGTAGTAGTAGTAGTAGTAGTAGTAGCAATAGTGTGAGGTTAATAATACAAGCCGGAACAGAGGCGAGGGTTCTTGATATTATTTAGCCTCTCACATTGAACAGGTGTACATTAATTAAACCCGTTAAGATACCTGCAATTCCCCTCGAGTCATATTCTATGGACGGGATTATTAAACCCGTTACGATACCTGCAATTCCCCTCGAGTCATATTCTATGGACGGGATTATTAATGGGGAGGACAAATTGAATCCACGGTTGTTGTGTGTGTGTGTTTTTAATTGATGTATATATACTTTTGTATTCTGAAGGAGAGAGAGAGAGAGAGAGAGAGAGAGAGAGAGAGAGAGAGAGAGAGAGAGAGAGAGAGAGAGAGAGAGAGAGAGAGAGAGAGAGAGTTAGAGTTAGTTCGAAATGTCAATCATGGCGGAGAGGATGACCACTAGCTATTTTGGTCCCTTCCCTGTTGTTTCGCCCCATTATTTTGGCGATTTCCAAGACGTTTCTTTCCATTAATTTGACGATTATGAAACTATTTGTTCCATTCAATTGTCGAGTTTTTCTGGCAAGCGATAGCGAGCCTACACATAAGAGAAACCGGCCTTAGCCAGGGATATGTTTATACCGAAAAATGTACAATTTTAGTTTGAAGGGGATCCAGGGCGAAAAACAAAACAATACTTGAAAATGGCAACACATCCATGAAAACCCCCCAAAATGGCAACACATCCATCAAAACCCCCAAAAATGGCAACACATCCATCAAAACCCCCCAAAATCCTCTTAAGGGGAGATGGCCCGTTTTTCTGGACCAACTTCTCCTTCGTGTTTAGCCCCATTACTTTTGAGATTTTAAGACGTTCGTTCCATTAGTTTGGCGATATTCAGACCTTTCCCCCCATTTGTTGTCAATATTAAGACCTTCTGTGCCATATACGTGTCGTTTTTTTTTCCTGGCGAGCGAAAGCGAGCCTGTAGTTTTAGGAGAAACCGGCCTACCGAAAAATTTACAAATTTATCTAGAAAGGGGGGGTCTAGGGGTTGTTCTTTTAAGTTTGATGGAGGTCTAGGGAGGAAACTTTAAAAAAAAAAAAAAAAAAAAAAAAAAAAAAAAAAAAAAAAATCCGCCAAGAAGTGAACCATTACCCCTTCAAAATACCATCCCTCTCCCCACACCATTGATCTTTGCTGGACACCACACCAAACACACCAGGCTACATCAGGGGTGCCCAGGAACACATCAATCATAGTGGACAGAGGGAAAGGTAGTCGATATTTGGTTGGTGTTGGGGAGAAGTTTGTATATTCTGGCCACCTAGCAATAGGATTATATATACTGTATTATGTAACTGGATTATATATACTGTATTATGTAACTGTATTATGTAACTGGATTATATGTAACTGTATTATGTAACTGGATTATATGTAACTGTATTATGTAACTGTATTATATGTAACTGTATTATATATACTGTATTATGTAACTGGATTATATATACTGTATTATGTAACTGTATTATGTAACTGGATTATATGTAACTGTATTATGTAACTGGATTATATGTAACTGTATTATGTAACTGTATTATATGTAACTGTATTATATATACTGTATTACCTAGGGATTATATATACTGTATTATGTAACTGTATTATGTAACTGGATTATATGTAACTGTATTATGTAACTGGATTATATATACTGTATTATGTAACTGGATTATATATACTGTATTATGTAACTGTATTATGTAACTGGATTATATGTAACTGTATTAAGTAACTGGATTATATATACTGTATTATGTAACTGGATTATATGTAACTGTATTATATATACTGTATTATGTAACTGTATTATGTAACTGGATTATATATACTGTATTATGTAACTGGATTATATATACTGTATTATGTAACTGTATTATGTAACTGGATTATATGTAACTGTATTATATATACTGTATTATGTAACTGTATTATGTAACTGGATTATATGTAACTGTATTATGTAACTGTATTATGTATGGCGGAAGTATTAATGTATATTTGGTTAAGGGGAGATTTCCACTTGAGGGATTTTTTTCTTTACCCCTTTCTCCCTCATGTTTAGCCCCATTGCTTTTGAGATTTTAAGACGTTCGCCCCATTAGTTTGGCGATTTTAAGAACTTTCGCCCCATTTATTTAACTTTTAAGACCTTTCGTATCATTTAGGTGTCGATTTTTTCCTGGCGAGCGATAGCGAGCCTGTAATTTAAGAGGAATCGGCCTTCGGCCGGGAAATTTTTCTACCGAAAAATTTACAAATTTATCTTGAAAGGGGGTCAACGGGGTGTAATTTCAAGCGTGATGGAAGTCTAGGAAACTCACTAAAAACCTCCCCTTACGACAAGTACCGGTATATTTAAATAGAAGTGAAAGTCATTACGCCAGCAAGGAGAGCTGATTTCTTTTGACTAACTTGCAAATAATACTGCATATCTCTCTATCTCTCTCTCCAGATAAAGGGTAGTTGGTTGATAGTAAACATTAGGCTTAAACACATCATCAGGATTACTGTGGATAAAGTAGCCTAAAGCCCATTACATTAGATTCAGGACACAGGCACACACACACACACACACACATATCTCTCTCTTGACCAACTCCCTGGGATCATAAGGTCTGTGTGGCCAGTGTATCTATGTAAATCTCTCCCTCTCCCGCTGTCCATATGAAGAATAGTAGTGGGTCGAGGGCATATAGTGAGCTTGTAGACCGTATCAGGGTAATTGTGGAATAAAGTTGATCCCATGTCAATAAATTCTGGACTCTCTCTCTCTCTCTCTCTCTCTCTCTCTATCATCTTCTCACTCACTCACTCACTCACTCACTCTTTTTATTTGGACAGCAAGCAAATTTGTACATTTTTCGATAGAGAAATGTCTCCGGCGAAGCCGGATTTCTCCATACAATGCTAGCTCGCTGTCGCTCGCCAGGAAGATATCGACACCTGGATGGAGGTAAACGTCTTAAATAGTAGGTTAAATGGGGCCGAATGAATACAAGCCAGAGAAAGAGAGAAAAGGGAAGAAAGATAAACAAATCCGGTAACCCCCCTTAATTAAGATAAACAAAGATAAACAAAGCCGGTAACCCCCCTTAATTAAGATAAACAAAGATAAACAAAGCCGGTAACCCCCCTTAATTAAGATAAACAAAGCCGGTAACCCCCCTTAATTAAGATAAACAAAGCCGGTAACCCCCCTTAATTAAGATAAACAAAGCCGGTAACCCCCCTTAATTAAGATAAACAAAGCCGGTAACCCCCCTTAATTAAGATAAACAAAGCCGGTAACCCCGCTTAATTAAGATAAACAAAGCCGGTAACCCCCCTTAATTAAGATAAACAAAGCCGGTAACCCCCTTAATTAAGATAAACAAAGCCGGTAACCCCCCTTAATTAAGATAAACAAAGCCGGTAACCCCCCTTAATTAAGATAAACAAAGCCGGTAACCCCCCTTAATTAAGATAAACAAAGCCGGTAACCCCCCCTTAATTAAGGATATTCATGGCACCTTTGTCCCGCGGCGTTAATTAAATAAACTACGCCTTACCCAATGTTGATGCCGTTACTAATTACATGGGCATTAATACACTGATCTAATTAAGGGGGTAGGCTTTATTTTGTGGTCGATTGTTTAATTTATAATTTGTATTTTTAGTTTCCTCGCTAGACCTCCATCAAACTTATAAAAAACATCCCCACGATCCCCCATCTAGATAAATGTGTACATTTGTTGGTAGAAAAATTAATACAGGCTCGCTATCGCTCGCCAGGAAAAGATGTACACTCGGTCAAAAAAGTATCTGCACCCCTACCCTGATAATCTGGTGTGTACAACTTGGTAGTATAGGTTGTAGGTCGTAGGTAGTAGGTCGTAGGTAGTAGGTCGTAGGTAGTATAGGTAGGTAGTGGTATAGATGGATATAGCTGCAGGTAGAGATGCCAACCCTACCGAGCTGTACACACCAGATTATCAGGGTAGGGGTGCAGATACTGTTTTGACCGAGTGTACACCTAAATGGCACGAAAGGTATTAATATTGACAAGGAAATGGGGTGAAAGGTCTTAAAATCACGAAATTAATGGTCTTAAAATTTGAAAACTAAATGGGCCTAAACATGAGAGAAAAGAGGGTCCACAAAAATCAATAACCCCCCCCCCCCCTTAAATGGTTTATAAATCTATGGTGCCATAATTGCTGTTGATGGGCCGACATTACCATTGGGCTCCTAATTGATCGTATTGTTCACGGCAGTTAACAATGTCGGGAGGGGGGTATTGTTCCCACGATGTATTAGTGGGAAATGGACTATATATTGTGGGATCTATATTTATATTAGTGGGAAATAAACGTGGGAGGTGAACGATAGATTGTGAGAATTAAGCTATTTACTAGTGGGAAATGGACGATATATTGTGGGATTTAGATTTCAAATATTGGGCAATATACGATATATTAGTAGAACAAGAACCAGTTATATCAGTGGAAAATATACGATATCCGGTATACTAGTGGGAAATATACGATATATTAGTGGAAAATAAACGTTATGTTAGTGAGAAATACATGTTATATTAGTGGAAAATGGAAGTTATTCCTAAAAATAGTTAAACATCGTCTATTGATAGCCGGAAGAAACTGTCAAAATGCGTCATATTCTTCAAAGGGTTGATAAACTTAATAACAAAGTTTAATCTCTCTCTCTCTCTCTCTCTCTCTCTCTCTCTCTCTCTCTCTCTCTCTCTCTCTCTCATTATTACTACTAATATGACTATGATGATCGTTGATTGTACAAGTATTATTAATATTATTTGTATTATTATTATTACTTTTAATCATAATCTGTTGAAAGGTAAGTGAGGTATCCTTCTCATACACACTACACAGAGAAACACTCGACGATAGTCACGTAATTTCCGACGAACTGCTTTGTGGTGAAGATAAGAAAGCAATTAAATATAAAGAAAACTGGATTTGTTCTGCTTCAAAGCCTTAAGGGGAGATTTCCACTTGAGATTTTTTTTTCTTTACTCCTTTCTCCCTCATGTTTAGCCCCATTGCTTTTTTAATTTTAAGACGTTCGCCCCATTATTTTGACGATTTTAAGAACCTTCGACCCATTTCTGTCAATTTTAAGACCGTTCGTTCCATTTAGGTGTCAATTTTATCCTGGCGAGCGATAGCGAGCCTGTAATTTAGGAGGAACCGGCTTTCAGCCGGGAAATGTTTCTACCGAAAAATGTACAAATTTATCTTGAAAGGGGCTCAAGGGGGTGTAATCTTAAGCTTGATGGATATCTAGAGACCAAACTAAAAACCTCCCCTTAATGGAATTCTCAAAGCAAAATGTAGCTTACCATACGCTCTCTCTCTACCCCCCACCCCCCCCCCACCCCCCATGATTTCCCCGGTGTTCTGTGTCGGAGGGAGGGGAGGGGATCCAAAACAGCCATCTGATTCTCCCGTGATATGCGTTCTGTCTGTGTGTGTGTGTGTGTGTGTTGTAATCCAATGTATATGTTTTAAAGTCTTCTTGGGGTAATCGCTTTATCTTAACTTAATTAGGGGAGATTTCCACTTGAGGGATTTTTTTCTTTACCCCCTTCTCCCTCATGTTTAGCCCCATTGCTTTTGAGATTTTAAGACGTTCGCCCTAGTAGTTTTGACATTTTAAGACATTTTTCCCCATTTATGTCAATTTAAGACCTTTCGTGCCATTAAGGTGTCGATTTTTTCCTGGCGAGCGATAGCGAGCCTTTAATTTAAGAGCAACCGGCCTCCGGCCGGGACATTTTTCTACCGAAAAATGTAAAAATTTATCTTGAAAGGGGGTCTAGGGGGTGTAATTTTAAGCTTGATGAAAACGTAGGGAACAAACTAAATACCTCCCCTTAAGTCAATTTATGCCTTTCAAGATCCGATTACGCATTACGTTTTGTTTTATATTTATCTAATTATGTATGTATTTATATTTAAGCCTATGTATTGATTTATTATTTAATTATTATTATTTGTTTTTATTATTTTTTTTTTGGGGGGGCTACTCTTAGAGGATTTTGTTCAGATTAGGAAGGGTATATGGAAGTCAGAGGGTTAGCTGAGACAGTCTTTACCCGTATCATTCCCACAGATCCTTCCTAAACTGTGTACATTCGTCTCATAACTGACGAAATGCGTCATAATCTTCAAAGGGTTAAGCTACAAAATAATTCCTCTCCAGTCCCCCTTTTAATCTCAAAGAAACGCCTCTCTCTCTCTCTTTATATATATATATATATATATATATATATATATATATATATACAGTATAATAAAAATAAAATGAAGTAATAGGCTATGATCTCTGTGTGTCAGGGTAAATCCAATATGCCTCAATTCTTCTTGTATCTCCAAAGGGTAATAGAATGTGAGAGAGGTAAGTCGACGCAGAAAGTTAGGCTATTGAGAGGTTATAGGCCTAACTTCTTTCTCGGGATAACTTTGTTGAATGTGATATTGTATTCATCATCTTTTTATTGCGTTTGTACATAGTAAGAGAGAGAGCGAGAGAGAGAGAGCGAGAGAGAGAGAGAGAGAGAGACTGTGTGAGAGTGAGTGAGTGAGTGTGTGATAGAGAGATACAGTGTGTGTGTGTGTGTGTGTGTTACCTCCTCTACTTCACTTAAACGCATTGTGGGAGATTATCCATCTATCTATCTATATTACTCCAAGAATTATTCAACTCATATACCATCATGACAGTTGATAAAGTAGATGGTATTTTAACTTAATCACTACCGTACTAAAAACTCTTCATGCTTCAGTATGGACTTCTATATACAGTACCGGTATATTAGCTACTGGGTAGGCCTATATATATATATATATCTTAGTTATTTGGGTATATACAGTATAATTATTAGGTGAGAGCTTGAATTGTTTATCCTTTGTTACCTTCCATCTTAAGGGGATATTTGTATTTAGTTATTCATTTATCTAAATATTTATTATTGTCTTCAGTTTCCTCTAAACACCTCCATCAAGCTTAACAAATATCCCCCCCCCCCCCCCCCGAGATAAACTTGTACATTTTTCGGTAGAAAAATTTCCTGGCCGAAGGTCGATTCTTCCTAAATAACAGGCTCGCTATCGACCACCTGGACAAAGTAAACCCCTAAATGACACATAATGTCTTAAAATCACCAAACTACTGGAGCGAACATCTTAAAATATACATATAATAATGGGATTTAACATGAGGGAGAAGGGGGGTCCAGAAAAACAAACAAACTTCCCCTTAACCTGTCCACCTGTCCTAATGGATGAGCCACTTGGGTAGATTAGCGAACATGTAGTTAGAGAGAGAGTGCCCAACTACTTCTTTAAGGGGAGATATCCACTTGAGAGATTTTTTTCTTGACTCCTTTCTCCCTCATGTTTAGCCCCATTGCTTTTCTAATTTTAAGACGTTCGCCCCATTATTTTGACGATTTAAGAACTTTCGACCCATTTCTGTCAATTTTAAGACCTTTCGTGCCATGTAGGTGTCGATTTTATCCTGGCGAGCGATAGCGAGCCTGTAATATAAGAGGAACCGGCTTTCAGCCGGGACATTTTTCTACCGAAAAATGTACAAATTTATCTTGAAAGGGGGTCTAGGGGGAGTAATTTTAAGCTTGATGGAAGTCTAGGGAATCAACTAAAAACCTCCCCTTAAACGCCATATAGGTACCTTACAGCGGGGTGATGTTTGGTTTTTGGATCGTGTAGAAAACGTGAACACAAACACAGCAATATATACAGTACACTATAGTCCGTTAATTCCAGGTTGGACAGACATGGTAACCTCTAACCTCTCATAACTCAAAAAGGACTAGAGTAATCGAGCTAACATTTCTACCATATAGGAAGACTTGGCTAGGGAATTGGTGTGGAAATTGACAGCTCATTTGCTCAAGCCCTTTTTAAGTTACAGAGGTTAGAGTTTACGATTTCTGCCCAACATATAGAATGAACGGACTATAGTTGATATGGTCCTCTGGTTGCTATGGTTCAGTGGTTGATATGGTTAAGGGGAGATGAGTCGTTTTTCTAGATTCCCTTCTCCCTCATGTTTAGCCCCATACATTTTTCAGATATTAAGATGTTTGCCCCATTAATTTGTCGATTTTAAGAACTTCCACCCCATTTCCTTGTCAATATTTAAGACCTTTCGTGCTATTTAGGTGTCGATTTTTTCATGGCGAACGATAGTGAGCCTGTAATTTTCGAAGAACCGGCCTTCGATCGGAACATGTTTCTACCGAACAATGTACAAATTAATCTAAAAGGGGGATCTAATGGATGTTGTTTTGTTTTTTTAAAGTTTGATGGAGGTCTAGGGAGGAAACTAGAAAAATAATATGAACAAAATCGACCAAAAAGTAAACCATTCCTCCTTAACTGGTTGCTATGGTTCATTGGTTGATATGGCTTCTATGGTTGACTGGTTGCTATATCTGTGGGCCCTCTCTACCATATAGCAATCCCGTGTGCCCGCTTTGCTAGATCCCCCTAAAGGCCGCAACCATAAGCCGACCTATATTGTCCCTTCACTCCCAGATGTAATCCTAGTCGTATGTCTCCCTCGCTCTCGCTCTCGCTCTCTCTTTCGTCTTGCCTTGAAAATTACCTTTCTGAATATAATGCATTGAAGCTTTTTTTTTTTTACGATACCCGGTAGTCTTAAATCTTCAGTACAATACGCCATTTTGGGGTCATTTATTTTCTGGGGAGCGATAGCGAGCCTGTAATTTAGGTGGAACCGACTGATGACCCACATTGAAGATGGTCTAACACTCCGTACCGGTACCGAAAATAAATATACATCATGATGAGTAGATCACACACACACACACACACACACACACACACACACCCTATAAAGCATATGCAAACACCAAATGACACACTATTGATAATTTATTTACCGAGCATTAAATATTCTTGTGCATAGACTAACACCCCCCCCCCCCCCCTAAATCCGCACTATGGACTAAAATATCCCCCCCCCCAACGCCATCCCACCCGATCCCTTTTATTCCGTCCCCCCCCCCCCCACCTCCACCATAACTCAGCGTAAGGAGGTAAAGCAGGAGAGTTATAGTAAAGAAGCAGAGTTATGGACTTTACTAGAGTGGCAGGTGGGGGGGGGGGGGGTGTCTTTGTTGGAGGGCAGTGCTCCATAGTCTCACAATAACCTTCATTGTATGGTTCGGATCGGTACCGTCACACACACACGCACAATATTCTATGCACATACACGCACATACACACACACACACATCAATACAGTATATACTCGGTACTCTCTCTCTGTAAGTGTAAGTGTGTGTGTGTGTGTGTGTGTGTGTAAGTGTGTATGTGTGTTGAGTTCATACAAGCGTCTACACATGCAACTTCGGTGATCAGTCAGGAAACACCACGACCAATATTGAGCTTTGGGAGCTGCACCATGTTATCATAATACAATACCGGATTTCCTATAGCTATCCTAGAACCCGGTACCCTTAGTGACTGACAGTGATATACCTGTCATTGTATAAGGTAGGTTTATTACCACCAATATGCTTTTACATAGGTGTATTGTTATGGACACTTGAATTGCCCTCTATATACCCAAACAAGTAGATGCACCCGGTTCTATTGCCACTCATATACGTTTATCCCACTAATAAATACGTTAAATTTCCCACTAATATAACGTTTAATTCCCACAATATAACGTTTAATTCCCACAGTTTACCGTTTAATTCCCACAATATAACGTTTAATTCCCACAATATAACTTTTAATTCCCACAATATAACGTTTAATTCCCACAGTATACCGTTTAATTCCCACAATATACCGTTTAATTCCCACAATATAACGTTTAATTCCCACAATATAACATTTAATTCCCACAATATAACGTTTAATTCCCACAATATACCGTTTAATTCCCACTAATATACCGTTTAATTCCCACAATATACCGTTTAATTCCCACAATATAACGTTTAATTCCCACAATATACCGTTTAATTCCCACAATATAACGTTTAATTCCCACAATATAACGTTTATTTCCCACAATATAACGTTTAATTCCCACAATATACCGTTTAATTCCCACAATATACCGTTTAATTCCCACTAATATAACGTTTATTTCCCACAATATAACGTTTAATTCCCACAATATACCGTTTAATTCCCACTAATATAACGTTAATTTATCACTATTATATCGTCCATTGTCCACAATATATAGTCCATTTCTCACTACTATAATATTATGGTCGGAACATTGCGCCCACCCCAACCATTAACTACCGCGAACAATGCGACCAATTAGGAGTCAAATGGTAATAACATTTGTATTCAGCACTAACAAGCCTCCCCATCAGCAGTAATTACGGAACCATAGCTAATTTCGCCATTTAATAAGAACAATACATTACCGATAGGCTATATAACGTAATTCGCACATAATTACTAACAAGGTATTGTCTCAATGTTGGGTGTAGCACTTAGCTGTATCATATATATAAAACACTTTTAAGGGGAGATTTCCACTTGAGGGATTATTTTCTTGACCCCTTTCTCCTTCATGGTTAGCCCCATTGCTTTTGAGATTTTAAGACGTTTGCCTCATTATTTTGACGATTTTAAGAACTCTCAACCCATTTCTGTCAATTTTAAGACCTTTCGTGCCATTGAGGTGTCGATTTTATCCTGGCGAGGGATAGCGAGCCTGTAATTTAAGAGGAACCGGCTTTCAGCCGGGACATTTTTCTACCGAAAAATGTACAAATTAAACTTGGAAAGGGGTCAATGGGGCGTATTTTAAAGCTTGATGGAGGTCTAGGGAATAAAGTGAATACCTCCCCTTAATATAGAAGAACATAATACCGGTACTTTTATCTTATTCATTCTATTATTAGACGATTATATTAAGGTTAGAGAGTATCTGTGGAACTTGAGTATGCATACTTAATTAGGAGGGAGTATATATTCTCTTTGATTACGAGAGGTATTTCCTAAGCTACAGGGTGTCCCAAAATAATTATGCCAATCATCGGGATTAAGTTTTATAATAATGCAAACCATGAAAATATTCTATACAAAATGTTCTAAACTTCGGCCGTTACATAGACATTGCCAGATGAAAACTATATTCTCCCATCTATTTCCCCTTAAGCCCACAATGCCGGAGTCATGCACACATAGAAAAAGGGTGGGATGCCCCTGGATCAGCCGGGGGATGTGGAATAGATGTATGTGTCGGTGGTAGGATGAGGGAATGACATGCTTTGAGGCCATTGAAGGGACATTGCGCAGTCATCCCGTGGGTCATTCATGGCGGCGGCAGGGGCAAGCTCGAGGCAATGTCGGGTGCATGGGCACCAAATACCATACTCGCTACAAGGTCTCTTCCATTTGGTGTCAACCCAAAAATCTGAAAAGTTGGCCAAGATCGTAGTGACGAAGTCGTGTGTGTGAACGCGGCTTAGCCAATATGCCAGGCATTACTCAAGTAGGGAAACTAATGCATGGTTTAAGGGGAGGTTTTTAGTTCGTTCCCTAGAATTCCATCAATCTTAAAATGACACCCCATAGACCCCCTTTCAAGATAAATTTGTACATTTTTCGGTAGAAAAATGTCCCGGCTGAAAGCCGGTTCCTCTTAAATTACAGGCTCGCTATCGCTCGCCAGGATAAAATCGACACCTGAATTGCACGAAAGGTCTTAATATGGGGTGAAAGTTCTTAAAATCGCTAAACTAATGGGGCAAACGTTTTATAATATCAAAAGCAATGGGGCTAAACATGAGGGAGAAAGGGGTCAAGAAAAAAATCCCTCAAGTGGAGACCTCCCCTTAACTGCAGCAGTACCGGTATGTATATATCGCAGTACATGGTCATATTGGTTTATGGTATTATGTATGTTCCAGGTAGGCCTATGTACAGTGCTAAAGGCGATGTATACAGGGTGTTCCAGGATGTACTGCAAGCTATGTTCTTGGTGTACCGGTGTATATTGTGTGTGTGTCTATGCGGTGTATGTGTGTTTGTTATGTTACTGGCGAGCGATAGCAAGCCTGCAATTTAGGACGAATCGGCCTTCGGTCAGGACATTTTTCTACCGAAAAAATGCACAAATTTATCGCGAAGGGGAATCTTGGGAGTATTTTGTTTAAGCTTGATGGAGGTCTAGGGAGCAAATAAAATAATAATAATAAATAAATAAAATAAAACAAGTTTGTTATGTAGGCCCTATGCATGGGTTTGCGTACGCCCATGTGACTCAGTGCGCTCCAAAAGCCACCACATTAACGAGCCCATATCATTAAGCCAAAGCCATTTCATTACTAGCTAAACGTCCCCCTGCAGCCATTCCGCCACAGCAACAAGTCGCCATTCGGGTTTTGACTGGAGATTGATTGCCTAAAAAAGGACAAAAAGGGGAGTGGGGAAACTATGCTCTAAATCCTGGCAATGGGAGCTTTTATGGCCCCATGACCGTCAGTACCGAGAGTAGCATTATGCTAAGCTCACTTTTTACCTTCTGCAACAGTGGACGGACGTCATGTTGCATAGCCTGTGCTGCCAGTATGTGTGAGAGGTTTGTTTTCATGTATTATCTTGACAGTATTCATCCACATTAGCTCCGGACCTCCCAGTTTTACTCCATATAGGCTATATCTATCTATTGCTAGACACCCTATTCCCCGAGGGGGTGGCCATGAATGAATATCCTCCATGCACCTCACCTATATTGACGATTTTAAGACCTTTCGTGCCTAAATAGAAAGATCTTAAAATTGACAAAGAAATGGGGCGAATGGTCTTTAAATTGCCATACTAATGAGGCGAACATCATAAAATCTCAAATATAATGGGGCTAAACATGAAGGCGAAGGGGGTCCATAAACACAGAATAATAATGATAAAAATAATAAATAATAACAAACTAAAACAAGAATAACAATAATAAGATAAAACAATAACTACACACCAAAACACCCTAAGCTATACAATATAATTATCATCCAAATCTCCATAGCAACACGAAACCAGCCTGGAGACATATCCGGATTACTCGGTAGCGTCACACCTCTGATGTGATAAGCCCCCTGGTGATCTTTAAAGCTGCTCGCGACATTAAGGGAGGGAGGGGGGGGGGGGGGGGGGTATTAATTTCCTCATCAAATGTATCTTTTTATTATGTGTATAGTGTCCTGCCTAGACCTCCTACAACCTTTACCCCCCCCCCCCCTCCCCCTCTCCACCTCCCCAAGACCTTCATTCAAGATAAATGTGTAGGTCTACATTTTGCTATCGAAAAATTTCCCGTATATACAAGTTCGCTATCGCTCGCCAGGTAAAAATCGATACCTAAATGACATAAAGTCTTAATATTGACAAAGAAATGGGGCGAAAGGTCGTAAAATCGGCAAACTGATGAGCCGAACGTCTTAAATCTGAAAACTAATGGGGCTAAACGTGAGGAAGAAGGGGGTGCCAGAAAGCCGGCAATTCAGGGGGCACTCCAAAATACACGATCGCCTATTCCCGTAGTTTTGACGACGAGTTCATATGCTGGTGTTACCGGTACTTTCTTTCACGAGGACAACCAAGCAATTAACCAAACCAAACTTATCCTAAACTAACCTAATGTAACCTGGCCTGACCTAACGTAACCTGAACTGACCTAACCTACCCTAATATAAGCTGACCTAACCTACCCTCATATGAGCTGACCTAACCTATCCTAATATAAGCTGACCTAACCTAACCTAACCTGACCTGACCTAACCTACCCTAACTAACCTAACCTGACCTAACCTGAACTGACCTAACCTACCCTAATATAACCTGACCTGACCTGACCTAACCTGAACTGACCTAACCTACCCTAATATAAGCTGACCTAACCTACTCTAACACATGGTGTCAAACCGGAGCAACTTTATGTGAAGACGAGAATGTGTATGAGAAGAAATACAAGAAAATTAACATGAAATACCATATGTTTGCCTGTTTAACACTTCCAAAGGCATAATTTGACTTATTTCTTGTAAATCCATGGAAGAACAACACTAACACCACCACCACCACCACCAACAACAACAACAACCACAACCAGCCAGCAAGAGTTAATAACCCCCATTCACTTTTAGGAAGGGGGTCAAAATAAGCATCAGATTACCGGTTATCCATAAAATTAAACCAGGTATAATAACTAAGGGCGCATTTCGTAGCTACACCGGTTAGAGAGAGAGAGAGAGAGAGAGAGGTGTGTGTGGTGTGGGGGAGGGGGGGGGGGGGGGGCACAATGGTTGGTTGTTTATCTGTTCGATCCCAGTGCCCCCCCCCCCCCCCCTACCGGTGCCTCTCTCCCCAAACGTTGTTATTCGCTCCACCAGAGATCACTCGCTTTTTGTTTACAGAGAGAGAGAGAGAGAGAGAGAGAGAGCATTTGAAGTTGAAGCAATAAAGATGGTACGAGTGAGTCAGGTGAAGATATTGAGGGATAAGCCTTTTCCACGGCACCTCGTAGCTACTTTCTACTTTTTCCTTTTTCTGAAGTGTAGAGAGGAAAGGAGGGGTGTTGGAGAGAGAGGAAACTGTTGAAGTGACTTTGTTATGTGTTTTATTAGTCTGTATTCGTCGTCGAGGTGTCCCCAGACTGGGTGCGATCATGTCAAACATGCTAGCAGCTAGGACGTAGTACCACACCCACTAAATGTCCGCCTAGGCTGGGATTGAACCCAGGTCAAGAAGATTCACACGTGAGCGTGCTCTCCACTCGACTGCCGCATTTTCTTTATTATATTTTATAATATTTTATGTATTCATTCATTGTAGGATATTTATTGATATATTTGATTTATTTATATTTATTTTATTGTTATTATTTATTTATTTATTATTATTATTATTATTATTTTTATTTTTATTTTTATTTTTTTTTATTTTTTTTTTTATTTTTTATTTTTTTTTTTTGGGGGGGTCAATTCGGACCCTTGCTACCCAAAAAAAAATCGTGCAATTGAACCTTCACACATACTACTTGAGGAGCCCTGATCGAAGGTATTAACCCTTTCAAGATTATGACGAGTTGTGACGATTTCATTCAGTTAGGAAGAACTTGTGCCTTGTGAGAGCTAAAGAGTTATTTGAGATAGGATTTACCCCTTTGATTCCTATATATCCTTCCTAAACACCAAGAAATCGTCTAAAGTAGCCAGAATATTTTGTCATTCTGCATCATAATTCAAATTTCAAATACCGGTACAAATTATTTATTTAGTTCATAAATTTACAAGGTTAGTTTCACACAATAATATAATTTACAAGGTTAGTTTCACACAATAATATAATTTACAAGGTTAGTTTCACACAATAATATATATAAGCTGAGCCCGCTAAGCTGTCACTAATGTTTTATGTTGATGCTGTCACTAATGTTTTATGTTGATGCTGTCACTAATGTTTTATGTTGATGCTGTCACTAATGATACACGGCAGCTATGAGGGAAATAACAAACTTACAATTAAACAATAAGTACTAAAAGAAGAGAACAAAATGTTTAAAATATAATAATAAATAATACAAAACATGATTAGAAACATCAAGTGGTCTCATTGAAAAAGGAATTCTATACTGGAGTGTATTGCATGATAAAGTAATGTTTGATTCTATTTCTGAATGCATTAATTGAGGATGAAGATTTGATATCATTGGGAAGTGTGTTCCATAATTGACAACCTCGATATTGTACACATAAACGTGACTGGGTAGAAGAAACAAATGGGACTGCCAATTAGTTTTCATTTCTAAGATTATAATTAGTATTAGGTTTAATTTTATATTCAATCGGACAATGTATTATATTATTTAAGGATTTACCGGTATATATATAAGAATAGCTAGAGATTGGTTAAAAATGTCATTCAGTCGTCCAATTGTCAACAGAATAAAAAGTGGCTGCGTATATTGCGTCCTAGGACTGTGGGTCATAATTCTCACAATTTGATTTTGCAAAATAAAAAGTGGTTGGAGCTGAGCATGATATGTTGAAGACCATATGGCATTGCAATATAATCATCAAGGGGTTAAATTATTACACTGCCAGGTTCCAAATAATAATAATAATAATAATAATAATAATAATAATACAAATAATAATAAGCATTACTGATGTTATAAGAGTCTATACCGGTAATACGTTAAGTACTGCTCCAGGTTGTGTCAACTTGTGTGATATTAATATACCGGTAATAGTTATCCTATTCTTACTGCATTATATACTTTGCTACCGGTACCGGTAATGTATATCCTAGCTACAGCAGAGTATAAAGGAACGAGAGAGAGAGAGAGAGAGAGAGAGAGAGAGAGAGAGAGAGAGAGAGAGAGAGAGAGAGAGAGAGAGAGAGAGAGAGAGAGAGAGATAGAGAGAGATAGAGAGAGAGAGAGAGAGAAAGAGAGAGAGAGATAGAGAGAGAGAGAGAAAGAGAGAGAGAGAGAGAGAGAGAGAGAGAGAGAGAGAGCTCTTGCTCCCCAACTATTCCCAAATATTCAATATATCTCTACATGAACTACCGGTAACCCAATAAGTAAAACGTACATAAAACTCCTAAACACCAATAAAACAATAAAACTCACCAGAGATATATTCCAAACTCGCATCATTAGCTAGCCTATTCCGTGTCCCAAATACTCGTTATACCTACACGTACGGTACTAATCCAATATTTAGAGTATAAACAAAACTCATAAAAACCATAACACGATAAAACTCACCAAACAGTCACATAACCCCAAACTTACCCCATTAGCTACGACATTCCTTCTTTCATATAACGTGCGGCACTTAATCTAGCTACATGTACAGCTGGCCAAATAAGTCGTGTTTCCGCTGTCATTACGTTTTGCTCCCTGTGTGCTGTATTAATGTCTGCCAGATGTTGAATAGGGTGTGTAAAGATAGGAACGTGTTTGTATATCTCACTCGAAACGATGAAGTAATTCTTACAGTGCTGATACCAATTATTGATCGAAATATACTTGGTGCCGCGACATCACTTATTTGGCCGACTGTACTAACCCAATATTAAGAATATAAACAAAACTAATAAAAAACCCATAAAACAATAAAAACACACCAGTTACATAAATCAAAACTGGCTCCATTACCTACCGTACAGTTCTTCTCTAAAATACTCAATCTAACTATAGGTACCGCCAACCAACTTGACAATAATCTTGACCCCTTTAACTTCATGTAACTCGAAATTACGGTAATGAAAGCAATCGGGCTGACGTTTCTAATCATTTGGGAAGAGTCCACCAGGAAACAGGTGTGGATATTTACAGCCAGTTTGCTCTAGGCCATTTAGAGTTACAGAGAGGTCAGGGGTCAAGATTAAGTTACCCATTAACATTTTTATTTAACAAGTCATTGGAGACAGGTTTAGTTCCAGAAGCTTGGAAGCTTGCAAACGTAGTTCCGATCTTCAAAAAAGGTGACAAATCAATAGCATCCAATTACCGTCCCATTAGTCTTACATCAATCATAGGAAAGCTACTAGAGTCAATTATTGCTAGTAAAATTAGAAACCACTTAGATACAGTTAATTTAATAAATTCTTCTCAGCATGGATTCACTCAGGGACGTTCTTGTCTTAATAATTTGCTTAGTTTTTTCTCAGAGGTATATGAAGCAGTAGATAATGACAAGTCATATGATATAATATATTTAGATTTCAGTAAAGCTTTCGACAGAGTCCCCCATGAGAGATTGATGAGAAAGGTTGAGGCGCATGGAATAGGTGGGGCGTTGTTGGGATGGATTAGGTCATGGCTAATTGGTAGGAAGCAGAGAGTCAGCATAAATGGTACGAAGTCAGAATGGGGAGCAGTCAAAAGTGGTGTCCCCCAGGGATCTGTATTAGGTCCTCTGTTGTTTGTTATATACATAAATGACCTGATTTAGGTATAACTAGTAGGATAAGTAAATTTGCAGACGATACCAAAATGGGGAGAACAATTGATTCAGATAGAGATATAGAGTGCCTCCAAAGGGATCTAGATACCTTACACGAATGGTCAGTAAATTGGCAGATGAAGTTTAACATTGACAAATGCAAGGTATTAAAGATAGGGAAGATGCAAACAAATGTTAAATATAAACTAGCTAATATGGAATTAGAAAACTCGAATTGTGAGAAAGATCTAGGTGTGTTTGTTAGCAATGATTTGAAGCCTAGACAACAGTGTATAAGCGTTCGAAACAAGGCAAACAGGATTCTCGGGTTCATCTCTAGGAGTGTGAGTAACAGAACTGCTGATGTTATCTTAAAACTTTACTTGTCATTAGTGAGACCCCATATGGATTATGCTGTTCAATTTTGGTGTCCTTATTACAGAATGGACATAGATTCATTGGAGAGAGTACAACGTAGAATGACAAAAATGATCCATAATATTAGAAATCTTCCGTATAAAGAAAGGTTGAAGAAATTAGGCTTACATTCGTTAGAGAGACGCAGAGTTAGAGGGGATATGATAGAGGTGTTCAAGTGGGTTAGTGGGATTAACAAAGGGGACATGACAAATGTACTAAAGCTCAGTGATAGCAAAAGAACTCGTACCAATGGTTTCAAATTAGATAAATTTCGTTTCAGAAAAGATATAGGCAAATATTGGTTTGGTAACAGAGTTGTAGATGGGTGGAATGGACTACCAAGTGCTATAGTGGGATTAAAAACGATAGGGAGCTTTAAGATTTAAGCCGGGTTGGGCCAATCAGCGCTCTGCAGACCCCCATAATCCTGCGTTAATCTCTAACCGTTTTGGTAAGATGATCCTCAGGGTATTAGAGTGTTGAGCCTATAATTGGGCTTTGTAATTGATTTGGGGTTGTGTGGGACAGGGATCTGCCTTGCTTAGGCCAATTGGCTTTCTGCAGACTCCCATTTTCTTATGTTCTTATGTAAGATAAAATTGGATAGGCATATGGACGAGAAGGGTTGGGTGTGAAGGGGGATCAGCCGGGTTGGGCCAATCAGCGCTCTGTAGACCCCCGTAATCCTGCGTTAATCTCTAACCGTTTTGGTAAGAAGATCCTCAGGGTATTAGAGTGTTGAGCCTATAATTGGGCTTTGTAATTGAACTGGGGTTGTGTGGGACAGGGATCTGCCTTGCTTAGGCCAATCGGCTTTCTGCAAACTCCCATGTTCTTATGTTCTTATGTAAGATTATTGTCTAGTTCATTGGCGCTACCTATACCTGTACCTGTACCGTACCAACCCAATATCTAGAACATGAACAAAACTCATACAAAAACAAAATTATAAATAATATATAACAATACATCGC
Organism: Paralithodes platypus; assembly: GCA_032716605.1. Classification (NCBI taxonomy): domain Eukaryota; kingdom Metazoa; phylum Arthropoda; class Malacostraca; order Decapoda; family Lithodidae; genus Paralithodes; species Paralithodes platypus. The sequence goes on along the minus strand of CM064562.1, from coordinate 10,029,692 downwards.
TATTTCTTTTGCATAATATTCATTAGATCTACACGTACCGTAATAACCAAATGTGTAGAACTTCAACAAAACTCATAACAACCACGATATAACAACCAAACCTCCCTCTTCCCTCTCTCTCTCCGCCTTCACCCATTAAGGGGGCCCACCTCGTATTAATTGTTCTCTCTCTCTCTCCCTCTCTCTCTGGGTTGTATCCATTCGACCCCATTCAGCCTACCGGTACTGTTTTAAAACGTTTATCCCTATCCAAATTTATTCCTGGCGAGCGATAGCGAGCCATCATATTTTTTTAAAATGTTTTTGACAGGCTAAATTTGTACATTTTCCGATAGAAAAACGTCTCCGGCGAAGCCGAATTTCTCCATACAATGCTGGCTCGCTATCGCTCGCCAGGAAGAAATCGACACCTGGAAGGGAATACACGTCTTAAAACAGTAGGCTGAATGGGACCGAATGGATACAAGCCAGAGAAAGAGAAAAAAAACAAAAAAACAAAAAAAAAACAGGTTACCCGCCTTAACCCGTACAGTACGGTACCGGTTACGTCTTTTCCATCATATTTCATACCCGTGCACTATTAGACGATTTGATTAAGGTTAGGAATTATCTGTCGTAGAACAAAGGATTAAATGAGATAGTCTGTATATACCGGTATCCTTTTAATGGGTAGACATCCTTTGTAAGCTTAAGGGGAGGTATTTAGTTTGTTCCCTAGACCTCCATCAAGCTTAAAATTACACCCCCTTGAGTCCCTTTCAAGATAAATTTGTACAGTTTTCGGTAGAAAAATTTCCCGGCCGAAGGCCGGTTCCTCTTAAATTACAGGCTCGCTATCGCTCGCCAGGATAAAAGCGACACCTGAATTGCACGAAAGGTCTTAATATGGGGTGAAAGTTCTTAAAATCGCTAAACTAATGGGGCAAACGTTTTATAATATCAAAAGCAATGTGGCTAAAATGAGGGAGAAAGGGGTCAAGACAAAAATACCTCAAGTGGAGATCTCCCCTTAATACAATCCTCTATTGGTTGCCAGAATATAAGGAGAATGACGTCACCGGTACAGTATGGGTTAAAGCATAAACAAAACTGATTAAAAAAAAAAACCAACAACTACAACTCGCTCTTCCTCCGCGCCAACAATTAAAACAGAAACACGACTCCTACTTAAGGGGAGATTTCCACTTGAGGGATTTTTTTTTTCTGGACCCCTTTCTCCCTTATGGTTAGCCCCATTGCTTTTGAAGTTTTAAGACGTTCGCCCCATTAGTTTGGCGATTTTAAGAAGTGTCACCCCATTTATGTAACTTTTAAGACATTTCGTCCCATTTAGGTGTCGATTTTTGCCTGGCGAGCCTGCAATTTAAGAGGAACCGGCCTTTGGCCGGAATTTTTTTTACCGAAAAATGTACAAATTTATCTTGAAAGGGGGTCAAGGGGGTGTAATTTCAAGCTTGATGGAAGTCTAGGAAACACACTAAAAACCTCCCCTTAAGCATTAAAACAAGCAAATAACCAAGGCTGCTCTTCCCTGTCTCCCCGCGCCACCAATTAAAGCATAAACAGAACGCACACCTAACCAAACCTAGCGCGCGCTCGCTCTCTCTCTCTCTCTCTCTCTCTTAGAAGTCATAAACACCTCGTTTGGATCGTAAGGTCTGTGGCCACTGTATATATGTAAATCTATGTAAATGAATCTCTTTCTTTCTTTCTTTCCTTCGTTCTTTCTTTCTCTCTCTCTCTCTCTCTCTCTCTCTCTTACCCCTTTCCGCCGCCGCCGCCGCCATCACCGCTAGCCACGGGAATTAGAACTAAGTACAACAGACTAAATAAAACACCGGGCGCCTGAGTTACGAGATAATGAAGGGGGGGGGGGGGGGGGCGTAAAGCAGAATTAACAGGGAGCTTCATAAAACAGGGGATTCAGGCAGTGACATGAACACACACACACACACACACACGTGACATATGATATCTATCTCTTTATATCTCTATTATTGTTCTCTCTCTCTCTCTCTCTCTCTCTCTCTCACACACACAGACGCACACACATTTCTTTATGGAATAATGTATGCTCTGCTCTCGCATCCACCTATCTCGCGAAATTTATGATAATTTACAGTTCTACAAGGTAAATGCACTTATGCGCCCATAATTGCAATCATAAATCTCTCTTTTTCTCTCTCTCTCTCTCTCTCTCTCTCTCTCTCTCTCTCTCTCTCTCTCTCTCTCTCTCTCTCTCTCTCTCTCTCTCTCTCTCTCTCTCTCTCTCTCTCTCTCTCTCTCTCTCTCTCTCTCTCTCTCTCTTATCTCTCATCTGTCTCTCTCTCTCTCTCTCTCTCTCTCTCTCTCTCTCTCTCTCTCTCTCTCTCTCTCTCCAACACCATCACAGAGGCGCGTGCAGCCTACAATACACACTGCAACACATGATGCCAACATTAGCAGCTTAGAAACAATGACGATATGGACATACAAACACACGCACTCCCCCCCCCCCCTCCCTCCCACACGCACGCACACACACACATACATACACACACACACATATACATCACGACATGGACATACTCTCTCACTCTCTCTCCTGTCTACACCATTACAGCAGCACGTGCAGCTGGCAATACAAACATGATGCCAATATCAGCAGCTGAGAAACAATGACACACACACACACACACACACACACACACACACACATACACACACACATAAGAGGTTGACCGTGCCTAGAGGGACTGAAAAAAAGAAAGTTAATGGCTTCCGGCACCACTTTAAATTCTGAGAGAGAGAGAGAGAGAGAGAGAGAGAGAGAGAGAGAGAGAGAGAGAGAGAGAGAGAGAGAGAGAGAGAGAGAATTAGGAGACAGGGAACGAAGACAAACGACAGAGAAAGGAGGATATCTTTTGAGGGCGTAAATGAAGGAGGTGGCAGACGGGGAAATTATAGAGCTGAGAATATGCAAAAGGAAAGCAAGAAACAACATATCAGACGGGGAAATTATAGGGCTGAGAATATGCAAGAGGGGACGAAGGACGCAAAGGAAAACAAGCAACAACACATCAGATCATGGGGTGAGAATATGCAAACGGGGACGAGAGGAAAGCAAAGGAAAGCAAACAACAACACACATATTGGTCCTTACGAGGCTAACCGTATCTAAGAAATCATGGGGTGAGAATATGCAAAAGGGGACGAAGGGTGCAGAGGAAAGCAAGCAACAACATATATTAAATAATTGTATGCAGGTTAAGAAGGACCTGTGTTCACTGTTCCTGAGAGGGTTTATGGAGATCGTGTTGCCCATTTGAGTCGCAGAGGTTGATTACAAACCAAGGAAAATCGTCTAATAGTCAGGTAACCAGAATAGGAAGACAATTATGAAGGGGTTAAGGGGAGGTTTCTAGTTTGTTTCGTACTCCTCCAGCAATCATAAAATTTCACCCCCTTGACCCCCTTTCAAAATAAATTTGTACATTTTTCGGTAGAAAAATGTCCCGGCCGAAGGCCGATTACTCTTAAATTACAGGCTCGCTATCGCTCGCTAAGATAAAATCGACACCTAAATGGCACGAAAGGTCTTAAAATTGACAGAATGGGGTGGAAATTCTTAAAAATCACCAAACTAATGGGGCAAACGTCTTAAAATCTCAAAAGCAATGGGGCTAAACATGAGGGAGAAAGGGGTCAAGAAAAAAGTCCCTCAAGTGGATATCTCCCCTTAAACTCAGTCTTGGTGGATAATTAAATAGAAGTAAACTGGTCTTTAAATCACGAGTGCCTGTTGATCGCTAGACACCCAGGGTTCGAATCCCGGGTGGTTTGTATGAAGAAGTAAAATAGGTAAGGCGAGTTCATTAAAATAGGTAAGGCGAGTTCATTAAAATAGGTAAGGCGAGTTCATTAAAATAGGTAAGGCGAGTTCATTAAAATAGGTAAGGCGAGTTCATTAAAATAGGTAAGGCGAGTTCATTAAAATAGGTAAGGCGAGTTCATTAAAATAGGTAAGGCGAGTTCATTAAAATAGGTAAGGCGAGTTCATTAAATAGGTAAGGCGAGTTCATTAAAATAGGTAAGGCGAGTTCATTAAAATAGGTAAGGCGAGTTCATTAAAATAGGTAAGGCGAGTTCATTAAAATAGGTAAGGCGAGTTTATTAAATTTGAGGAGCGAGGAATAAATACGAGGCGAAATACTGGGATAAACGAAAACTAAATCGGCCATAAAAAAGGGTTCTGGAAGGACTACAAGGGCCTTTAAGGGAGGTCACCGGCTTGTTTTTATCTTTCTCTCCCTCTCTCTTTGGTTTGTATCCATTCGACACCATTCAGCCAACTGTTTTAAGACGTTTATCTCCATCCAGGTGTCGATTTCTTCCTGGCGAACGATAGCGAGCCAGAATTGTATGGAGAAATCCGGCTTCGCCGGAGACATTTTTCTATCGAAAAATGTACAAATTTAGCTTGCTGTCAAAACAAAAATATATATATGCTGGCTCGCTACCGCTCGCCAGGAAAATATGGACACCTGGATGGGGGTAAACGTCTTAAAACAGTAGGCTGAATGGGGCTGAATGGATAAAAGCCAAAGAGAGAGGGAGAGAAAGAGAAAAAAGCGAGGTGGGCTCCCTTTAAGTGTCCTACAAGACGGAGGGAGCCAGAGTTGGGGCTGGAGAAGGCTGGAGAGGGCTGGAGTGGTCGCTCTAGAGAGAAATATGGGCACTGGAAGAAATGTGCTCACAGAAATATAGTCACAGGGAGAAGGGACGAGGAGAGAAGTGTGGGTCAGAAGGGGTTTGAAGCCTGGAGAAATTTAGTAAGAAATATGGTCACATAAATATGGTCACAGTAACATATATGGGCACATAAATATGGTCACAGCAATATGGTCACAAAAGAAATATGGTCACAAGAAGAATATGGTCCCTGAAATATGGTCACAGGAATATGGTCACAGGAAGAAGGGGCGAGGAGAGAAGTGTTGGTCAGAAGGGGTTTGAGGCTTGGAGAAATTTGGTAAGAAATATGGTCACAGAAATATGGTCACAGGAAGAAATATGGTCACAGAAATATGGTCACAGGAAGAAATATGGTCTCAGAAATACGGTCATAGATTATACGGTCACAGAAATATGGTCACAGGAAGAAATATGGTCTCAGAAATATGGTCACAGGAAGAAATATGGTCACAGAAATATGGTCACAGGAAGAAATATGGTCTCAGAAATACGGTCATAGATTATACGGTCACAGAAATATGGTCACAAGAAGAAAATTAATAATATGGTCACAGAAAGAGATATATGGACACAGTGTTAGACACGTGGGCAACTGTGTTAAGGGGAGATTTCCACTTGAGGGATTTTTTTTTCTGGATCCCTTTCTCCCTCATGTTTAGCCCCATTGCTTTTGAGATTTTAAGACCTTCGCCCTAGTAGTTTGGATATTTTAAGACATTTTGCCCCATTTCTGTCAATTTTAAGACCTTTCGTGCCGTTAAGGTGTTTATTTTTTCCTGGCGAGCGATAGCGAGCCTGTAATTTAAGAGCAACCGGCCTCCGGCCGGGAAATTTTTCTACCGAAAAATGTAAAAATTTATCTTGAAAAGGGGGTCTAGGGGGTGTAATTTTAAGCTTGATGGAAACGTAGGGAACAAACTAAATACCTCCCCTTAACCCCTTCTGTACCGGTACCGTTCTCTTATATTTATTCTGGCAACATTTACATTATTTAATTCAGTTACAAGGGGGCCTCCAGCAATTAGCAGCCTTCAAACTATCTCACATAACCCTCACAGTAAAAGAGACAGACAGCAACGGCTAAGGTTGGGTAGAGGATGCCAAACCTCACTCTGGATAGGACCAGCCCTCACCCTGATTTTACCTTCAAATGTTGGTGTAATTAGTTTGTCAGGGCCTCTAATAGGAAGCAAGGGAGGCAAGGTAATTAATCAGAAGCTAATCAAACTTTAAGGGGAGATGGGCCGTTTTTCGGGTCCCCGTTCTTCATCATGTTTAGCCCCATTAGTTATCAGATTATAAGACGGTCAAGCCCATTAGTTTGGCGATTTTAAGACCTTTCGCCCCCATTTATTTGTCAATATTAAGACGTCTCATGTCACTTAGGTGTTGATTTTTTCCTGGCGAGCGATAGCGAGCCTGTCATTTAAGAAAAACCGGCCTTCGGCCGTAACACTGTTCTACATATAGGTAGAGTATATTTTAAAACACGTCGTCGACGGTAAATAAAGGGTTACAAAATCGCTGGTAATTATTTGTCTTTTTGTAATCTCACGAAAATATACACTATACCGGGTATTTCAGCAAAGAATACATTACAATGGAAGATGAACTCCTTGGATAACTGTAATTAATTAATATTGTTCTTAACACCAATAACACCCCCACATTAAATTAATGAAAGCATGATGTGATGATCATCATCCCGGGATTCGAACACAGGACACCACATGTACAGAATTGACACGCGTTTAGACAGTTAAAGGTTCAGCAAATGACTACGATTAAGGGGAGATATCCACTTGAAGGATTTTTTTCTCGGACCCCTTTCTCCCTCATGTTTAGTCCCATTGCTTTTGAGATTTTAAGACGTTCGCCCCATTAGTTTGTCGATTTTAAGAACTTTCGCCCCATTTCTGTAATTTTTAAGATCTTTCCTGTCATTTAAGTGTCAATTTTTTCCTGGCGAGCGATAGCGAGCCTGTAATTTAAGA
>CM064562.1:9982964-10017964 GCA_032716605.1 Paralithodes platypus | reverse complement strand
GGTGTCTTTAATTTCACCATAGGCCTACTGACACACACACACCATAACACACCTTTCATGTTTCCAATACAGGGGTAGGCCTAGCACCAGAGTAGGCCAATCCCTGTTAGGATATACACACATACGGTAGGCCTATACAGTCGGAGGTATTATATCATGTCAAAATATACAGTCTAATGATATCCTTAAACCCTGTCAAGATATACAGACATACTGTACATTATACAGTCAGAGTCCTTATATAAACCCTGTTAAGATATACAGTATACAGTCAGAGTCCTTATATACCCTGTCAAGATATACAGACATACTGTACATTATACAGTCAGAGTCCTTATATAAACCCTGTTAAGATATACAGTATACAGTCAGAGTCCTTATATAAACCCTGTTAAGATATACAGACATACATTATACAGTCAGAGTCCTTATATAAACCCTGTTAAGATATACAGACATACATTATACAGTCAGAGTCCTTATATAAACCCTGTTAAGATATACAGTATACAGTATACAGTCAGAGTCCTTATAAACCCTGTTAAGATATACAGTATACAGTATACAGTCAGAGTCCTTATATAAACCCTGTTAAGATATACAGTATACAGTATACAGTCAGAGTCCTTATATAAACCCTGTTAAGATATACAGTATACAGTCATAATGGTGCTATAATCCTTTAAAGGGAGAGATTTACTTATTTAAATATTTTGTTATTATACAGTATACAGTCATAGCCCTTATATAAACCCTGTAGCCTACATACCCTGTGCTATATTTCCTATAGACTGTAACGAAGCCGGTAAGCCATAATAAAGGTGTCATAAATTCATAATCGTCAAGGATTATTATTATTATTATTATTATTATTATTATTATTATTTATTTATTTGTTTTGCCTTTTTTTTTTTAATATTTTCAAGTTTCCTTCCTTATCCTCAATCCAGCTTAAAAAATACTCTGGCCGACGGCCGATTCCTCCTAAATTGCAAGCTCGCTATCGCTCACACGGAAAGTATCGACACCTGAATGGCACGAAAGGTCTTATAATCGACAAACAAGATGGGCGAATGTTATAAAGTTTCAAAACTAACGGGGCTAAACATGAGGGAGAAGGGGGTCCAAGGGAATACTCGGTATACATATTAAAAGAGTATGTATATATATACAGGAGTATGTATATACAGGAGTATGTATATTGCTAACCTACACAAGTCTTCTCTTCCAAGACTTATTATTAGGGGTTGATCTGGAGATGAAAAAGTATATAGGCCTACGGCATCAAAAGGTTAAGAGGCCGTACAACATATTATTAAGATTATTATTAGGCCTGGAGCTGAGCTGAGAAGCTTAGGACATTATTATTAGGCCTGGAGCTGAGCTGAGAAGCTTAGAACATTATTATTAGGCCTGGAGCTGAGCTGAGACACTTAGAAGATTATTATTAGGCCTGGAGCTGAGCTGAGACACTTAGAAGATTATTATTAGGCCTGGAGCTGAGCTGAGAAGCTTAGAACATTATTATTAGGCCTGGAGCTGAGCTGAGAAGCTTAGAAGATTATTATTAGGCCTGGAGCTGAGCTGAGACGCTTAGAAGATTATTATTAGGCCTGGAGCTGAGCTGAGACGCTTAGCAGATTATTTATTGTCGTTTGAGTATTAATTAACACATCACACAACACGTCATTAGGCTTAGAGGTGCTATCTGAAAGGCTTGTTATTATTTATTGCCCGTTGAGTATTAATTAACACATTCTACAACACATCATTAGGGCCAGAGGTGTCAAACGAAAGCCGAATCCATTCTTTGTAGTCTTCATCATTGTCCATCTGAAAGGCTTCGCTTTTATTTTATCTTTCTCTCCCTCTCTCTTTGGCTTGTATCCATTCGGTCCCACTGTTTTAAGACGTTTACCCCCATCCAGGTGTCAATATTTTCCTGGCGACCAGTAGCGAGCCAGCATATAGGCCTATATATATTTTTTTGACAGCAAGCTAAATGTGTACATTTTTGATAGAAGAATGTCTCCGGCGAAGCCGAATTTCTCCATACAATGCTGGCTCGCTATCGCTCGCCAGGAAGATATCGACACATAGATGGGGATAAACGTCTTAAAACATATGGCTGAATGGGGCCGAATGGATACAAGCCAGGGAAAGAGAAAAAAGAAGAGAAAGATAAAAAAAAAGCCGGTGATCCCCCTTAAGGGTAATCAACAGGTCAATAACTATCTACCCGTAAAAAAGCTTCAATTTATTATTTTGGTCCTTTGCGTATTAATAAATTCGTCTACCCTGTGAAAAGTAATGGGTATAGAAAAGGTCATTAACGTGTTCATAATAACCTGTATAGCCTATTAAAAATGGCTAATTGTATGATTTCTGACTACGGTACCATACTGATAAATACGCCTTTACTGCGAAAAATAATGGATATGAAAAGGGTATATAACCTACCGGTAATTAAGGGGCGATGGGTCGTTTTTCTGGTCCCCTTTCTCCCTCGTGTTAAGCCCCATTTACTTGGAGATTATAAGATTTTCGGTCCATTAGCTTGGCAATTTTAACACCTTTTGCCCCATTTCGTTGTCAAATTTAAATTTGTTCGTGCCATTTAGGTATCGATTTGTTTTACTGGCGAGCGATAGCGAGCGTGTAATATTAAGAGGAACCGGCCTCCGGCCGAAACATCTTTTGACCGAAAAATGTACAAATTTATCTTGAAGGGGGATCTAGGGGGTGTTTTTACAGCTTGATCGAGGTCTAGCCTAAGGAGAAAACTAAAAAAATCATATACAGATAAAACAATAAGCAAATAAATACGCCCGAGTCCCCTTAAACAAGGTTTGTTGTTTGGTTTTTGAGTAGGCTACCGTACTAATTAATACGCCTTCACTGTGACAAATAATGGGCATGGAAAGGTTAATTAAAGTGTCCATAATAATCTACCTATCTGAAAGGCTTATCTTGTTTTTCCTTTGAGTCTATTTATCTATTTACTATCTATTAACTCAGGACCAATCCCCACTTTTCTAGTTTTCTTTTCCTCTTTTGTTCCTTGTTTTCTTTCCTTTGAGTAATACCGGTAATTAATTCGTCTAGGCTTACACTGAAAAATAATGGATATGAAAAGGTTAATTCATGTGCCCATTATAATCTACTCCTTTGTATTGACGGTAATAAACCCATCTAATTATACAAAGCTAGACAGGTACGGTATATCACTATACGGTACTGTTTAATTTCATCTGACGGTAAATTGAATCCCTTAGCAGCTAATTTCTGGATACTTATTAGAAAAACATGAAACCTGAATCCCTTAGCAGCTAATTTCTGGATACTTATTGGAAAAACATGAAACCACCACTATGTCTCTGCATCATAACAAGACCAAGTTTATATAATTAGCACCATATTTCACGACCAAATCTTCACAATAACTGAGAAATCTTGATGGGAACTTTGCAATTTACCGTCAGTTGAAAAGAAACAGGATAAAGTATCAACCTACCCAAGGGTTGTATTGCACTCTTCGCCATGCCACTGTTATACCAATTACCGGTACTTCTAATAGGCCGAAACCATAAAACATATTATTAGGCCTAGAGCTACCATCTGAAATGTATATAATATTATATTTTGACCTTTAAGGTGAGATGGGTCGTTTTTCTAGTCTCCCTTCTTCCTCATGCTTGGCCCCATTAGTTTTTTCGATTTTACGACTTGCCGCCCCATTTCTTTGTCAATAATAAGACCTTTCGTGTCATATATATATATATATATATATATAGCATACCGGTATACAGGAAGACAGACAAACAATTGTTCTGCCATAAATAGCATCACGCGCACACTCAAAGGCCCAAACAAATAGCTAAGACAAACACAGAGAAAACACAAACACACACACGCACAAATAGACGAACACAGAGCAAAATACAAACTCACAAATGGAAAAACACAGAGAAACAAAAACAAATATAAATACACAGAAAAAACACAAATATACTGAACATAAAGATACAAAACAAAATATGAAGACGAACAAAAATAAAACAAAACATTAAAACACACACACAGATAAACAAAAACACTCACAAATAGATAACCAGTGATAAAACACTCTCTCTCACACTCACACACACACACACACACACACACAGATAAAATATATATACTCACAAATAGATAAACAGAGAAATAAAAAAAACACACACCAAGTTCAAATACCCCAACAACTGTACAGCAAACCTTTTTTATAATTCAGGTCGAGTCGAGTAAAAAAAATGATCGCTTCCTGCATTTTATATACGGCCGTATTCAGTCAGTAATATTTGATAGCGCCGTAGAGCTTTTACACGTGAATCAATGGTGGCCCGTACACTGTAGGGCATAAATCGTGGTAATAAGGGGACAGTGATCATTTGTTGGGGTATATATATATATATATATATATATATATATATATATATATATATATATATATATATATATAATCCATATTATGCTATACAGGTCTTTTATACCGGTATTTATTATGTTTTATATTTATTTATTGTTTTTTATGTATATTGCCCCTTATAGGCTAATTACCAACATGTACGGTACGGTTGTTGACTCATATTCCGTTTTTGTTTTACTTTATTAACTGCAAGCTATGTTAAAAGCTTTATTAACTGCAAGCTATGTTAAAAGCTTTTGACAATTAAAGTGTCGAATAATTGTTTGACAAAATATAGGAAATTACATTACCATTCTCAAATTAAACATCAAAGCTCAAAATTACATTAAATGAATTAGTGACGACAGTGCTGGGTGGCTGAACACACACACACACATTCTCTCTCTCTCTCTACATATATATATTTTCAGACTTTCTTCTATTCAACTGCTAAGCTCTGGAACTCTCTCCCAGAATCAGTCTTTCCCTCTTCCTATGATTTAAATTGCTTCAAACTCCGTGTGTCCAGGCATTTTAGCTCGAACGTCCCTTGATTTCAGCCCTGTCACTCTTTGAAATCTGGGGGAGGTACTCGCTGCAGGCAGTTATGCCTTTTGTCTCCCTCATTCACATGGAAAAAATATATATATACCGGTATATATATTTATTTATTTATTTATATGATTGTATTAAAACAATACGGTACCCGGTACAGTAAATATATATGAAAATAATCAATCTAATAATAAAAAATAAATAAAATATACATCACCATCTTACGACGAACATAATTTATTCGGTAGTTAACTTTAATGGTAGTCCTATCTATACAAGTTATTTGCTATAACTTTAATGGTAGTCCTATCTATACAAGTTATTTGCTATAACTTAGGCTGAATTGAATGGCTAGGACATCAGATATGATAAATTTATATTGCCAGTGATAATTCATTTGGTAGCTGGTCACTGGTAAAATATGATTTATCATGTAGCACATAGCGGTGTGTGTGTGTGTGTGTGTGTGTGTGTGCGCGTTTTATATATATATATATATATACAGTATATATGCCGGTATATATATATATACCGGTATAGGCCTACAGTATATGGTATAGCTTGTTAAGCTAGCCTATACCGGTACCGGTACCTGTTATTGATATAAAGTACCGGTAACAGTCTACCGGTATATCGTCAGGCGAAAGAAATTAGGCTATATTAATAAAATAAATAATAATAATAATAATAATAATAATAATAATAATAATAATAATAATAATAATAATAAACCATCATTATCATTATTATTATGATATATTATTACCTCTGCCAACGAAGTTGAAGGTTATGTGTTTACCTCCATTTGTGTTTCTGTCTGTCTGTTTGCCTGTTTGTTTTTAAACAAGATACCGGTATCTTAAAAGTTATGAACCGATTACCAAGAAATTTGGTGACGAGATAGGATATTCGCCAAGGAAGAAGAGAAAGGCAATCGATAAAGCGTATACCCTACCTCCGCCATTGTAGGCAGACGCATGCGCTCTACCGACTGAACCTCTAGTTGTTATTATTGTTGTTGGTGTTGTTGTTGTTATCAATAATACTTATAATAAACATGATAATAAAGAGGAACCGGTATTCGAGTAACGTGCTCCCAAAAAGAGAGAGAGAGAGAGAGAGAGAGAGAGAGAGAGAGAGAGAGAGAGAGAGAGAGAGAGAGAGAGAGAGAGAGAGAGAGAGAGAGAGAGAGAGAGAGAGAGAGAATGAGTGTGAGAGAGAGAGTACGGGTGCGTGATACGGATCTCAACTGACATCTTAGTTATTGCATTCTTATCATATCTTCATCTCTCTCTCTCTCTCTCTATATATATATATATATATATATATATAGGCTACCCCCTCACTTCACATACCAATCTCTGCCAAACTAACCAATAGGCCCAATTGTTCGCCAAAATCAAATTGTGTTCTTGATTTTTTAATAAAATTATCACTAAATAAAACATATTCCTACTGAAAGGTCCACATAAAAGTTCAGGGTCAAAGTTCAATTATTACAGTGAGTGAGTGTGAGAGATATAGAGACAGACAGAGAGAGAGACAAAGAGAGACAGACAGACATACAGATACTGTAGATAGATAGATTGACTCCTAACACACATTTCGCATTCCACACTACCGTATATATTCCAACCTCCTTGTCTTCCCGGTACAGAGAGAGAGAGAGGGACAGAGCATGACATACAGACAGACAGACAGAGAGAGAGAGACAAACAGACAGACAGATTTACTGATAACACATATTTCGCCTTTCACTATATTATTCCACTCTCTTTGTCTCCCCGATACAGAGAGAGAGAGAGAGAGAGAGAGAGAGAGAGAGAGAGAGAGAGAGAGAGAGCATGACATACAGACAGACAGAGAGAGAGACAAACAGACAGACAGATTTACTGATAACACATATTTCGCCTTTCACTATATTATTCCACTCTCTTTGTCTCCCCGATACAGAGAGAGAGAGAGAGAGACAGACAGACAGACAGACAGACCGACCGATAGATAGACAGACAGACCGATTGATAGACAGACAGACCGATAGACAGACAGACAGATTTACTGATAACACTTTTCGCCTCTCACTCCATTATTCCTCTCACCTTGTCTACATCACCTGACCTTAAGGGGGTAGTACTCGCTTGTTCTGGACCCCCTTCTCCCTCGTGTTTAGCATATTAGTTTTGACGTTTTAAGACGTTCGTTCCGTTAGTTTGGCGATTTTGAGACCTTTCGCCTCATTTTGTTGTCAATATTCAGACCTTTCGTGCCCTTTAGGTGTCGATTTTTTCCTGGCGAGCGACAGCGAGACTCTAACTTTAGAAGGAACCGGTACATTTTGTTATCGAAAAATGTACAAACTTATCTTGAGAGGGAGTCTAGCGGGTGGTTTTCTAAGCTTGATGGAGGTCTAGCGAGGAAACTAAACACAAAATTAATAGATAAATATATGGACCAAAAAACAAGCACTACCCCCTTTAATAACCTCCCCCGACTGATTCCCTTTAATATTTGTCTCTGTACCGGTACCCCACATTTGGAATAACATAACCTTTATAACACAATCTGCCATCGTTAATCTTTCATCATAACCTTTGCCGTATCCAGGTTCGCATCTATTGGGGGCTTTTTCTTTGGCCTTGGATCCTGCGAAATATATATGTTTTTTTTCCTCTCTATTATTCCTTTGGCCTTGAACTGTGCGAAATATATATATAATGTTTTTCGTTTTTCTTTTTCCTTTTTTGTATATAGATATCATTTGCAAGGTCGTGGCGGTGGAGCAAAACATATAAGGAAGGAGCCATTTCGTATTTTGAGGGGATTTTTCGTTGGCCTTGTATCTCTGCTGTATATATAATATATACCGGTATATATATATATCTATAGTACCGGTATGCAAATAACTGTAGGCCGTTATCAGTTGATTCATATACCGAGCCGTATATACACTATTTGTAAAACCGTATAATTCATTATAGTCACTCTCAATAATAATGATGGGCATGAAAAGGTTATCTAAAGTGCCCATAACAATCTAGCCTTTTAATGGTGTGGTACAGGTTGTATAACATCTGAGGTGAAGCCATTGATTTCGGGGGCTGATGAGGGATTGGTCTTATATGTGTTCTTCTCCGGTCACCTCTTTTTCCTTTCTCGTGTTTCTTGCTGACCCTCCCTACCCTTTGAGCGAGTAAGGGATGGTTACTGACTGACTGACTTAAGGGGAGGTTTTTAGTTCGTTCCCTAGAATTCCATCAAGCTTAAAATTACATCCCCTAGACCCCCTTTCAAGATAAATTTGTACATTTTTCGGTAGAAAAATTTCCCGGCCAAAGGCCGGTTCCTCTTAAATTACAGGCTCGCTATCGCTTGCCAGGATAAAATCGACACCTAAATGGCACGAAAGGTCTTAAAATTGACAGAAATGGGGCAAAAGTTCTTAAAATCACCAAACTAATGGGGCGAACGTTTTAAAATTAGAAAAGCAATGGGGCTAAACATGAGGGAGAAAGGAGTCAAGAAAAAAGTCCCTCAAGTGGAAATCTCCCCTTAAGTTGTAATATATATACCCATTTGATACAAGGATAGCCTAAACAGGTAAATCACTATGTAAATATACCCAATGATCTTATATTATACCCTTCTCATACCGTACCCTTTTTATATCATATATTTATTTACAGTGTACCATCTTCAGGCATTAATCTATCCCGATGGTTGGATTTGCAAGACGAATTATATAGAGGTGCATTAAGCGATTTTATTATTTATTTATCTATTTATTATAAATATTCTTTTTCTCTCTAGACCTTCATAAAGCTTTGAAAAATACCCTCAATACCCCTTTCGAGATACCGGTACCCTAAATGGCCCGAAAGATCTAAACATTGACAACGAAATAATGCGAAAGGTCTTAAAATCGCCAAAATAATGGGGCGAAAGTCGTAAAATATCAAAACTAATGGGGCTAAACATGAGGGAGAAGGTGGTGCAGAAAAAACACCCACCCTCAATGTTTACGAATGGCATGAATGACCTTTTGTACGATCCAGAGACCCTAAGGTAACAGAGATCGGCCAACCTCCGCCATCTTGGTGCCACTGGTGTGATATTAATGTTGCTCTTTTCTGTTTATCTTGATTGTTCTCCAGTGGATATAATGTAACTATAAGGAAACTCTCTCTTTCTTTCTCTCACACACACACACTATCTCTCTCTCTCTCTCTCTCTCTGTATCTCACACACCCACACAAATAACACACCCACCCACCCACTCACACTCACTCACTCTCTCTCTCTCTCTTCCACACACACATACACTCTCTCTTTCACACACACACACACACACACACACACACACACACACACACACACACTGATGCTGATGGTGGCAAACGAGAGAAGTATTCCTAATTTTGTAGTCATCATTACCGTACTAAATATACAATTAAATGTATTGTTCACAGTTCTTTAGGCTAGGCCTATGTCTTTGGAAGTGATTACAGGGCAAAAATTACCTGGCATGCAATTTCATTATAATTTTCTTGTATTTATCATTCAAGTTTAAAAAAAAAAAAAATGATCCGGCTACACGCACAAACACACACACACACACACACTGATGATTGCCCTACCCACAAACACTACTCACCATCACTCTCCATACCCCTTCATTAAGATGACGTCTTTCTTCATATTACTTTAGCTATCTTGAGACGATTTGAAAGGGGTGTAATGTCTGCACCCCCCCCCCCCCTTCTCCCTTAAGTTTAGCCCCATTAACAACTAGAGATGGGGAAGGAGGGGGAGAAGGGGGAAATAAATGGACGGTGACGAAGGGAAGGAGGTAGAAGGGAGGGTGAGGGGGAGAGGGATGAGGGAGGGGAAGGGAGGCATAGGAAAAAGGGGGGGTGGGGGGGGGGGGGGGGTGAGGAAAGGCGGGCGAACAACTAAAGATTCGCAGCAAAAGATACGGCCAATCCTTTCCTGCAGTACAAAAGAATAATCATGGGGCGCCTTTCCTTTACTCTCTCTCTCAGTTTATGGGGGACGGGGCTCTTGGTAGTACGGTAATGCTTTAACAATGTATTACAACGTGTTCTGTGTGGATGTGTGGGTGTGGGTGGGTTGGTGTGTGTGTATGTGTGTGGGGGGGGGGGGGTATGGATGTGTGGGTGGGTGGGCGGGGTGTATGTATGTGTGGGGGTTGGGGCTCTTGGTAGTAAACTAGTAATGCTTTAACAATGTATTACAACGTGTGCTGTGTGGATGTGTGCATGTGGGTGTGTGGATGTGTGCATGTGGGTGGTTGGGTGTGTGTATGTGGGTGTGTGTATGTGGGTGGGTGTGGGTGTTGGTGTATGTGTATGTGTGGATGGTTGGTGTGTGTGTGTGTGTGTGGGTGGTTGGTGTATGGGTGTATGCGTGTGAGGGTGTGGGTGGTTGGTGTATGGGTGTGGGTGGGTATTTGGTGCATAGGTGGGTGGTTAATATATGGGAGTGGGTGGGTGGTTGATGTATAGGTGTGGGTTGTTGGTGTATGAGTGTGTATGGGTGTATGCGTGTGAGGGTGTTGGTGGTTGATGTATGGGTGTATGGATGGGTTTGTATGGTTAGTATATGTGTGTGTACGAGTGTGGATGGTTGGCATAGCCTATGGGTGTATGGGTGGGTGGTGTATGTGGATGGATGTGCATCTTGAAGGGGGGCAGGGTGAAATAGAATAACATGTACCGGTAAATATTATGTGTACCGGTAAATATCATGTGTACCGGTACCGTATCCTTTGTGTTTGTGTTCACATTTCAAAGTACCGGTAGGTCTATCATTTCAGAGTACCGGTAGGTCTATAATTTTATTTGGATATTTCTATTCGTGACACACGCAATATTGGAAAATATATAGCACCGTACCGGGTAGCTATAGTGTAATCCTCTTTTAAAATTCCAGACCGGCACACATTCCTTTATGTGTACGGTACGTATATACTGTATATACAAGTATATATATATATATATATATATATATATATATATATATATATATATATATATATATATATATATATATATATATATATACTGTATATATATATATATATATATATATATATACAGTATATATATACCGGTATATATTTGTTACTTTGTTTTCAAGTCAAATAGATACCGGTAATACGAAACAGAATTGGCTTAACAGAAAATTGAAAACCCATACTTAACAATTTCAGCGTTACCAATCTCTGCCAGGTGAGCTTGAATGCACTTGTTACCTGTACCCTAGCGACTTTAGGGCATATTATTATTATTTAGGTTGTTTGTAAAGTTTGGTTTAAGGGGAGGTACGGTATTTGTTTCTTCTGGAAACCCTTCTCCTTCATGTTAGTCCCATTAGTTATGAGATTTTAAGGCGTTCGACCCATTATTTTAGCGATTATAAGACCTTTCGCCCTAATTTCTTTGTCTATTTTAAGACTTGTCATGCCATTACTCTTCACCCTATATTTATTCTCCCGAGTAGCTCCCAAGATTCCCTTCTGTCAGACAGACATGGGGCCGAAGCCAGCCCTATGGCTTCAAAGCAGAAGCCGAAGTCCTTACAAAGTGACGAAGCCGAAGCCAGATAGGCTACTGTAAAAGTTCTGAAGCCAAGCCGAAACCGAAGCTAGATACGGACCATTTTCTTAAGCCGAAGCCGAAGCCAAAGCCAGATACCGGTACCGTAAAAGTTCTAAAGCCAAAGCCGAAGCCGTGGCCTTAAAAAGCTGGCTTCATTAAGCCGTGGCCGAAGCCGGCTAAAGACAGATTAAGGGAGAGAGCTCCAGAGTTAATTGTTGAATAACAAAATAACTGGGAATAATGGTTCACTTTTGGGTTTACAGAGTTGGACTGGGTGGAATTATTAGAAGAGGTGGGTGTTACCAGCTCATATATAAACTATCATATTATAAACAGATAAATAATAGACCTGTTCATTTCAAGAGTTTGGTGCAGTAGCCAACACTGCTGAGCCCACATGCTCTAAAAATCTACAATGATTAGACTTATTCCATTCGTGGTTCTGGTGTAATAGCATGCAGTTACGGATGAAGCCAGCCCTTTGGCTTTAAAGCCGAAGCCGGCTTCGGCCCCATGTCTGCTGTCAGACCATTGATTATATTGACGTTATAGTGACGTATATATCTGGTCAAGGTTGTCTCCAGTGGCTCCCATAAACCCTTCTGTACCGAGGTGTGTTTTTAGTTTTATTTTAGCTATGTTTAGACAATTTTGTGCAGTTTAAGAACGGCCTGTGGTACGGTAGGTAGTACAAAAGGTTAAGTGAGATAGTTCGAAGCTTGTTAATTGCTGGAGGCCCGTTTTAAACTTAATAAAATCGTGTAATAGCTGCCAGAATATAAAGAAAAGGACGTCGCCGGTACAGAAGGGGTTAATCGATACCTAAATGGCACGAAAGGTTGTAATATTGACAAAGAAATTGGGTGAAAGGTCTTACAATCGATCGACAAACTAATGGAACAACGTCTTAAAATATCAAACTAATATGCTAAACATGAGGGAGAAGGAGGTCCAGAAAAAGCTACTACCTCCCCTTTAAACCCAGTACCGGTAATTAATAAACGGGCTGTATTTATTCATACCGGTACAGGAAATGATTGTTGATAGATATGTCTAGGCCTAAGTGATCAAAATACCGTACGATACATGTGTAGGTCTAGATGATGTTTATCCTAGTGAAAGAATATATATATATATAGGCCTATACCGTGCTATCATCAATCTCCCTATAAGCTCCATTGAGTAGGCCTATATATCAACCAATCCGGGCCATAATTCCAAAGATGCCGCAATGGTCTAACAAACAAAAAAAAAAACACACACACACACAGAGATAGGTCTAGGAAGCAAACTAAAATATATACTGTATACCGGTATATAATAAATATATACTGTATACCGGTACCGGTATATAATAAATATATACTGTATACCGGTATAAAATAACAATAATACAAATGGAAAATGAAACACCCCACCTTAAGCACAAAGGGTGATCATAGCCCAAATTTTAAGGAGAGATGGGCGTATAGGCTATATTTCTCATTTATTGATTTTGTTATATATTTTTTTAGTTACCTCCCTAGACCTACCTGTACATCAAACTTATTAAAACATCAATTAGATCCTCCTTCTAGATTAATTTGTAAATTTTTCGGTAGAAAAATGTCCCGGCCGAAGGCCGATTCTTCCAAAATTACAGGCTCACTATCGTTCGCCAGGGAAAAAAATCGACACCTAAATAGCACGAAAGGTCTTAATATTGACAAAGAAATGGGACGAAAGGTCTTAAAATCGCCAAACTAATGGGCCGGACGTCATAAAATCTGAAAACTAATGGGGCAAAAGATGAGGACGAAGGGAGACCAGAAAACTATAATACCTTGAGCACAAAGGCTGATCATAGACCGGCGCTACTACCTTGCTCCAAATTGTAAATGACAGCTTATTGAATATCCATTAAGTTCACACGAAGCCTTGATCGGTTCTCTCTCTCTCTCTCTCTCTCTCTAAAACACTCAAACTCCCTCACACACACATAGCCTACACACATAAACACTAACTTATGCACACACACATACATACATATACATATACATATACATACACACACACACTCTTTTTCACTTCAGTCGCTTTCTTCAACGCGTAGCCTATAGTGTATGATTTTTATTCGTTCACCAGAGAGTTTTTTATGGCCGGATCACCTCGCTTGGCACAAATGGTATGTGTGGTTTGTGTAGCTTATCTATGTAACTTAAGGGGGTGGTGGTCGCTTTTGATGGACCCCTTTCTCCCTCATGTTTAGCATATTAGTTTTGACATTTTAAGACGTTCGTTCCATTAGTTTGGCGATTTTGAGACCTTTCGCCCCATTTTTTTCAATATTAAGACCATTTGTGCCATTTAGGTGTCGATATTTTCCTAGCGAGCGATAGCAACCCTGTTATTTTAGAAGGAAGCCGCGACATTTTTCTATCGAAAAATGGATATACATATTTAGCTTGAAAGGGGGTCTAGGGGGTGTTTTTTTGTTTGATGGAGGTCAAGCGAGGAAACTAAAGAACATTAATATATATATATATTTATATAAACCAAAAAACAAGCACTACCCCCTTAACCTAGCTCTCTTAGTCTAACACCCAGCTACCTTATCTCTACAGGAATTCGCTTATACTGATATGGAAAACATCGACTCTTCAAACACTTTCTCTCTTACTCGTACTCGTACTCTCTCTCTCTCTCTCTCTCTCTGTCTAAATCCTTGACACACCAACCTAAGAAAAATAACTGTAAAAGTGTTTTGTTTTGGCCTATCTCAGAAAAGGTTCAAACGCTGTCTCTCTGCCACACTCCACTGATTTTGTTTGTCTCTCTCGCACTCTCACTCTCTCTATATATATACAGTATATATATATATATATATATGTATCTCTCACTCTCTCTCTCTATCTATTCATCTATCTATCTACCGGGAATCTATATATCTATCTGTCTAGCTATGTAGGCTGTCTCTCTCTCACTCACACTCACTCTCTCTCTCTTTCACCGATTAACACCCCCTGAGAAATATCCCTCCTTTTTGCCTCTCCCCCCAAGAGGCTCAAACACCGTGAACGTCTTGAGCCGATAAAGCTTGTGTACACTCCGCAAAAACGATCCCGTTGTGTATACGAGAGAGAGAGAGAGAGAGAGAGAGAGAGAGAGAGAGAGAGAGAGAGAGAGAGAGAGAGAGAGAGAGAGAGAGAGATGTATGAGTGTGTCCCCTCCACCCTTGCCAATGATAGGCGTGCCCTATAAAAATGACAGGGTATAAATTGGGTATAAAAAGGTACCGGTAGCCTATATAAGATCACTAGGTTGACATAAACCGTACCGTATATTGATAGTGATGTACCGTTTTAGCCATATATTAGATGAGTTTATTAACACCGATAAACCGTACCTTTGAACATGGTATATGATCATGGACACTACAATTACCCTTTTCATACCTGTACCCATAATTCTTAACAGTGTGGGCTAAGCTAACATAAATACAAAGAATACCCTGCAAAGTAATGGCCAAGGAAGGCATAAATAATGTGGCCATGATAATCTACCCACTGGGAGGTATATATATATACACTCATCACTCATATAGCACAATAATCGTAAAATAAATCACCATTACTATACCGGTAACCAAATCATTTAAATGCCTCTTTCATACTTGTCATCCTTGTATTAATGGTGGCGAAGGGGTTAAAAAGGTAAAGACTCATCAATATACCCAAATCATCATATATACCTCTTCCATACCATAGATGTTTTCAGTGTACTGGAAGGGTTTATGTCATCAGCTTGATTATTCAGAGTCAATGATAAAAACTCGTGTTGAAAATTAAAGTCCAGGGCTCTCATTAATTATGCCGTATAGAAAGTTATAATGTATTCAGTACGGAGCGGTTAAATAGAGTACTGGTAGCTTAGTTTATAAACACAAAAACCGAACTTAATAATTATGATTTATAGTTGATTAATAATGCAATTCCATTCTGTAGGCCTATTCAAATTGTTTTTCATATAGCTACTAGGCTAATCCAAATATTAGACCTACCTGAGTAAGCACTTCATTCCAATCCTGAAACTCACTATTTCTATCTTACATTTAGTAAATTTAGATGTAAGGGGAGAGAGAGAGAGAGAGAGAGAGAGAGAGAGAGAGAGAGAGAGAGAGAGAGAGAGAGAGAGAGAGAGAGAGAGAGAGAGAGAGAGAGAGAGAGTACAAAGGAGTACAAAGGCGAAGAGAGAGAGAGAGAGAGAGGGAGCGAGAGAGAGAGAGAGGGGGGGGGGGGTTTGCCCCTCTGCTTACGCAGAGTTGATAAATAAATATAAACAGGAACGCGAAATGCAAAATTATTTCGAAACCCGTCTGTCCACCGCCGCTGATAAGTTTAACCCCAAGTCCGATTAACGGAGCCCCGAACCGGCGAGATTAGACCGGCTGATAACGTCCTAATTTACTATTCCCACTGGCGGACTCATAAATTACCGATAAGGCCGACGGAGCTAGGTCAAAGGCCGGTTGCACAGATTTTCCGGACACGGAGGGTTTTTTTAAGAGATTTTTTTTTTTTTTTTTGCGTGTTCTTTAGAGAGCTTATCTGACTTACAACACACCACCACCACCACCGCGAAGGGATTAGCTTGGTTTGTGGTTCAGGCTGAATTGAATGTGAGGTAGTGTGTATCCGTGTTTGGTTTTGTAATCGTGCTGGTTTGTTTGGTTGTTTGTCGCTAATCTATTTCGGGCACTTAACTATGTACGGTACTGTATATACCAGTATATTTTTGCTGGAACCAGTTAGCTACAGTTTGAGGTACGGTACGGTACCGGTTCTGGGTACCTGTAGTTTACTTATGTTATCTTGAATAATGTCGGTCTAGGCCTGTAAAGTACCGGTAATGATATATATATATATATATATACTGTATCTATGATCTATCTATATCTAGGCCTAAACATATCTGATGAAAATTACGAAATTATTACATTGCTCTTTTAGTTTACCGGTAAGGTACCGGTACCAGTTGTTATTTACCGGTAAGGTACCGGTACCAGTTGTTATTTACCGGTAAGGTACCGGTACCAGTTGTTATTTCACCTCATTCTGTGTCAAATATGCTCAGCTTTTTATTGTTTCCCTATAAATGCAATTGAACAACGCCATTTTGTAAATTTAGTGCTAGTGTTGACACCGACAGCATCTAAATACCGTACCGGTACCAGTATATCTAGCCTATGCTGGAGCTCTGATTTTAATGTGATCACATTACGTAGCTACTGTACAAGTCCAGGGGAGGTAAATTACTACTCTTCAGAACCCATTACAGACGGCTTGTTTTCATTAATTGCTTGATCATTTACAATCGCTTGCAATGAATGGCAGTACAAATATACATTTCGTATTCTGACACGCTGATGTACGGTAATATTTTGAAACAATTTGTTCACCCACTAGCTGCCGGTACCCTTAGTTAATGTTCTCCCTATAACAATGTTCACTACTTAAAAATTATAAATAATATACCATAACCTACTACGGTACCGGTAATATACAGTACATTCTCTAACCTGGACCAATATATCAAGCTGTACAGCAGACTGGTAAACGAGAAACTTTTCATATACCGGTACAGTCCCAAATGTAATTCCCTTAGTAGCCTACAGGTATGTGTCATTGGATTTGATACACTTTATGATACCGTACACAATGAAAGGGTTAAAGCTTGATGGAGGTCTAGGGTGGAAAGTAATAAAAAATACAATACAAATAGATAAATAACAAATAGAATAAAATAAAACTGGGTAAAATGAAACAATCTTGTTTTCGCTAAACAAGAGATAACCAAAGTTGAAATTAAGTAGGTAGGACATGGGTTTTGATCGTACCCGTACCATGTTTTTTGTATAGTCTGTTCGGATTGGTATTCGTGATCCCTGCTTTTATTCCGATCTATAAAATCAAGATGTTCGCTTCATCAACTTTAAAAAAAAAAAAAAAAAAAAAAAAACGAAGACAAAGACAAAGGCCAACAAATACAATATACCGGTAACGAACACAGGTATACCGGTATTAAAAAATAATATAATGGGACACACACACACACACTAAGATAATCATACGATGGAGAAAAAAAAGACACATTACCAAACACTTAAGACAATCATGCAAAGGAAGACACACGCACACAAACACACTTACATAATAAAATCACACACACACACACGAATCAATCAACTTCAAAGACATAACAGCCCTTTCTCCCCAAAAGATCCCAGCCCTTTCTCCCCCCCCCCAAAAAAAAAAATCCCTATGTCGCAAGGCAAGTGTATCGATTGGTACTTGAAAACATGCTACGTAGACCTATATTTATAAGACAATACCGGTAGTACAATGGAACACACACACACACACACACACACACACACACACACACACACACACACACACACACACACACACTGTTTTCAAACCGGAGCAATTTGGTTTGAAGACTTGAATGCATATAAGAATACATGAAATAGCATTGTTTTGACCATTAGGCTATAGCACTTCCAAAGACATAATTTGAACCATAAACCTTATTTTTATCCTAACATATACAATAATATTAGACATCAAATGATGGACTAGGCATCCATTTGACACCCTGCACGCCCACACACACACACACACACACACAGATATACAATAAACCTCCAAACAAACAATGCCTCCCCCTCCCCAAGGAATCACAGGTAAACCAACAGGACACGTATCGAATGACCCACACCATAATACACTGGCACAAACACAAACTTAATAATAGAATGGAACACACACACACACACACACACACACACACACAGTCACTAAAGAAACCAATAAACCTCAAATAGGCTACACAAGCACAATAAACTTCAAACGAGACAAAACGAACATTCCGCCCCCTCACTCTCTCAAGGCATCTCAGACTAAGCCAACTGTATCGATTGGTACCGGTACTTACACACATATAAGACAATGATACACACACACACACACACACACACACACACACACACACACACACACACACACACACACACACACACACACACACACACACACACACACACACTGCAATAGACAGCACGCACAATAAACGCACAACCAAACACAAATAAACATCCCACCCCCTCACTATCTCAAGGAATCCCAAGCTAAACCAACTGTATCGACGATTGCTACTTACACACACATAAGACAATGATAAACACACACACACACACACACAATATACCTCTAACCAGACAGCAAACACAATATCCTCCCCCTCAATCTCTCAAGGAATCCACAGACTAAGCCAACTGTATCAATTGCTACTTACATTTTTTCTTCTTGAAGAGATAATCCTCCTGGGCAGCGAGGACCTGGCAGAGCAGGGCGAGGCAGAGGAAGGAGAGACACCACACCTTCCCCATCGTCATACCGCCAGGGGATTTCCAGAGCATGGTGTCTGTGTCACTCTAACAAGGGCATAGTTTTATTAGCATTCAAGAGGCCGGACATGGGGTCTTAATTTAGCACTCAATGGTGGAAGATGGGTTCATTTTCCTAATGCCAAGCAATTTCAGAAGCATGGTGCCTGGTTCCCTCTATGGCGGCACACAAGGGCATGGTCTAATTAACATTCAATGGTGGAACATGAGGATTTAGGTCATATGTTAGCACTTACTAGCGGAATATGGAGTCACTTTCCTAATGCCAAGCAATTTCAGGAGCATAGTTTCTGACTCACTATGGCTTCACACAAGGGCATTGTCTTACTATCACTCAATGGTCGAACATGGACTCTTAATTTAGCATTCAATGGCGGAACATGGGGTCATATTTTAGCACTCAATGATCGATCATGGGGTCATGTTTTAGCACTTAATGGCTGTGTGAGAAGTCATTTTCCTACTGCCAAGCAATTTCAGGAGCATATTTTCAGGCTCTATGGCAGCACAAAAGGGCATGGTTTTACTAGCACTCAATGGCGGAATATGGGGTCTAAATTTAGCACTCAATGGTGGAACGTGGGGTCACTTTCCTACTGCCAGGCGATTTCCAAAGCATTGTGATTGACTCACTCGATGGCTGCACACATGGGCATGGACTTATCAACACTCAATGGCGGAACATGGAGTCACTTTCCTGCTGCCAGGCGATTTCCAGAGCATGATGTCTGGCTCACTCTATGGCGGCACATAAAAGGGTATGGTTTTAGTTGCATTCAATGGCGAAACATAGGGTAGTCATATTATAGCACTCAATGGTCGAACATGGTATCATATTTTAGCATTCAATGGCTGTGTGCGAAGTCATTTTCCTACTGCCAAGCAATTTCAGGAGCGTAGCCTAGTTTCTGGCTCACTATGGCATGGATTTAGTAGCATTCAATGGCGAAAAATGGAGTTATAATTTTACCAGCACTTAATGGCTACAGAAGAGGATATTTTCCTATTCAAAGTAATTTCAAGAACATGTTTTAACTCCTTCAATGATTGCACCCATAGTCATGTTCTAGTAACACTAAGTGAGCTGTACGAGGTCGTATTTTAGTAGCACGATGACGTAATTTGCATCATTTTCTAGTTACCACGAGTCGCTTTTCGTAAGGCCTAATCTAGATGTAGAATTCAAAGGGGTGAATATGATCTCAATAAATCCCCTGAATAACATCTATAGTTCCTTCTAAATCTCCCATAAAATCGACTATTGTTAGCCAGCATAAAGGGTAGGCCTACAACAGGCGTCATCGTACTGAAGGGGTTAATATTTAAACGCTGCACACAATGTCATATTCTATAGTCAGGTTATTTCCACCTGGCGGTAAATTGATATATCTTCATTTCATTTATACAGTTGTTACCGGTACCCCATTAGTTTTCGGATTTTAAGACGTTCGGCCCAATAGTTTTGCGATGGTACGGTAATACCGGTAATAGGTAATAGGTGACCCATATGTACCGGTACCGTATCGGGCAATAAACTACCTAGGGTATAGTGACTGAGTACGAACAATAGGCGTCCCATAAGTCATAACTATCGAGTAGGCCTAATAAACTACCTATAGGGGACTACTAAGTATCGAACAATAGGTGCTCCATTACTATCGAGTATTAAATTACCCCATACCGTTACCCCATAAGTAAGGTACCGTACCAGGCCCATAAAATAATCGGAAAGGGGTGTGTGTGTGTGTGTGTGTGTGTGTGTGTGTGTGTGTGTGTGTGTGTGTGTGTGTGTGTGTGTGTGTTGGAGGGAGCTTCTATTGTCACCCCCGAGCCTAGGTGGAGAAAAACAATCAGGGTCTTAGCGCAACTTTTCTTAAGTTTTCGTTATCAGTGGGCCTGTGTTTTTGTTTGCTGTTTTTGTTGTGTGTGCGTGTGTGTAGCCTATGAGAGAGTGAGAGTGAGTCAGAGTGTGTGTGTGTGTGTGTGTGTGTGTGTGTGAGTGTGAATGTGTGTACAAAGGAGTACAAAGGAAATCAAGCAACAACAGGTATATTGACCCTTCTAGGCTGCTTGCCCTCCAAAACACTGAGCATCAAGTGTGTGTGTGTGTGTGTGTGAATGAGTGAGAATGTGCGTGTGAATGTGTACAAAGGAGTACAAAGGAAATCAAGCAACAACAGGTATATTGACCCTTCTAGGCTGCTTGTCCTCCAAAACACTGAGCATCAAGTAAGTGTGTGTGTGTGTGTGTGTGTGTGTGTGTGTGTGTGTTAAAGAGCCTTTTTTCCCTTCTGTCGTGGTCTAAATGTACCTTGACTGTTGTACCGTACATGATGCTAAATTTATTCATCTTTACCAATATTCTGTAGGTAGTGTTTTGATCCATTTCGCGTACTAATTAGGCCTATAGCACCATGTACGAATTGGCTACGGTACCGTAACCTATAGTATGAGAGACTTGTATTATTGTAGGCTAATTACGGTAAATATAAAAAAAACAAAAAATAACCGTATCAAAAATATATACAAATATTACAATCCTAGCCGTACCGGTGCTGTCTGAGGGTACCGTAAGCCTAATGTAAAACTTGCATTACCGGTACATTAATTAGGCCTATAGCCTATGTAATCATTACCATTGGCCTATATACGGTATGTCATCCTAACTTTCTTACTCCCCAAACCTCCATCTAGCTATTAAAAAAAAAAACAAGACCCCATCTCGAGATAAATTTATATATTTTTCAGTAGAAAAATTTCCTAATTGAAAGCCAGTTACATGCCCGCTATCGTTTACCAGTAAAAAAACGACACCTAAATGGTATGGAAGCACTTAAAATTGACAAAGAAGTCATAAATTCGCCAAACTAATGGGGCGAACGTCTTATAACCCAGAAATAATGGAGGGAGAAGGAGGGGTCCAGTAAAGAATCCCCCTAACCATTTTTCCGTGGGTAGCATATTCCGCGTACTAAACGGGGCAGGGCGTACTAATCGGCCCCCTAATATGAGAGGGCCTTGTATTACAGTAATTATAAAGGAGTGGTGCGCCTAGAGAGGGAGCAATGAACACTAATAGCTGGCTGTAAATCTCGCTTAATATTACTGCTGAGTATTGCTGGGGTTATTACTGGGAATATATCACTGGGGAATATGGAGTAGTATCGTCGAATATTATAGCTACCGGTAACGTACTAAGGCTTATTACTTAAGGCTACTACAAGTTAAGATATATTACTTAAGGCTACTACAAGTTAAGATATATTACTTAAGGCTACTACAAGTTAAGATATATTACTTAAGGCTACTACAAGTTAAGATATATTACTTAAGGCTACTACAAGTTAAGATATATTACTTAAGGCTACTACAAGTTAAGATATATTACTTAAGGCTACTACAAGTTAAGATATATTACTTAAGAATATTACAAGTTATTACACTGTTGAGTATTGCTGACCATTATTACTGCCGGGTATTACTGGGGATATATTACTGGGGAATATTGCTGGGAGTAGTTTCGTCGATTATTAGCTACCGGTAGTAAGGATTACTACTTAAGAAAACGGTATTACAAGTATTTATTGCATGTATGTATGTACTGTATGTAGGCCTATGTACGGTATGTATGTATGTACTGGTATGTAGGCCTATGTATGTATGTATGTATGCACCGGTATGTATGTATGTATGTATGTATCGGTATGTAGGCCTATGTATGTATCGGTATGTAGGCCTATGTATGTATCGGTATGTAGGCCTATGTATGTATGTATGTATGTACTCAAGCACACACCCTATAGCTGGGGGTGGCCGAATCGAGACAGAGTCCGAACAGAAACATAATTTAAAGTTTCAATTCTTAGGAGTCCGGGACCACTTTTGCGTGCCCACGCCCCTGTCTCTGCCTCGTCGAGTAGGTAGGTGAATTATTGTACTGGCGAGTATTACTGGGGAGTATTATTAGCAATTATTAGCTACCGGTAATTTGAAATATTACTTACGGCACGAATATTACAGGTTATTATACTGTTAAAGATTATTAGCTACCGGTACTTAACAATATTACTGATTATTATAACCGGTACTTGTTACAGGCAGTTTTGCCTTTTGTCTCCTTCATGCACATACAAAAAAAAAAAAAAATGCATGTCAATTTTATATAGTTTCTTTCTCGTATTCATTCCAATCTTGATACAACATTGCCCCGGTTTGACATCCTGCACTATCACTTCTCACCAGTATTTCCAACCCCACTAACTATAAAATGGAATCCTCTGAAATGAGGTAGCCGTCGTTCTAATACCCCCATTTATTATTTGTGTAATCTTAAGGTCTATTTTAGGAAATGGACGAGGTGGCTGGTAAAAAGGTCAGAAGCTTCCAGTCTCTTATACATTCATTCTTAATTTCTTATCACTCCTGTTTCCTCTCATAGTGACGAATTTGTTTGTCATTAATTACAAAAAATAAAAAAACGAAAAAAGGAAAAGTGGGGATTGGGCCTGAGTAAATATATAGATAGATAGATTAATTAATGTTAAATTGTATTTATTTTTGTCGTTGCTGTTGCTTATATAAGATGGCAGGTGTATATTATTTTGTCTCTCACCTTTCCTATATTCATGAAATGTGTCATGCATGTCATGTATTTCACTGGTGGAAACAATTCCCAGTGCATTTTTTTTTTCACCGTTTGCTGAAAACACACACTCAATAATAATAATAATAATAATAATAATAATAATATAATAAAACCAATAATAATCTTAGCCTAATATATTTATTTCACTCCTAAGTCCTAACACCAAACACCTCCCAATGAAATTAATGAAAGTATGTGATACTACCGGGATTTGAACCTGGGTTACCACATAGTCTACATAAAATAATAAATAATAATAATACAAATATTAATCAGTTCACCAGCAGAAGAAATACAACTATGTATTAAAATATGTGTAACTACGTATGTTCCAGTCTTTCACTCCCTGTATTTGCGACCATTACCGGTACAGGTACTTATTGTTCACTAAATTTTACCTGTAGAAAATCGTCACAAAATGTTCCAAGGTAGACTAATTCCTTGACATGCCAATAAACGTCGTACCGGCGTGTCTGAACTAGTGGAAGACTGATGTCGATCATTTATCGTGTGTGAATTTGTGTTTTGTCGTGTTTGTTCGTTGTTTTATGTTGTTTTGTGTATTCCCTGTTCTTTCTCTGTCTTGAGGCGGCCACCCCCAAGGAAAAAAACAATAAAATAAAAATAATAATAATAATAATAATAATAATAATAATAATAGCCTAATAATAATAATAATAATAATAATAATAATAAAATAAAAAATAAAACATAAAATTAGGAAAAGTGGGGATCGGGCTGAGCATATAGATAGATAGATAATATACAGTATATAGGCTACCTATATATATATATATATATATATATATATATCTATATATATATATATATATATATATATATATATATATATATATATATATATATATATATTATAGGGCCTAGGCTACACAGCAAGTCTGGCCCGAAGAGCATGAGTGTAACATGTAAACGTCGCGACAGAAGCCATACAAATGACCTCTACTTTTTATGTTTTTTTTTCCCCGTGCAGCCAACCCGACACGCCCATTTCCCCGAGAGCCACCCATCAATCACTCGGGGGTGCATGTCTAGGTTGTAACGATTGGCAGGGACAATGATCTCACGTGACCCTTCTCCACTACTTCGATTAACTACCAAGAAAGCCTCTTGGATTTTTCGTGTGTTCGTCTCGTAACTCCGCAGTATTTTGTTCTACAGTAAATTAGTTTCTCTGTATTTAGTAGAGATAATGTGTATGCATTTGTGTACTATTTATATATTTATATGTTACTATGTAGGCTATAGCCCTATGCTTTACATGTATGTGTGTGATCTCTCGTGACTTTACTTACAACTTCTTCAATAGCAAAAAAGGCCGTTGGATTTTCAGTGTCCATCCCGAAATGCGCAGTGTTTTGCTGTATATAGACTAGCCTACATATATATATATATATATATATATATATATATATATATACTAACAAGATCTTCCATGATCCTGACATTGCTTCGAAATAATATATAAGGCAATTGAATTCTCAGCATGTCCCTTTAAATCCGCAGCGGGAGAAAAAAAATACTTCTTAGATTTTCAGTAGCCTATGACCCTCTTACTCCTCAGTGTTCCGTGCATATGTGCAATTCTACACTTCTCTTAGTTCTAAGCTACTATCTGAGATCTTTTTTTATTTATTTTCATTCCATTCCCCCTAGCCTACCCCTTGCTTGTGTTGTAATATATCACTAAATACAGTAAATTTCATTATTATGCACCGTTTCTCATCTTTCTATCCCACCTCAAACTCAACCTTATTGAATAACTGCATGAATGTCTCTCGTTGTAATTTATTGTTCACGTTTCAGTCATGAATAAAATAGGCCAAAAGATTATCCAAGGTATTTTTAAACATGTATTTAAGTATCGTAATTTACTTTTCAAGTTACAAATGTTTCCTCTAGCCTACACTATGCATGAACATAAGATTGTCGCAATATTCATATCAAATCACAACCCCGAAGATTTCCAGTTATCTAGTAGGCGTATCTCTTTCATCTCCGCAGTATTTAATCGTATAGGCCTAGCCTATGAGTAATTATGTTTCCTTCACTTTTATAATAATACATAGGCCTATTGCTTTACACTTTGCATATGTAGCCTATCCAAATATTTCTATATAGGCTAGGCTATACACCAAATGGAAATATTTCTATATAGGCTAGGTTATACACCAAATGGCAATGTTTACATTTACAGTAGGCGGTGGGGCCTTCCTTCTCTGCACAGTATTCTATATTTCCATATATTATAGCCTACATTCATTATGTTTCTTTCCTTGTAGGCTAGTTTATTTTATAACTTATGCTGCTTTTCTTATAAACCTATCATAAGCACCACAACTAGCCTATATATGCATCTCCTTATTCACATCAAACTGCTCAAGTAATAGCATAATAGCATAATAATAGTTTAGGCTATGCAAAATACAAATTTGCAATGCACCTATTTTCTGCAATGCCATATTTCAGAGCATGCAAAATTAACACGTCACCGACTAAAGCTTACACTCACACTATGGTACCTACTTTCCAATATAGAAAATCAAAGCACGGGATAATAATATCTCTTCGCTAAACGTGAGATTCACACGAAAACGGGGGCCTGGGATAGCGCGAGGGATGATCTAGCAACCCACCGCTCTCGACACCGGCTAGGGAGGTACTGAGGACTGCACTGCACTCGTCACACACAGGCACGGACCCCCCCACCACCCGTCTCCTCCCCAGTTTTCCCCACCCTCTATCTCTACTTACATACCTGTATGCAACATTTGTATATCCTGTATTTATACGAACTTAATAAAATAATTAAATCAAATCAAATAAATCTCTCTCCTCATCCCCACCCACCTGTCCTTCCTCCCCCTCATATACTTGCTTCCCCTACTCATTCCTCTCTCCTCCCTCTTTCACCAGTTTCCCTCCCCCTCCCACCTCTCTGCTCTCCTCCCTAGTTTAATCCCCCCACCACCTATATCTCCCTCCTCCCCTTCTCCACTCTCCTCCCCACCTTGTTTCTTCTCCCTCATGAGTTATCCCCCCTTTCATACCCATCTATTATCTGTTCCATCAAACCTTTCCTGTTTTAGCAATCTCTCTCTCTCTCTCTCTCTCTCTCTCTCTCTCTCTCTCTCTCTCTCTTTAAGGGGCAGTTAGTCGTTTTTTCTCCCTCATGTTTAGTCTCATTAGCTTTGAGGTTTTAAGACGTTGGTTCCATTAGTTTGGCCATTTTAAGACCTTTCGCCCCATTTATTTGTCAATGTAAAGACATTTCGTGCGATTTAGGTGTCGATTTTTTTTCCTGGCGAGTGACAGCTAGACAGTAATTCTAGGAGGAATGGGACCGTTCATAAATTACGTAACGCCTAAGGGTGTGAGAGAGAGAGAGAGAGGGTGAAGTGTTATGAGTGTGACAGGGGGGGGGGACCTCTCTCTCTCTCTCTCTCTCTCTCTCTCTCTCTCTCTCTCTCTCTCTCTCTCTCTCTCTCTCTCTCTCTCTCTTCCTTCACCTCCTTATCTCCACATATCTTCCCTACATGGCCCTCTTCCTGACTATTTTTGGAGTCCCCCCCTAGAGCCCCGGAACTCATCTTTACCCCGTTTTCCTTCGTAGCTCATCTCTCTCTCTCTCTCTCTCTCTCTCTCTCTCTCACACACACAGACGCACACACAAACTCATTCTCACACTCTCAACCTCTCTCTCACACATACACACACACACACAAACTCACTCGCACTCTCTCAACCCCTCTCTCTCTCTCTCTCTCTCTCTCACACACACAAACTCACTGTCACACTATGTCAACCTCTCTCCCTCTCTCTCTCTATATATATATTCGCTGTATATATATATATATATACGTACAGTATATATATATATATATATATATATATATATATATATATATACGTACAGTATATATATATATATATTTGGGGGAAGGGGTCGAGCGCAAGTTGGACTAGAAAATAGTCCATCAGGCGCCTGGCCCGGGGAGACGATTAATATGAAGGGTGTGCCTGGAAGTGTGGTGGGCGGGCTTGTGGCTTTGGCTCCGCTGCATGTCTGCCTGCCGAGATCGGAACCTCTCCGGGTGGTCGGGGGCCAGGGGAGTGCTGGAGCGACCTTGGTGACCCTGGTCTCTGGGTCTTCTCCTGGGTGAAATAGATGTGTGTGAATTTGTGTTTTTATCTGTGTTTCTTCGTTGTTTTGTTGTTTTTGTGTTTTCCCTGTTCTTGCTCTGTCTTGAGTCGGCCACCCCCAAGAAAAAGGGAAAACAAAATAATAAAATATAATAAAATAGAAAATAAAAATAAAAATAGGAAAAATGGGGATTGGGCCTGAGCATATATATATATATATATATATATATATATATATATATATATATATATATATATATATTATATATATATATCGATATATATATATATATATATATATATATATATATATATATATATATATATATATATATATATATATATATATATATATATATATATATATATATATATATATATATATATCATCATCATCATCATCAGACAAAATGGCTGCATTTATTAGAGATAACTTTCTACACCAATTACTCCAGAAACCCAGGAGGGGAGACAGTATTTTAGACCTAGTTATCACGACCCACGAAAGTTTAATTTCTGACCTAGAAGTATGGGGAATTAATATCTATCTGTGACCATAATATCACCAGGTTCCAGCTTAGCATGTCGCAATACCAACAGTACTAGTGAAACTTTTTGTTCCCAAATATATTATGGCAGATTTAAATAGCCTGAAAAATGGCCTAAAAGACATTAAATTTGTTTTGTCTATGTGGATGAGGGAGACAAAAGGCAAAATTGCTTGTGACGCGTACCTCTCCCGGAGTTTGAAGCAATTTAAGTCATAGGATGAGGGGAAGATAGCTTCAAGGAGAGAGTTCCAGACTCAGCTGTTGAATAGAAGAAAGATTGGGAATATCATTTCACTCTTGGGTTGGAGAGTTGCACGTTTGGGCGAAGAGTTCAGCTTTGTCAGAGGAAGAAGTGACGGTAGTGCTGTCAAAGTGGAAAAGGGGAGGGAAAGACGAGGAAAAAAAAAGAGCTAGAATTGGATAGTTCAGTGCCTTTATTATTGATGAAAGAGTGTTTGGCGAGTCGAAGAACAGATTTGGCTTGATTCCGGGCAGAAACATAGGAATGAGATTCTTAAGCTTGAAGGCGTCGGTGCCGAGACATGACATATTTGGCCGACTGTACATGTTATCAGCTTACACTTTGCATGATACGCCCCAAAACCAATCATGTGAAAAATGAGAACCAGCAGCAAGCGGTCCCGCTACAGGGGTACCAAATCATGTCCGCTAGATTGTAAGTAAATGCCGAAAATCGCTAGAATAATGCCATAATCTCTATAATATCGATCTAAAATGACTCAAATTACCCGAATATCGCTAGAATTCGTGTCGCTAGATGTAAAAATGTGTCTCTAGATCGAAGTAAATAAATGACCCAAATTACCCGAATATCGCTAGAATTCATGTCGCTAGATGTAAAAATGTGTCTCTCGATCGAAGTAAATACCTCAGATCTAGCAGGAAGTAGCTAAATTGGCACTAGATGTAAAAATGTGTCTCTAGATCGAAGTAAATACCTCAGATCTAGCAGGAAGTAGCAAAATTGGCACTAGTTGTAAAAATGTGTCTCTAGATCGAAGTAAATACCTCAGATCTAGCAGGAAGTAGCTAAATTGGCAC
This sequence comes from Paralithodes platypus, assembly GCA_032716605.1. Taxonomy (NCBI): domain Eukaryota; kingdom Metazoa; phylum Arthropoda; class Malacostraca; order Decapoda; family Lithodidae; genus Paralithodes; species Paralithodes platypus. Next base: position 9,988,482 of record CM064562.1, on the reverse strand, counting down.
TAGTTGTAAAAATGTGTCTCTAGATCGAAGTAAATACCTCAGATCTAGCAGGAAGTACCTAAATTGGCACTAGATGTAAAAATGTGTCTCTAGATCGAAGTAAATACCTCAGATCTAGCAGGAAAGTAGCTAAATTGGCACTAGATGTAAAAATGTGTCTCTAGATCGAAGTAAATACCTCAGATCAAGCAGGAAAGTAGCTAAATTGGCACTAGATGTAAAAATGTGTCTCTAGAGCGAAGTAAATACCTCAGATCTAGCAGGAAAGTAGCTAAATTTGGCAACACTATCTATAAATACTTCAGATCTAGCAGGAAAGTAGCTAAATTGGCAACACTATCTATAAATACTTCAGATCTAGCAGGAAAGTAGCTAAATTGGCAACACTGTCCCACTAATCTACCTTCCCTGGCTGCTCTACCATAAATCACACCACCGCTTTATATATATATTTTCTTTCACCCTTATTGCTTAGTGCCCATTCAACGACTCCGGCACCAGCTCCCCTTCCCCTTCTGCTATTTACTTTAGCTTTTCTCTCGCTTGTGGATTTCCGCTCGAGCCTTTATATCATGGAGGTATTTGTGGTGGCGTCACAGGGGGAGGGGGATGCTGGAATTGGGTGGTGTAATTATATCTATCGATTTATCTGTCTATCTATTTATCCACCTATCTATCTATTTATCTATCTATATATCTATCTATCTGTCTATTTATCTATTCATCTATCTATCTATCCGTCTATTTATCTATTCATCTATCTATCTATCTGTCTATTTATATATTCATCTATCTATCTATCTATCTATCTATCTATCTAACTATTTATCTATCTATCTATCTATCTATAGTCAGACGCTCTAATCCCCGAGGAGGTGGACATAAATTAATATCCTCCATGCTTCCCTGTCCTTTGTCAGTCGGCGTCCCTCTTCCCTCCCAACACCACTATCACTCATATACCTCTCCACTCCATCCTTCCACCTCACTCCCTCTCTCTCGTACACTCTTTAAAGTGGACATTTTCACATAAAGGATTATTTGTCGAACCTCCTTCTCCCTCATGTTCAGCCCCATTGGTTAACCCCCATTAACAAAAACAAGAAAAAGCTCGAAAATTACAAAAATCAAGCAAACCCTTTCACAATAATACTAATCGCAAATAGAGGAAGGGGAAGGGGAGCCGTTTGAAAGGGTATATACTAACCAATAAGGGGAGAAAGAATATAAAGCGTTGTGAATTATGATGGTGAAAGAGGGAGAGATTTACCTTGATACACACTGGCCACACACACCTTACCATCCCAGCGAGGTGGTCTGGACTTATTGCTACCTGGGATTTATTGGAGAGAGAGAGAGAGAGAGAGAGAGAGAGAGAGAGAGAGAGAGAGATCCCTTGTATGGCCCTATTGTTTTGGCAAATTTAAGACGTGTTTTCCCATTAATTTGGCGACTAAAAGACCATTAATTCCATTCAGGTTTCGATTTTGTTCTTGGCGAGCGAAAGCGAGCCAGCAATTTACTAGGCAACCCGGGATATTTTATCTACCGAAAAATGTACACCTTTAGCTTGAAAGAGAATGTTATTTATGGAAGAGTAAGGGATATACATAGTGTGACTGCTGGAATTTCACATTTGTGTTTCGTATTTTTTTTAAGAGACAATGAATAGAGGAAGATAACACAAAGACAAATAAAAAAAGGTCCATATGTTATCTTTGGAGTCTCTCATGCTAAATATAAACTGATACATTTTACACAGCCATGGTCTTCACAGCCATGGTCCACACAGCCATGGTCTTCACAGCCATGGTCCACACAGCCATGGTCTTCACAGCCATGGTACACACAGCCATGGTCCACACAGCCATGGTCCTCACAGCCATGGTCTTCACAGCCATGGTCCACACAGCCATGGTCTTCACAGCCATGGTACACACAGCCATGGTCTTCACAGCCATGGTCCACACAGCCATGGTCTTCACAGCCATGGTCCACACAGCCATGGTCTTCACAGCCATGGTACACACAGCCATGGTCTTCACAGCCATGGTCCACACAGCCATGGTCTTCACAGCCATGGTCCACACAGCCATGGTCTTCACAGCCATGGTACACACAGCCATGGTCCACACAGCCATGGTCTTCACAGCCATGGTCCACACAGCCATGGTCTTCACAGCCATGGTACACACAGCCATGGTCCACACAGCCATGGTCCTCACAGCCATGGTCTTCACAGCCATGGTCCACACAGCCATGGTCTTCACAGCCATGGTACACACAGCCATGGTCTTCACAGCCATGGTCCACACAGCCATGGTCTTCACAGCCATGGTCCACACAGCCATGGTACACACAGCCATGGTCTTCACAGCCATGGTCCACACAGCCATGGTCTTCACAGCCATGGTCCACACAGCCATGGTCTTCACAGCCATGGTACACACAGCCATGGTCCACACAGCCATGGTCTTCACAGCCATGGTCCACACAGCCATGGTCTTCACAGCCATGGTACACACAGCCATGGTCCACACAGCCATGGTCCTCACAGCCATGGTCCACACAGCCATGGTCTTCACAGCCATGGTACACACAGCCATGGTCTTCACAGCCATGGTCCACACAGCCATGGTCTTCACAGCCATGGTCCACACAGCCATGGTCTTCACAGCCATGGTACACACAGCCATGGTCCACACAGCCATGGTCTTCACAGCCATGGTCCACACAGCCATGGTCTTCACAGCCATGGTACACACAGCCATGGTCCACACAGCCATGGTCTTCACAGCCATGGTCCACACAGCCATGGTCTTCACAGCCATGGTCCACACAGCCATGGTCTTCACAGCCATGGTACACACAGCCATGGTCTTCACAGCCATGGTCCACACAGCCATGATCCACACTGCCATGGTACACACAGCCATGGTACACACAGCCATGGTACACACAACCATGGTCCACACAGCCATGGTCCTCACAGCCATGGTCCACACAGCCATGGTCCACACAGCCATGGTCCACACAGCCATGGTCCACACAGCCATGGTCCTCACAGCCATGGTCCACACAGCCATGGTCCACACAGCCATGGTCCACACAGCCATGGTCCACACAGCCATGGTCCACACAGCCATGGTCCTCACAGCCTTCCAACTAAAGCTATCACTCGGCTACTCAAATCAGACTCGCTGATTGGAATCAATGCTCGGGTTGAATAGTTGCCTGTAGAGACGGGCTGGAGTATTGCATTTATAATTCTCGCCCAGCCAAACACTTGATATTAATGACTCATGTTTGGCTGGGCGAGAATTAAAAAGAAATCTCTATAATCTCTATGTTTCTACCCTAGCCCAGGATTGAAGCACAGACAGTTAGAACAAGAGTCAATGCTTTAACCCACCCAGTCTACATTTTTTAGTAGAAGATTGTCCCGGCCTTCGGAGGTTTCTCCAGAAAACCTCAACATCTGGTTGGTAAAGAAACAGGGTCGGAAAAAAAACACACACACACACACACACACACCACACATACACACACACACAGTCACACACACTCGGGTATATACAGTTACTCAAAGGCACCAGAGAAGTGGAGAATGTGCGTGTGAAGAGAGGCGAATACGCTCGTGTCTAGGTTTTAAAGCTGTATAATGTAGTGATGTAAAGGTCTGAAACGAAACTCTTCACTGATCGCCGCTTATTGGGGTCACTTTAATTGCCCTTTTCATACCCATTATTCTTTACAGTGTAGTCTCTCTAAAACCTATACCCTAAAATGTTATGGGTATAAAAATGGCCTTCTAAAGTATCCATAATATTCATCCTATTACAGATATTTTTTGTTTGTTTTATTTATCTATTTTTCATTGTTTTAGAATGCTCCCTAGACCTCCATCAAACTTAAGTAGATCCCCTTTGAAATAAATGTGTACATTTTTTAGTAGAAAAATTTCCTGGCCGAAGGCCGGTTCTTCTTAAATACATGCTTAGATTGATATGCAGGATTCGAAGTTGCATAATAAATCGTAGGCAGTGTCCACCAACCTTTAACTGTCTTCGTGGTGCGATGTATAAGGTGTTGATTTTCGGTGTGAGCATCCTGGGTTCGAATCCACGGACTGCCACATGTGTGTGTAAATTTCATTAATCGATTTTAGGAGTATGGTTGGTTGTTGGAAGGAACATAATAATTACAAGCTTGCTCGGCAGGATAAATAAGCGAGACCTAAATGGCACGATAGGTCTTAATATTGACAACAAATGGGTCAAATGGTTCTACCATTTTGGAAGGGTCAGCCAGGGAATAGATGTGGAAATGTACAGCCCATTTCTTCCAGCCCTTTTTGAGATACAGAGGTTAGGGTTCACGACATCTGACCTACCTACTGGGAACAGTGTACCAACCATTATGAACAAGGCATACTGTATATAGGGAGAACCGCGGCATACTGTATATACGGTATTTAACTCACTCACTCACTCTCACTCTCTCTCTCTCTCTCACACACACACACACACACACACACATGAGCTAGCGTGTTAGGTTATACTAAAACAGATATTAATAAGCTGCAAAGAGTAGAAAATCAAGTCTATAGGTACATTTTAGGAGGTCCAAGGTATGCCCAGGTTGAAACATTAAGGGGGGAAATAGGTGCATCGTCCATGGTAACAAGAATCATGGGAGGACAAATCAAATATTTAAAATATATAGAAGAAAATAACGGATGTGAACTATTACAAAGAATCGTACAAGAAAAACTAGAATTTACAAATGACCCCTGGTTCGAATCAACTACTAAGTACCTCCGAGAAGTAAATGTTAAAGATGAGGAACTAATAGAAATGAGTAAAGTAGAGATAAAGAAAAAGTTAAATGATTGGGATATTAAAACTTGGAGAGAAGAAATGAGCAGGAAAACAAGTCTAACCATTTATAGAAAATGGAAGAAAGGAATAGAAGGAGAAGAACTAATATATGATAATAGGCCAGCGTCAGAAAGAAGAAAGGAACCTCTATTCCAGCAACCACACATAGAAGAAGAAGATCAATTGATAGGACATTTGCTATTGGATAGACAGAACATAGAGAGGGTAAAGAAGAAAATATATACATTTTGGAGGTTAAGAGAAAATTACACCAACAACAATTAAAGAACCAGCAAACAAAAGAAGACTAAGACGAATGAAGAACAACCAAGATGAAAGAAGAACAACCAAGATGAAAGAAGAACAACCAAGATGAAAGAAGAACAACCAAGATGAATGAAGAACAACCAAGATGAAAGAAGAACAACCAAGATGAAAGAAGAACAACCAAGATGAAAGAAGAACAACCAAGATGAAAGAAGAACAACCAAGATGAAAGAAGAAACGTAAAACACAAAAAACACGAACATAAACAAAAGTAAACAGAGCACGACAAAAGGGAGGCGCCGTTGTAAAGGCCAAGCTTCCCGCCCAACAACTGAACTGAACTGAATATTATTATACATGGCGACTTGGCA
>CM064562.1:9934029-9979029 GCA_032716605.1 Paralithodes platypus | reverse complement strand
ATCGGCTGGACGGTTAGTTGGAATTTTAGTAGTATTGGGATTGTTTGGATGATTATTGTTATTATCTCTATTATTATTATTATATTATTATTATTATTATTATTATTATTATTAGTAGTAGTAGTAGTAGTAGTAGTAGTTTTAGTAGTAACAGTAGTAATAGTAGTAGTGGTAATAGTAGTATTCCCGTAGTTTGATGCTGCGAAGAAGGAAGATATTGTATTAAACCAAGTTCTGCATTCCTGAATATGAAGGTATTTGTCTGCTTATCGTCAAGCTTAGAAGTTTTTGGATTATCATAATATATATATATATATATATATATATATATATATATAAAATAAAAATTACACTTTCTTTCATAGGTGAGCATTTTTTCATTAGAGCACCACTACATTTGAATAGATACACCAATAACGATCGCGAAACATTGGGGATCGGATCTTTAAATATAAGGCAGTTACCTAAAGAAGTATGTGATTTGAACACAACTCTCAAATATATTTGATAGCATTTTGGAAACAAGTTGGTAACGCGGTTTTGTATGGATAATGATGTTTTTCCCAATGAAAGGGATAGACAAATAGATTACTGCTTTCTGAACCGTCGGAAGCCTTAAAGGAGGTGAAAGTTATATACTTATTACTGTTATTACTGTTATTACTGTTATTACTGTTATTACTGTTATTACTGTTATTACTGTTATTACTGTTATTACTTATTATTACTGTTATTACTGTTATTACTGTTATTACTGTTATTACTTATTATTACTGTTATTACTGTTATTACTGTTATTACTGTTATTACTGTTATTACTGTTATTACTTATTATTATTGTTATTACTTATTATTACTGTTATTACTGTTCACCTCTGTGGGGTGGAAGTGGAGTGGTTGCATTGAGGCAGTTGGACAAAATTAAAAATAAAGCTATTAGATTAATCAATAACCCTGCAATCACACAGGACCTTCCTACATTATCCATACGAAGAAACGTTGCATCCCTTGCATTATTCTATAGATATTTTCACAGCAATTGTTCCGAGGAACTTGCTTCAATTGTGCCGCCTCTCCACATCTTTCCCCGTAGAACTAGGGCAGCTGAGAGCGCCCATGAATTTACACTTTCTCCTCCACAATGCAGAACTTCTGCTTATCAGAATTCATTTATCCCCAGAGCTACTACTCTTTGGAATTCACTTCCCTCGAATTGCTTTCCACAAACTTACAATCTACAAATGTTTAAATCCAGTTGTTACAAAAATTTTATGAATGGAGGATGCCTTTAGGCACATGGACCTTTTTGTTTTATCTGTGTTTTTCCTTCCTCCGTTTATTGTCTCTTTAAAAAAAAAAAAAAAAAGAAAAAAAAAAAAAAAAAAATTGTCGGCCGTAAAGATTTCAGGTGTTTCTTAGATGCTCGAGTTCTATATGTAAAGCAATATACAATGAACAAATATAATATGCACTTGTGACTAAAGTAATAACAAGATTACTTTTTAATTGAATGGGGGTATTTGAGGTGTATTCCGTAGTGAGACCTGTGAAAGTGAGTTTTCTGTAGACAGAGGTAGTCAAGAAAAAGTGAATTTCTTCTCTTCCTTGTTGAGAAGAAAAATAATTAACTCTGGGTGGGTACCTTTTTTTTTTTTTTTTTTTTTAGTTTGAAGGAAGTCTGGGAAGACGGTTTGTAAGTCTAAGGGACATACTAAATTACATTGCTCGAAAATTGCAAAAATAAGCAAACCCCTCAATAATATTTGAACAAAATATTATAATAACCCACGCAAGGTCGGACCGCATAGTGTTTAACAACCCAGCTAAGAATAACGACAAATGTACATCGTCAACATTCGTCATAACTTGGGATTTTAAAGACGCTGGACATGCATTCATTAAGGAGGAGGGGGTAGTTTGCTCTCGAGATCTCTACCAAGCTTTTAAAAAAAATTAAAAAATACAAAAAACACACACACACACACACACACACTGGTTCAGAAGATAACAGAGTGGTGTAATAGGGGGAATAGACTACTTAGTGCGGTAGTTAGCTCGGGAACGAGGGAGAACTTCTACAGTAGCTTGAATTGGGTACTCATGTGGAGGAGATGGTCTGGCTGTTGCAGGGACAATGTTAAGGGGGGGGGAGTGGTTGTTTTTCTGGACTTCCTTCTCCCTCATGCTTAGCCCCATTAGTGTTCATATTTTAATACGTTTGCCCCATTAGTTTGGCAATTTGAAGACCTTTCGCCCCATTTATTTGTCAATATTAAGACTTTTCGTGTCATTTAGGTGTCGACGTTATCCTGGCAAGCGATAGCGAGCCTGTGTAAGCAGCCTTCGGCCGGGACATTTTTCTAACGAAAAATGTACAAATTTATCTTGAAGGAGGGTCTTGGGCAGGTGTTTTTTTAAGCTTGATGGAGGTCTACGGAGGAAACTAATAAATATATATAACGATAAATAGATTTGCAAATAAATAGCCCATCATCATTAAAAATACTCCGTTATGGGGCGGTCACGGGGTAAAGCCGGTATCACACGAGAGCTTTTATATGATCAACATTTTTCTGGCAACATTTCTGGCAATATTTTACACTGGTATCGGAAAGTAGACTGATGATATATAAATTTAGGTGACCGAAATATTATACATGTTGACCTCATAAGCTGCCAGACCAGTGTTGAGGATACATGATTGGTGAAAAAGCGCTCGTGTGATACCGGCTTAAGAAGCAATAACCCGCGTGTTCATCCTATATACATTAACCCTTTGAAGTACATGATGCATTTCTTAATTCGTGCTATCCTTATACAATTTCATAAAGCTTAGGAAGGATCTATGGGATTTAGAAGGGTAAAGACTATGTCAGTTATCCTTCTGACTTGCATATACCCTTCCTAACCCGAATAAAATCGTCTAATGATAGCCAAAAACAGAAATAAGTGTGTAATCGAATACTTGAAAAGGTTAACAAGTAATGCTTATCGTGTATTATGGGCTCCTAAACTTGACTCAATCATTAACAAACCCAATTGTACCGGTGAAGTCTTTTTTAACAATATTCAGGCTACTATTAGAAGATTGGATTCAGTTTAATAAGGGCCTCCAGCAATTAACAGGCTTTGAGCGATCTTACTTAACCCTTTTTACATGCAGAGATCCTTCTGAAACTGCACAGAATCGTCTCCAGCAATTAACAGGCTTTGAACGATCTCACTTAACCCTTTTCACTACCATAGATCCTTCTGAAACTGCACAGAATCGTTTAAATATAGCCAAAATAAATATAACTTATAAACTGTCGCCGGTTCAGGACTGGTTAAGGGGAGACTTGCACTTGAGGGATTTTTTTTTCTTTACCCCTTTCTCCCTCATGTTTAGCTCCATTGCTTTTGAGATTTTAAGACGTTCGCCCCATTAGTTTGGCGATTTTAAGAACTTTCACCCCATTTATGTCACTTTTAAGACCTTGAGTGCCATTTAGGTGTCGATTTTTTCCTGGCGAGCGATAGCGAGCCTATAATTTAAGAGGAATCGGCCTTCGGCCGGGACATTTTTCTACCGAAAAATGTACAAATTTATCTTGAAAGAGGATCAAGGGAGTGTAATTTCAAGCTTGATGGAAGTCTAGGAAACACACTAAAAACCTCCCCTTAATGTAGAACTACAGTATTAGGAGTTAAGAGTTTGAACATTACATCTCAGTTTCTGCGAGCCCTTCCAAAATAGAACGCCAAGAACTCTATTCGCTTCATGACAAACGCCTATACATCGCTTCATGACAAACGCCTATACATCGCTTCATGACAAACGCATATATTCGCTTCATGACAAACGCCTATACATCGCTTCATGACAAACGCATATATTCGCTTCATGACAAACGCCTATACATCGCTTCATGACAAACGCCTATACATCGCTTCATGACAAACGCCTATACATCGCTTCATGACAAACGCATATATTCGCTTCATGACAAACGCCTATACATCGCTTCATGACAAACGCATATATTCGCTTCATGACAAACGCCTATACATCGCTTCATGACAAACGCCTATACATCGCTTCATGACAAACGCCTATACATCGCTTCATGACAAAACGCATATATTCGCTTCATGACAAACGCCTATACATCGCTTCATGACAAACGCATATATTCGCTTCATGACAAACGCCTATACATCGCTTCATGACAAACGCCTATACATCGCTTCATGACAAACGCCTATACATCGCTTCATGACAAACGCCTATACATCGCTTCATGACAAACGCATATATTCGCTTCATGACAAACGCCTATACATCGCTTCATGACAAACGCATATATTCGCTTCATGACAAACGCCTATATTCGCTTCATGACAAACGCCTATATTCGCTTCATGACAAACGCCTATATTCGCTTCATGACAAACGCCTATACATCGTTATCTTAAACTGTTAGCACTACTATTGCGATACTAATTTCGCTAGTGATTAACTCATAACTTACTAAATTTCTAGGATTCTTATTTGTTGTATGATATGTGTATGAAGGAGACCAATGGCAAAGCTGTATGTAACAAGTGCCCCCCCCCCACCCCCCACCCACAAGTTGGAAGCATGATATCTGGACACAAGGAGTTTGAAGCAATTTGAGTCACAGGACAAATTGCAGGAGAGAGTTTCAGAGTTTGCTTGTTGAGTAGAAGAAAAACTAGGAAAATCGATTCACTCTTGGGTTAGAGAGTTGGACAGAATAGGCGGGGGGGGGGGGGGGTGAAAGGTGAGTACCCCCACACTCCGTAATACTCTGAGAAAGCCCTGAAGAACACTGATTACTGTACACACACACACATACAGACACACACGCTCTTTCTACCTCTCCCCTCGCCCTCTCTCTTATTCTCACACTCTCACACATTCTCTCTCTCTCTCTCTCACACACACTCCCTCTCTCTCTCACACTCACACTCTCTCTCTCTCACACACTCTCACTTTCACACACACTCTCTCTCTCTCTGTCTCTCTCTCACTTTCACACATACTCTCTCTCTCTCTCTCTCTCACTCTCTGTCACACACTCTCTCTCTCCCCCTGACTATCGTAGCTCCACACACGCATACATTTTGAGCCGGCCGCCCCGGACATAGGAAGATATTAAGAGTATTTATTTCACGGCTAAACTTCACAATTGCCAATATTTCGACACACACTTGCAGACCCAACGAGGAAAGTTGAACGGGAGGCAGAAATTGCTTGTCCGAGTAACGTTTTCTTTTTTTTTGCATGGGGTGGTGTTTTTTTTTTTAAAGTGGTATTGATGGTGTTTTAAAAAGTGGTGTTGCTAGTGTTTTTTGTGGTTTGTCGATTTTAATACCTTTCGCCCCATGTCTTTCTCAATATTAAGACCTTTCGTGCCCTTTAGGTGTCGATTAAGTGGTGGTGTTTTTTTAAAGTGGTGTTGCTAGTGTTTTTGGTGGGGTTTTAAGTGGTGTTGCTGGTGTTCTTAAAGTGGTGTTGCTGGTGTTTTTCAAGTGGTGTTGCTGGTGTTTTTCAAGTGGTGTTGCTGGTGTTTTTCAAGTGATGTTGCTGGCGTTTTTAAGTGGTGTTGCTGGTGTTTTAAGTGGTGTTGGTCGTGTTTTTAAAGTGGCGTTAGTGGTGCTTTTAAGTGATGTTGGTGGTGTTTAAAGTGGCGTTAGTGGTGCTTTTAAGTGGTGTTGGTGTTTTTTTATGTGGTGTTGGTGGATTTTTTAAGTGGTGTTTTTTATGTATTTCGTTGTTTTGTGTGTTTTGGTTTGCTTATAGGGGTGTTAGTGTATTTGTTGTGTAATTGGTGTTTAAAGTGGTGGTGTTTCTTAAGTGGTGTTGGTAGTATTGTTGGTGGTGGTGTTGGTGATGTTTTGAAGTGGTGTAGGTGGTGTTTTTTAATTAGTGTTGGGGGTGTTTTTAATTGGTATTGTGATGTGTTTTGTTTATGATGGTGTTGGTGGTGGTGTATATAGTGGTGGTGTTGGTGGTGGTGTATACAGTATAGTGGTGGTGTTTCCTGTGTTTTGTTTTGTGTGTGTGTGTGTGTATGTGTTTATGTGTGTGTGGGGGTGTATGTGTGTGTGTGTGTGTATACTTTGGTTATGTGTGTGGGGGTGTATGTGTGTGTGTGTGTGTAATTGTATCCGTGTGTGTGTGTTATATAAAGTGTCAGACATCCCTTGTCATCGTACACTTTTACCTGTGTGTGTGTGAGGGGGTGGAGAGGGGGGGGGGGGGGGGGCGGCCTATTTTCTCTTCTGGATCTGGGTTTAAGGATAGGACCCGGATCGCCTCCTAAACCGAATCACTTCTTCCTGGGCGCATATTCTATCTGCCCACCAAAGTTCGTGATAATCGGTCCATACCTTTATAAGATGTCTTGTTTAAGTCATAAATTCAAATAAACAAACGAATTCGAAAACAATAGCTCCGTCCAACTCCGTTGGCGAAGGAAAAAAAACAAAAATATTCGGTAGAAAATGTTGCATCCGAAGCCCGATTGCTCCTTAATTGCAGGCTGGCTTTCGCTTGCACAGAAAAATTGACACCTGATTGGGGTGAAACATCCAATTAATCCCCAAATAATGGGGCGAAACGTCTTAAAATCTTCAAACTAATGGGATAAAACAGGGGGTAGGAGATAGTAATATACTGTAGTCCAAATGACCTCAAGGGAGGGTACCAATAATTCCCAAACACTCACTTTCTCTCTCTCTCCGAGGGATACATTGGCGGTAGGTCTGCTTCCGGAGGTCAGGTCAAAGGGGTAAATATGTGTTATAGTGTGTGAGATATTTAAAACACTCACGCGCACACCGATACACACACAAACATCAACACGCGCATCCACACCATATACACACGCATCATGTACACACCGACACACGCACACACACACACACACCGATACAACGCACGCACATCGTATAGACACACACACACATCATGTACACATCGATACGCGCACACACTTATAAAACAATCACATACGTACACATATATACGTCAAGAACATTCATATATACTTCAACCACACCCACACCCACACCCACACCCACACCCACACACACACGGAAGGCCAAAACAATCAAAACCCTCAATACAAATTAAACAAAATCGTAGTAATTCCAAAAAACGTCCCACCTGTTAATGATAACCCAGTTTTATATATAGACAAGAAGAGAGAGAGAGAGAGAGAGAGAGAGAGAGAGAGAGAGAGAGAGAGAGAGAGAGAGAGAGAGAGAGAGAGAGAGAGAGAGAACCCTGATTCAGTAGAGTATAGGGCAGTGTGGCAGACAAATAGCTCCATTATGGCCAGAGCACCTTATCACCTGCTAGCAACAACACCCAGGCCTTAGTTACACACACACACACACACACACACTCTCCCCCCCCCCCCCCCCCCCCCCGTCTCTCTCTGTCCTCTGTCCTCTCTCTCTCTCTCTCTCTCTCTCTCTCTCTCTCTCTCTCTCTCTCTCTCTATCTCTATCTCCATCTGAATAAAACGTATTATCCACATTGACTCCTTCAGTTCACGTTCCTTCGTACGGCTATGGTATGGTTAATAAGGCTGCTGCTAGGTACTATTGGGCCAGGGTTCTTATCCGAAGAGAGGTATATATCAATATATAAATACATTAATAAATAAATAAATAAATAAATAAATATATACAAATAATATATATACAGTATATATATATATATATATATATATATACTGTATATTCGTATGTATAATAACTTTCGGAAACTTGTATTTTACTTATCTCAGGAAAGTTGTATGGGTCCCAGTTTGGGCAACTTATAATTAACCCAGTTTAGGGGAGGTATACTTTACACAGGTTAAGGGGGCCCACCTCGCTTTCTTTCTCTTTCTCTTCTTCTCTCTTCGGCTTGTATCCATTCGGCCCCATTCAGCCTACTGTTTTAAGACGTTTACCAAATCCAGGTGTCAATATGTTCATGGCGAGCGGTAGCGAGCAAGCATATATATATATATTTTTGTTTTGACAGCAAGCTAAATTTGTACATTTTTCGATAGAAAAATGACTCCGGCGAAACCGGATTTCTCCATACAATGCTGGCTCGCTATCGCTCGCCAGGAAGAAATTGACACCTGGATGGGGATACACGTCTTAAAACAGTTGGCTGAATGGGCCCGAATGGATACAAGCCAGGGAAAGAGAGAAAAGGAGAGAAAGATAAAAAAAAAAGCTGGTGACCCCCTTAAGAAACCATTAATTTACTTTTTATTAATGTATTTCATATATTTTTTAGTTTACCCCCCTAGAGCTCCATCAAGCTTAGAACCCCCCCCCCCCCCCTCCACCCCGACCCCTCCACCCCGACCCCTCTTCAAGAACAAATGTGTAAATTTTTCGGTAGAAAAATATGACGGCCGAAGGGCTGGTTCCTCCTAAATTACAGGCTTGCTACCGCTCGCCATGAAAAAGATGATATCTAAATGGCACGAAAGGTCTTAAAAATGACAAACAAATGAGGCTAAAAGTCTAAAAATCACGAAACTAATGGGGCGAACATCACAAAATCTCGAAAATAATGGGACTAACATAAAGGGAGATGAGGATCCCCCCAAAAAACTTCCCCACCCCCTTAGGAGAGTTTTATTATATCAGTTAAGGAGAGTTGTATAAAAGTCCTCTTGTGAAGTAGGTAGGCAGGCCGGGATATAAGTCTGTGGGGCCTAACTCGCGGGATGGTCACATTACACTCTAAAACAGAACGTTGGGGGCAAAACAGGGACCTACTCTGACTTTTCTACTCTCTTACTCGCTCTCTCTCTCTCTTTGTATCTCTCTCTCTCTCTCTCTCTCTGTAAAGGAGGTTGGGGGCAAAACAGGGACCTACTCTTACTCTTCTACTCTCTTATTCTCTCTCTCTCTTTCGCTCTCTCTCTCACACTCTCTCTCTCTCTCTCTCTCTCTCTCTCACACTCTCTCTCTCTCTCTCTCTCTCCACCCATTATTATCTACGGTGCACTTTGATAAACGGCCCGCACTTTTATTTGTTTAGCCCGCTTCCCAAATTGAGTTAAGGTCGGATTCCAGGGAGCGGGGAAACCAATTGTCGGGGAATTTGGGCGACTTTAGGGTGTAATTTCCCTTATTTAATACCTTCAGCACCGTGGCGACTTTTTGCCTTTGATTTTGGCTACATTTAGATGATGTTATGCAGTTTAGGAAGAGGGTTTAATGAGATCGTATTTACCAATTTGAGTCGTAGAGGTAGATTATAGACTAAAGAATATCGTATAATGGTTGTCAATTTTAAGACCTTTCGTTCCATTTAGGTGTCGATTTTTTTCCTGGCGAGCGATGCGAGCCTGAAATTTTAAGAGGAACCGGCCTTTGGCCTGAAAATCTTTCTATCGAAAAATGTACACATTTATCTTGAAGGGGGGTCTAGGGTCTGTTTTTCTAAGCTTGATGGAGGTCTAGCGAGGAAACTAAGACACAAAGGAATATATTAATTAATAGAAAAAAAAAAAAAAAAACGGCCCATCTCCCCTTAAATATTCGATCTGTTCTACCTGGAAAAATCTTCCCTCAGAAGTTGCAAATAGCTCTATAGTCGAGCATTTCCAGAAGTGAGTGGATAGTATTTGTTGCTCATTCTGCAATAAGTGTAGTGAAATTAAGTCTCTCTCCTTCCACCTACAGTATCTTATCGGAATGGGCCGCGAAGTCTTTGGGATACTAAACTATTCCTTGACATTCCTTGTAACTCTCTTCTGTTCTACCCTTTACCTAAATAATATTTTCTATTCCACAATTCCCACAGGTGTAAGCCGCCATATCCTTGTCTCTCTCTTGCTCTCTCTCTCTCTCTCTCTCTCTTCCCCTTTTCTTTTTTCGTCATTTTCCCCTATTTACTTGTTCATTCTTTCCCTCACTCTCGCACTCACTCACTCTCTCACTGTCAGTCTCTCTCTCTCTGTCTGTCTGTCTGTCCTAGCTTCTTCTCCTACCCTTACTTTGATCACCCTTGCACACCTTTTATATCAATGGGGATATATTTTACTTTAGCCTCCCTTTGATAGTCCTTAGTTTTCTGTTGCCTTGCTGATAAAAACTATATTTATCCTTTCTATCCGGCTTTATTATATTTCCATTTGATTTTGTATATTATATTTTATCATATATTAAAAAAAGACTATAGTTGCAAACATGGGTTGCTAATCTTCATTTTTATTCAAGACGAGAAGTGTGTCTATTGTAAATGTAGCAATGTAGCAAAGTTGCATACTTGGAAATCTGTTTGTAAAAGGTGTGTTTGTTGAATAATACGGGGCATTGGTAGTGGCAAGTATATTATGTTACAGGGACCCTATTACCCAGGTATTCTTGTCAGGAATCTTTGAAGAGGCACTGCTGAGTAAATTGCTGATTGGCTGCTGAAGGGAGGAAGATGAGGAGGGAAGGAGAGAGAGGAGAGACAGGATGAGGAAGAAGGAAAAGGAGAGAATGAAGGAGAGGATGAAGAAGAAAAGGAGTAAGAAGGAGGAGGAAAGGAGGAAGGCGAAAGGAGGAACGGAGGGAGGAAGGATGAGGAGGGAAGGAGAGAGAGGGAGGAGGGAAGGAGAGAGAGGGAGGAAAGGAGGAGAGGATGAGGAAGAAGGAGGAGAGGATGAAGAAGAATGAGGAGGGGAGGAGGAAGGAGTACTCTTGACAATTTGGTTGGCATGTTGAGGGTGAGAATGGTACCCGTGCAAGGTATATACCCTCTTCCAAATATACCGGCCAAAACTCTTGAACATCAACCCCTATAACTCACAAACGACTAAAGTAATCGAGCTAATATGTCTACCATTTGGGAGGAGTCAGCCAGGGAATAGCTGTGGGGTTTGACATCCCATTTGCTCTAGCCCTTTTTGAGTTACAGAGGTTAGGGATCACGATTTCTGGCCTAGATATTTGGAACAGGGTATAGTAAACATACCTTTGCAGGTTGTTGTAATCCATAGGTACTCATGCTGGCTCGCTCGGGGCCTTAAGGGGAGGTATTTAGTTTGTCCCCTACGTTTTCATAAAGCTTAAAATTACACCCCCTAGACCCCTTTCAAGATAAATTTGTACATTTTTCGGTAGAAAAATGTCCCGGCCGGAGGCCGATTGCTCTTAAAATACAGGCTCGCTATCGCTAGCCAGGAAAAAATTGACACCTTAATGGCACGAAAGGTCTTAAAATTGACAGAAATGGGGCAAAATGTCTTAAAATGTCTAAACTACCAGGGCGAACGTCTTAAAATCTCAAAAGCAATGGGGCTAAACATGAGGGAGAAAGGGGTCCAGAAAAAAATCCCTCAAGTGGAAATCTCCCCTTAAGGGGGTAGTGGCTATATTTTGGTCTATGTGTTTATTTATTCATTTAGTTTTTAGTTTACCTGCTAGACCTCCATCAAGCTTAAAAAAAAACACCCACTAGACCCTCCTTAAAATTACAGGCTCGCTGTCGCTCGCCAGAAATTAATCGACACCTAAATGGCACTCAAGGTCTTAAAATTGACAACGAAATGGGGCGAAAGGTGTTCAAATCGCCAAACTAATGGGCCGAACGTCTTAAAATCTCAAAAGTAATGGGGCTAAACTCGAGGGAGAAGAGGGGGCCAGAAAAACGAACCATTCCCTCTTAAGTGGCTTCCCATTATCTTCTGTTTTTCAATAGTCAGTACAGAAGGGGTTAAGGCAGACTCATTAGGATTAAACTAACTCTTTCAGAAATTGAGAACGCATTTTTACATTTTGTTCTGGTAACCATTTGACGGTGTTTTGCAATCTAGGAAGAACCTCTTGGAATCAAAGGGCAAACATATCTCAATTAACTCTCTCTATCTCTCACAAGTTCTTTCTAAACCAAACAGTCGTCTAAAAGTAGCCAAAATGAGTTAGGTCAGGTCAGGTGAAGGTATTGAGGGATAAGCTTTTACAAAGGCACCTCGTAGCTACTTTCTACTTTTCCTATTTTCTGAAGAGTAGAGTGTAGAGTGTAGAGAGTGTAGAGAGTGTAGAGTGTAGAGAGTGTAGAGTGTGTTATTGAAATGGGTCATAATCTGGAATTGGAAGATGAGGTGGGGGGGGGGGGGGGGGCCGGTTAATATCCTGACATATCATTTTCCTGGTGTAATAATCTCATATTCCTCCCTGGGTTCAAACCTTGTACAGTAGCGCTAATAATTCATGTCTCAGCTGTCATTACGTTTGGCTCGTTCTGTGCTGTATTAACGTCTGTCAGATGTTTGAATAGGCGGTTGAGGGGTGTAAGTGTAGGAACATGTTCGTATATCTCACTCGAAATGAAGAAATTATGTTTAGATAATGCTGATACCAATTATTGATAAAAATATTACATCACTTTTTTGGCCGACTGTACTTCAGATAATGCATATTCCAAACAGAGACTACATAACGTAGTGTATTAATCTCTCTTAAGGGGCAGGTAGTTGCTTCTTCTGGACCCCCTTCTCCCTCATGTTTAGCATATTAGTTTTTAGATTTTAAGACGTTCTTCCCGTTAGTTTGGCGATTTTGAGACCTTGCGCCCCATTTTGTTGTGAATATTAAGACTTTTTGTGCCATTTAGGTGTCGATTTTGTCCTGGCGAGCGATAGCGAGCCTGCAAATTTAGAAGGAATCGGCCTTCGGCCGAGACATTTTTCTACCGAAAAATTTACAAATACTGTATATCTTGAAAGGGGTCTAGGGGGAGTTTCTTGTTTATGCTTGATGGAGGTCTAAGAAACTTAAAACAAAACAAAAATAATAATAATAATAAATTAATAATAATAATAATAATAATAATAATAATAATAATAATAATAATAATAATAATAATAATAATAATAATAATAATAATAATAATAATAATAATAATAATAATAATAATAATAATAATAATAATAATAATAATAGATAAATATATAGACCAACAAAGAAGCACTACCCCCTTTATGCTCTCCTCGTACTCGGACATATTATTCTCCTCCTCCTGTGGTCACAATAGATCAAGACCATTGTATCTATCCACTCGCTACATGGAATAACAAGCTAGTATGGGTTTAAGGGGAAACGGTTGATTTTTTGGGGCTCCTTTTCTCCCTCGTGTTTAGCACCATTCGTTTTGAGATCTTAAGATGCTTGTTCCATTAGTTTGGCAAAATGTAAGACTTTTCGACCCATTTTTTTATCAATATCATGACCTTTCGTGCCATTTAGGTGTCGATATTTTCCTGGCGAGTGCTGACGAGCCTATAATTTGAGGAGGTAACGAAAAATGTACAAATATATCTCGAAGAGGGGTGTCTTTAGAGCTTGATGGAGGTCTAACGAGGAAACTAAAAACATATTAATATATAAGTAAACAAATATACCAAAAAATAAACCCTACCCCCCTTAAGTGAAAGAGTTGAAGGGGAGGTATTTAGTTTTGTTCCCTAGACCTCCATCAAGCTTAAAATTACACTTGAGTCCCTTTCAAGATAAATTTGTACATTTTTCGGTAGAAAAATGTCCGGCCCAAAGGCCGGTTCCTCTTAAATTACAGGCTCGCTATCGCTCGCCAGGATAAAATCGACACGAAAGGTCTTAATATGGGGTGAAAGTTCTTAAAATCGCTAAACTAATGGGGCAAACATTTTATAATATCAAAAGCAATGGGGTTAAACATGAGGGAGAAAGGGGTCAAGAAAAAAAATCCCTCAAGTGGAGATCTCCCCTTAACATACCCCTAGCCACTGATTCCCAATGTATTCCTTCTCAAAGCCGCATGAAAATCGTTTAATGTTGGCCAGAGAGAAATACATATAATATATTATATAGTATGTAGGCTGGGGAAGATGGGAGCGGGGGGGGGGGGGGGGGGGGGAATGATGAGCACCTGTCAATTAGAGAGAGAGAGAGAGAGAGAGAGAGAGAGAGAGAGAGAGAGAGAGAGAGAGAGAGAGTTACTGCATACATTTTTTTTTCTCCATTTGTCCAGCATCATATGTGTCACAATGTTTACATAAAAGATATATAAATATAGTGAAGAGTAGAAGAGGCAGACGAGACATAAGATAAGGCCAGTGACACCTCCTCCCGTGTTTCTGACCTAGGTTTATAATCAATGCTGTGTGGAGGAGGAGGGGGAGTGGGGGGGGAGGGGGTGAGAGAGGAGGAGGCGATAGGGGAGATGAAGAGAAGGGGAAGGAGAGGAGGGAGCAGAGAGGGATTGAAGGAAGGAGCATGGGGTGGGTGGATAGTGGAGAAGAGGAGGAGGATAGAAGGGGGGGGGGGGGGGGGGCGGGGGGAAGGAAGGGGGATGGGGTAAGTGGATAGGGGAGAGGAGGAGGAAGGGGGTCGGGAGGAGGGATCAGGGAGGGGGGTGGAGAGTAGGGAGCAGGAGGGTGAAGGAAGGAGGATGGGGTGGGTGAATAGTGGAGAGGAGGAGGACGGGGGGGGGCATGAGAGCAGGAAGGGGGGGGGGACAAGCACGACCGTCTGTGGGTGAAGGAAGAGGAATTGGGTGGGTGGAAGAGGAGGAAGGGGAGGGGAAGGAAGGAGGAAGTGGGGGAGTAGAAGTGGGAGGATGTAAGATAGTGTGATAAATAATAGGGAGGGAAATGAGGGAAAGGGGAGGAGGGAGAAAAGAGGATGGGAGTAGGGGGAGGAAGAGGAGGAGGAAAGGAGGGGAAGGAGGGGGAGGAAGAGGAGAAGGAAAGAGGTGAGGAATGGGAGGAAGGGTAAGAGAGGAAGGAAGGGAGGAAGAGTAAAGAGGATGGGACGATATGAGGGTGGGGGGGGGGGGGAGGAGAATGTAATTAAGATCGTGAGTGTGCTAGCCCCCCCCCCCCCTGTTGTTATTACCAGCTCTTTCTTTATTTGTTTATCATCTTTCTAAGTTATCGTTTCTTTCTTTTTTGTTTTACCATCGTTCTCACTGTTGTTTAGCCATCTTTCCCTTCCCTTGTTTAGAGGAGATGGAGGTGAGGGGGAGATAAGGGAGGAAGAAGGAAGGGGAGAGGAGGACGGGAGGAGAAGAGGAGGGAGGAAGAAGGAAGGGGAGAGAGAGGAAGAGAGGCGAGGAGAAGATGAGGAGAAAGAGGGAGGGGAGGGGAGGAGGAGAGAGGAGAAAAGGAGGAAGGGAGGGAGGAAGAAGGAGGAGGGAATGAAAGAGAGAGAGGAGAGGAGAAAAGGAAGAATCGAGGAGGATGTGAGGCTCTTAAGTATGCCAGCCACACCCTCCTCTCTCTTTCTTTCTCCTTATACCATCTTTATCAATTATTTTCTTTTGCTTTCTTTCTTTTGCTATCTCTATCAATTAATGAAATCGTCTAATGGTAGCCAGAATATGAAGAAAAGCGTCCTCTTATAACGAGATGGTTAAGGGGAGATATCGACTTGAGGGATTTTTTTTCTGGACCCCTTTCTCCCTCATGTTTAGCCCCATTGCTTTTGAGATTTTAAGACAGTCGCCCCATTAGTTTGGCGATTTTATGAACTTTCGCCCCATTTCCGTCAATTTTAAGACCTTTCGTGCAATTTAGGTGTCGATTTTATCCTGGCGAGCGATAGCGAGCCTGTAATTTAAGAGGAACCGGCTTTCAGCCGGGAAATTTTTCTACCGAAAAATGTACAAATTTATCTTGAAAGGGACTCAAGGGGGTGTAATTTTAAGATTGATGGAGGTCTAGGGAAGAAACTAAATACCTCCCCTTTTTATATATTATTATATATATTATTTAGTAATAGTATAGATATCTTATCAATATTTGTATTTTGTACTATTGTTAATGTCTTGTCATGTTGCAAATTTGATTTTAAATAATATGTTGACATTTAACATGTAGTTTCTTTATTCATGCAGAGTTAGTAAAATTTGCCAGAACGTCCCGGACTTCCCAAACTTGACTAATTCCTTTAACGTGACGATAGTGCGTTGTTATGTGTGCGATTAGTTTGCTTGGGAAACAGATTAACTTGCTCATGTAGTAATGTACACCCTATGTGGTGGATTGTGTTCTTTTATTTAATAATTTTCATTTTAGTAAGCGTTGTTTCCACATAGCGATTTTGATAATTTAATTTGACTTTATATTGTCCTTGTCCCAATTTTGGTTTGTTTAGTTTGCAAGTTTTACATTTTAACTTAAATATAATAATCTAATAACATAGCCTGGACAATATTAAAATAGTCTAATGATAAAATAGTCTAATAAGATAGCCAGACTAATGATAAAATAGTCTGATAATAAAATAATATAATTTACATTGACAGAATAATAACATGGGCCTAATATAATAAGCTAGTCCAATAATAAAAGTATAATACATAAAATAGTCTAATGACAGAGCTAGAATATTAATAAAATATTCAAATTATAAGATAGCTTAAAAACATAGGCAAAATAACAAACTAATATAAGAATAAAATAGCGTTATTAATAGAATAGTCAAATAACATAACCAGAATAACAGAAGAGGCTAAATCCATCTTTCCCTCATCCTATGATTTAAATTGTTTCAAACTTCTTGTGTCCAGATATTTTGGCTCGAACGTTCCTTGATTTTGGACCTGTGAAGTCACTCTTCTAACTCTGAGGGAGGCACTCGTCACAGGCAGCTTTGCCTTTTGTCTCATTCATCCACATAGAACAAATAAATCAATCAATCAATTCATAAAATAATTTAATAATATAATAGTCCAAAAGTAAATGTCTAATTAAAATGTAAAACTTGCAAACTAAACAAACCAAAATTGGGACAAGGACAATATAAAGTCAAATTAAATTATCAAAATCGCTATATGGAAACAACGCTTACTAAAATGAAAATTATTAAATAAAAGAACACAATCCAGAGTCTAATAACCGAATAATAAAGGGAATCTAGGTCCCAAGCATTCTAATAACGGTAGTTTGTCCGGAAGCCAGACTAGATACTGTAATACCGTCGGTAACGAGGGCTTATATGTACAGAACCCGGAAGTAATACACTTAAGGGGGCCCACCTCGCTTCTTTTCTCTTTCTCTCCCTCTCTCTTTGGCTTGTATCCATTCGGCCCCATTCAGCCTACTGCTTTAAGAAGTTTATCCTCATCCAGGTGTCAATTTTTTCCTGGCGAGCGAAAGCGAGCCAGCATATTTATATAAATGTTTTTAACAGCAGGCTATATTTGTAAATTTTTCGATAGAAAAATGTCTCCGGCGAAGCCGGATTTTACCAATACTGGCTTGCTATCGCTCGCCAGGAAGATATCGACACCTGGATGGGGATAACCGTCTTAAAACAGTAGGTTAAATGGAGCTGAATGGATGGAAGCCAGAGAAAGAGAGAAAAATGAGATAAAAAAGCAGGTGACCCCCTTAATGAACCTCTACTGCATGTGACAGCCGGGACCATTGAAACTAGAATAACATTTGCAGTGCTCTAATAGTTTGAGGGTTTGAGAGTCTCAACAAGTCGAGTTTTATTTCTCATTAAATGCCTTCATCCTATAACCCACTGCACCTTTATGGCTGACTTCAAGCTAAGTTTATACATTTTTCGGTAGAAAACTATCTTACTTCCCAAATTAATTATTTTTTTCAGTAGAAAAATGTACGAAATATTGTACACTTTTCAGTAGAAAATATGTACAATTTTCAGTAGAAAATTATCCCGGTCAAAGGCCGCTTTTTCCTAAATTGCAGGGTCGCTGTGGCTCTCCAAGAAAATATTCGACCCCTGAATGAGGAGAAACGTCTAAAAATATTCGACCCCTGAATGAGGAGAAACGTCTAAAAATATTCGACCCCTGAATGAGGAGAAACGTCTAAAAATATTCGACCCCTGAATGAGGAGAAACGTCTAAAAATATTCGACCCCTGAATGAGGAGAAACGTCTAAAAATATTCGACCCCTGAATGAGGAGAAACGTCTAATAATATTCGACCCCTGAATGAGGAGAAACGTCTAAAAATCGCCAAACAAATAAGGCAAAACAGGGAGCGTCCAAAGAGATTACCCGCCAATAAGGCAACACAGGGAGCGTCCAAAGAGATTACCCGCCAATAAGGCAACACAGGGAGCGTCCAAAGAGATTGATTACCCGCCAAGTAGATGGACCAACAACGGATTTAGTATTGGTAAAACGAGAGGATGTTAGGCGATAAAGGTATATAAAGGTATATAAAGGTATGTAAAGGTATATAAATGGCTTAGAAGAGAAAGGTGTGTAAAGTGGAGCGAGGTGGTGTGGTTTAGAGCGGTGGAAGTGCCGCGGTGGAATGCTTTGATCGTAAGCCACCAAAGGGGCTTATAGCGGTCTGGGAGCTCCGGTGGTTTGGGGGGGTGTGGTGTGGTGGGGGAGTAAAGGGGAGGAGGTGGACGGAGTAGGGGGTGGGGAGGAGGTAGAGGTAAAGGAATGGATGGAAGGGAGGTAGAGGTAGAGGGGATGGGAGTGGCGATTGAGGTGCATGGGAAGCAGAGAGAAGGGTATGGGAGGAGGAAGAGGGGAAGGAGGTAGATTACAAGGATTAGTTAGTATTTCAAAAGGCCTTGCGGTCTATTCCGGGGCAACACTCAAAGTGGAAAGAGAGTTATTGTGTATACCACTACACTCATTACAGAGTTATTGTGTATACCACTACACTCATTACAGAGTTATTGTGTATACCACTACACTCATTACAGAGTTATTGTGTATACCACTACACTCATTACAGAGTTATTGTGTATACCACTACACTAATTACAGAGTTATTGTGTATACCACTTCACTCATTACAGAGAGTTATTGTGTATACCACTACACTAATTACAGAGTGTTATTGTGTATACCACTACACTCATTACAGAAAGTTATTGTGTATACCACTACAGTACACTCATTACAGAGTGTGCAAATTACTATTTACTATGTTCTTGAACTGCTCTACTGAAGAACTATTTACAACTTCTGAGGGAAGTTTGTTCCAGGTAGAACAGATCTTATATGAGAAAGAATGTCCCCAATTACAAGCGTTACATAAGAACATAAGAACATAAGAAAATGGGAGTCTGCAAAAAGCTGACATATATGATAAACAGCAATGGGCCAAGGAGGGATCCCTGTGGAGCTCCTAACGTGACAGGAGTCCACTCAGAGGATACACCATTGATTACCACTCGTTTCTGTCTACCTGTTAGCCAACATTCTATCCAGTTTATGACCTCTGAATTGATACCTAGTGCACTCACTTTTGACAATAACCTACAACGAGGCACTTTGTTGAAAGATAATTGCAAATATAAACAAGGGATTTATATGGCTCTACTTTTGTCATATTCACTCAACATTTCATGGACAATTTCCAGCCAATTGGTAAGACAAAATGGCCAATTGGTAGGTAAGGAGGGGGAGTGGAGTGGGGATTGAGGTGCAAGGGAGGCAGAGGGGTAGGAGAGGTGGCGGAGGGAGGGGAGGAGGAGGGAGGAAGGAAGGGAAGGTAAGGGAGGTAGTTGATAATGTCAAGCGGAAGAAGTTCGGGCATAATACTAACAACATTATGGATTAGTGTGTGTGTGTGTAATAGAGGGGGTTTGTGTGTAAACAAAAAGTGTGAGTGTGTGTATATATGTGAGTGTGTGTGTGTGTGCAATAGAGGGTGTTTGTGTGTAAAAGAGAGTGTGTGTGTGTGTTATTGTTCATGTGTATTATCTTGTTTTAGTTTCATACCTACTGTAGACCTCCAACAATATTAGAAAAGACAAAAACCAAAACTCCCTTTGGTTATACATTTTGTGTATTATTCGGTAGAAAAATGTTCCGTCCGAAGGCCGGTTCCTCTTTAATTGCAGGCTCGTTATCGCTCGCCAGGAAAGCATCGGCACCTAAATGGCGCTAAAAGTCTTAAAAACGCCAAACTAAAGGAGCGAATATCTTTAAAATTCTAAAACTAACGGGCTAAACATGAGGGAGAAGGGGACCAACCCACCCCACCCCACCCACCCCTCCCCCTCCTCAAGGGGAGATATCCACTTGAGGGATTTTTTTCTTGACTCCTTTCTCCCTCATGTTTAGCCCCATTGTTTTCCTAATGTTAAGACGTTCGCCCCATTATGTTGACGATTTTAAGAACTTTCAAACCATTTCTGTCAATTTTAAGACCTTTCGTGCCATATACAGTAGGTGTCGATTTTATCCTGGCGAGCGATAGCGAGCCTGTAATTTAAGAGGAACCGGCTTTCAGCCGGGACATTTTTCTACCGAAAAATGTACAAATTTATCTTTAAAGGGGCTCAAGGGAGTGTAATCTTAAGCTTGAAGGATATGTACGGACCAAACTAATAACCTCCTCCTTAACTCCTACAGTAGCATAGCGGCATTATTGTTCATCTGTGGCTAACTTTAAAAGTGTTTATTCATCTTAGGAAAGTTCTCTCTCAGTCCAGGAATCTAAGGGGTTTCAAATGACCTCGAATAACTTCTTCAACTGTCTTGGTAGTGTAATGGTTAGAGCGTGTAAGTTATGTAGGAGATATCCAAGGTAAAACAAAAAAGACATGCATTTGTACAATCATTTTTCGGAAGGAGGCTCGCTATCGCACGCCAGGAATAAACCGACACCTAAATGGCACGAAAGATCTTAATTTTAGGAAAGAAATGGGGCGAAAGTTGTTAAAATCATCAAAGTAAAGGGGGCGACCGTCTTAAAACGTCAAACCAAACGGGGCTAACCATAAGGGAGAAAGGGGGGTCCAAAATAGCAGACACCATCCCGTTAAAGGGTTACGGAATACTACTATAAGCCGCTTGCGAGTCCGGATAGTCCGGATATTATGACTTATATACTCACACACATGGAGAGGACCGGTATGCTATTAACCGGAATCCACAATAATTTAAGCCGGGGTCACACGTAAGATTTTTCCGGCAATTTTTTTCCGGCGATTGGGGGTCTGGCCTCTTCTTACTTAAGGTGGGATGGGAGTATTTATTTGCTCATTTATGCATCTTTATATTATTATTATTATTATTATTATTATTATTATTATTATTATTTTTTTTTTTTTTTTTTTTTTTTTTTTTTTTTTTTTTTGTAGTTTCCTCCCTAAACCTCCATCAAACTTAAAATTACACCCCCCTAGACCCCCTTTCAAAATATATTTGTTCATTTTTCGGTAGCATACCAATAAATACTACGAGGACAAACTTGCTCATCGAAAATTGACTTAAAACTCGTTTGTGTGACACCGCCATTACAGCATTTACGGATTAACCCTTTCAGTGGCAGCGACGTGTTTTATTTACGGATTAACCCTTTCAGTGGCAGCGACGTGTGTTATTTACGGATTAACCCTTTCAGTGGCAGCGACGTGTGTTATTTACGGATTAACCCTTTCAGTGGCAGCGACGTGTTATTTTTTCTTCTAGCCTTATTTAGACGATATTATGCAGCTTAGGAAGGATCTGTGGTAGTTAGAAAGGTTGGTTGAGCAAGTCTGAAGCCCTATTATTGCTAGAGGTCCTTCCTAAGCTGTATAAAATCGTCTAAAAGTTTCCAAAATACGATGAAATGGACGTCCCTGGTACTGAATGGATTAAGGGGAGATCTCCACTTGAGGGATTTTTTTCTTGACCCCTTTCTCCCTCATGTTTAGCCCCATTGCTTTTGATATTATAAAATGTTTGCCCCATTAGTTTAGCGATTCTAAGAACTTTCACCCCATATTAAGACCTTTAGTGCCATTTAGGTGTCGATTTTATCCTGGCGAGCGATAGCGAGCCTGTAATTTAAGAGGAACCGGCCTTCGGCTGGGAAATTTTTCTACCAAAAAATGTACAAATTTATCTTGAAAGGGACTCAAGGGGGGTGTAATTTTAAGGTTGATGGAGGTCTAGGGAACAAACTAAATACCTCCCCTTAAAAAGAGTACGCTAGGGTGGACGGTCGACATCCACCGCTCTAACCCTTTGATGGCCTTCCGAGAGAGACCCTATAGTGACAGAGATCGGCCAACCTCCGCCATATTGGTGCCACTGGTGCCATTATGCCTCTCCCCATACTCATTTATAGCCACGCCTATAACAGCTATTCAGTAATACTCCAACATCATCAGTACTAGTACCATAATCGCCATTATCATCACTGCTGTGTTTGTAGGCACACACACACACACACAGAACGCCATCAACATCAGTACTGCCATAGAAGAATGTTTGTCACACACACACACACACACACACACACAAGTTCAATACCCGGCCGGGCAGAGACAAATTGGGCTTGTCTCCTTTCATGTGTTAGCCTCAGTTCACCTAGCTGTAAATAGGTACCTGGAATAAGTGGACGACATTGTGACGTTCCATCTGGGGTTGGCAAAAATGGTACAAGGCGAGATAGGTATCATATGGTTCACCTAAGCTGATGGCTACCTAAGCCTTCGGGCGAGACGGTACCGTCTATAGTGAGAATGGTACCATACAGATCCACCCTAAGCCTTCGTTTCCGATGTCGCCAATTGGCTAAACAAATACAGACTACACACACATCCACAGCCATTTCAACAGTACATAAAACACTTAACATGCATTTCACGCAATACATTCCCAGTTAAGGAGGCGCGATAATAATGAGCTTAGCTCGCATTGCGTGGATTCCCCTTGACGAACAAGTAACTGAGTAACAAGCATACAGACACAGTGATTACAATACATACGCCATCCCTACAGGGGTGGAAAGGGGGGTTATTACGGAGGGGTGGGGGGTGGGGAGGTAAAGGAGGCAGATCATATGGGGAGCGTTCCCCTGGGAGAAAGGGGTGGTGACCGTCGCGCTGACCCACTGAATATAGGTGTGAAGTTTGGTGAAATTCTGTCGCACAGTCTAAGAAGAGTTTCCGGATAGACAGACGACGACGACAGATATATCGGCAGGCAATGTACCAGTATCCGGGGGGGGAGAGGTGGGGGGGGGGGGGGGGGGGGGGGGCAGTACCACTTTACTTACGCAGAGTTGATAACCTATGCCCCCGTTGTTTGGTCACTCCGGCACAACATGGCGGCCACCGAAGGGAACGCCGGACACTCTCTCTTGAAGGTGGTGTCACACGAGAACTTTTTCCGGCAATTTTGGATCAGCATAATATTTTCTCGCAATATTTTGAGGCTCTCACAGGAATCGGAAACTAGATCGAAGGTAGATTACGTTAGCTAGCTCAATTCTTACGAAACTCATAATTTGGAAGGTGCCAGACTACAATTGCCCGTAAAAATTGACAGAAAAAAATTCGCTCGTCTCACGCCTTCTCTACTTCAGGGTCTCCATAGTTCGCCGCGGCTCATCCCCTTTCACACCACGGGATCAAACACGGAACCATGAAAACGTTCCATTATCCAAACGTTTGCATCGGTATTTATCCGGGGGGCGGGGAGGGAGGGGTGGGGGGGAGGACAGATTATCCACTGTCACCGATGCCACTCAAGCTTAAGGGCAGCTTTGTATTTACTTGTTTATTGATGTATTCATTCATTTCGGCTATTTTCGTATTTTCTTCCTTAGGTCTCCATAAAAAAAAAAAAAAAAACAAGACCCTCCCTTCTAGATAAATATGTGCAATTATGGGTACACAAATCCCCCCCCCCCCCCCACCGAAGGCTGGTTCCCCCTAAATTGCAGGCTCGCCTTCGCTCGCCAGGAAAAAAAGATCGACACCTAAAAGGCACGAAAGGTGTTAAAATCGCCACATTAATGGTGTGAATGTCTTAAAATCTCAAACATGAGGGAGAATGGGGTCCTCCTAACTCTATATTCCCAAGCAGGGCGAAACACTCTTGTATGTATGCATTTGTATAAAATATCTGTCCTTATCTATCTATCTATCTATCTATCTACCTATATATCTATCTATCTACTTAACTATCTATCTATCACAAACCATTAAGAAGTTTTTAAAACTTAAATACTGGGAGAGCAATAACAAAGCATGTGATTTAGCAGGGTTAATGACATTCACTCATCTAAATAATTGGCAAAAAATACGGTTTGCTCACAGATGTATGATGAAGCCTAGTATCTTTTTAAGAAAATGTTTACTTAACAATGATGATAGCTTATATTTGATGAAGGAAGTGAAGAATATGTTATTGAATATTTATAATATCGAATGTTTGAATGGAAACTGACATTGACGCAGTAAACTCTAGAATTATTTGTATTCAAAGCCGTGAACCAACTATGAGATAAATGTGCTTCACAATCCTCTTACTATGTACAAAGTTCTATGTAGCTTTTACGAAATAAAATATTTAGTCTGAGTCTGAGTCTATCTATCTATCTACTCACGTATTTTTTGTGAGCTTCCAAACATATATATTTTTATGTAGCAAATCGATTAAAAATGACATCGGGGTGATAATCCTCTAAGTACAAAGGAATGTAAGTAACAACAGAATGATAGCTCCTTTTTAAGCTGCTTGTACCATTATTTGAACTGCATGTAAGAGTTAATATTGTTGATGTGTAAACTATTGTCATGCAGGGTCCTGGGATCACTGGAATAGCATGAAATTGAAATGGTGTGTGTGTGTGTGTGTGTGTGTGTGTGTGTGTGTGTGTGTGTGTGTGTGTGTGTGTGTGTCAGTTGGATGAAGAAGTATGCTACATTATTCATGAGTGAAAATCTTATGGTCATTGTATACAGTATAATGAGTATATATATATATATATATATATATATATATATATATATATATATATATATATATATATATATATATATATATATTCTCTATCTCACTCTAGGAATTGTTTTCATAACATTTCGTTAATGAACTGCAGGGACTTTATTATACATTAATATTTATGCAACTAATTGGCTGCACAGATTAGGAATGATAATTATGTAGGAGCTGTTGTCAACAAACTATTTATCTGTGTGAGTGTATGTGTGTGTGTGTGTGAGTGGGTGGGTGTAGAAGAGAGGGTATGTGTATATATAAATGTGATTGTATGTGTGTGTGTGTGTGTGTGTGTGTGTGTGGGTGGGTGTAGAAGAGAGGGTATGTGTATATATAATTGTGATTGTATGTGTGTGTGTGTGTGTGTGTGTGTGTGTGTGTGTGTGTGTGTGTGTGTGTGTGTATAAGTGAATGTGTGTGTATATCAATATATATGTATGTGTGTGACCCTGCGTGTATATACAGTATATAAACGTGTATGTAATATGTATGTATGTGTGTGCGTAGTGCGTCCGTCAGATGAGAAACAGCATTGCCAGACGATTTGAAACATCTTCGAGAACAAAAAGACCAAATTTCGCTCTCCGGAATAGCAGGGAAAAGTAGGTGGCATATCTTGTTTCAGGCCGATATTGAGGCACGAGAGAGAGAGAGAGAGAGAGAGAGAGAGAGAGAGAGAGAGAGAGAGAGAGAGAGAGAGAGAGAGAGAGAGAGAGAGAGAGAGAGAGAGAGAGAGAGAGAGAGAGAGAGAGAGAGAGAGAGCGCGAGAGAGAGAGAGAGAGAGAGAGAGAGAGAGAGAGAGAGAGAGAGAGAGAGAGAGAGAGAGAGAGAGAGAGAGAGAGTGTGTTCCATAGATATACAGACTGCACAGATCTTGCGGTCCCTACTACGCAGTCCGGACTTAATTCTAACAAAATTTGCTCCTAAGTGGAAGATAAGGATAGCACAGCAGAGGGCTCTCTCACCACCCACCGCTCGGCATGATACACAGCTGGGAAAAAAGTCCCTCAGTGGAATGAAAAAATTACTACCGGGAAATTTATAGTAAAGATCGAATTTAGAAAATATTTATTACTACTGATACTTTAACAAAAAAAAATATTTTAACATATATTTCCCTAACCTCCTCAAAATGAATGTCTAGATTCCTTTTCCTTTTGAATGTCTAGATTCCTTTTCCTTTTGAATGCGTCGATTGTATTCCATTGCACCATTTTCCCCGGCAATTTGTTCCAATCAAATGTGGATCTCACTGGTGATCTTCTTTCATATCTTACTAACTCTAGGTCATCCTTCTTTCGGGACTTCGGTGAGACTTTTTCTATTGCACTAGACATATCGAAAGCCTTCGATAGAGTCTGGCATAAATCTTTAATTTCTAAACTACCCTCCTTCGGTTTCTATCCCTCCATATGTGCCTTTGTCTCTAATTTCCTTTCCGGCCGTTCCATAGCCGCGGTTGTGGACGGCCATTGTTCACTTCCTCACCCTATAAACTCCGGTGTTCCTCAGGGCTTTGTCCTATCTCCTATTCTCTTTCTAATTTTTATAAATTATCTTAACTGTACCTTAATTCCCATCCATTCATACGCAGACGACTCAACCTTACACTACTCCATTACTTTTTTCAGAACGCCCCAGCCAGCAATCCCTCAACGACAAACGTAATGAAGCCATACAACTCTTAAATTCTGATCTAAATACTATTTCCAATTGGGGCAGAGAAAACCTTGTTAACTTTAATGCTTCCAAAACCCAATTTCTCCATCTATCTACCCGTCAGGATCTCCCAGCGGACTATCCCTTATTCTTCAACAATACAAAAATCAACCCTTCATCTTCTCTCAATATTTTTGGTGTCTCTTTTTCTTCTGCTCTCATTTGGAAGGACCATATTACCAGTCTTGCTAAGGCAGCCTCCCAGAAGCTGGGTGTGCTCAACCGCCTTAGGGGGTTCTTTTCCCCTGCACAGCTTCTTGCTCTGTACAGGGGCATAGTGCGCCCTTGTATTGAGTATTGTTCACATGTGTGGGGAGGTTCCTCTCACACCGCTCTCCTAGACAAGGTTGAAAGGAAGGCCTTTCGTATCATTAACTCCCATCCACTCACCAACTCTCTGCAATCTCTCTCTCTCCGCCGCAATGTTGCATCTCTCTCGCTATTCTATCGCTACTATAATAATCAGTGTTCCTCAGAGCTATCCCAGTGCATACCACCTCCTTTACGTAGGGCACGTGGTACCCGTCTTGCAACTCAATCCCATCCCTACTCTGTGCAACTCTCCAACCCAAGAGTGAAACGTCACTCTCAAACTTTCTTCTACTCAACAGCTGAGCTCTGGAACTCTCTCCCAGAATCAGTTTTTCCCGCTTCCTATGACTTAAATTGCTTCAAACTCCGTGTGTCCAGGCATTTTGGCTCGAACGTCCCTTGATTTTGGCCCTGTCACTCTTTCAACTATGGGGGAGGCACTCGCTATAGGCAGTTATGCCTTTTGCCTCCCTCAATCACATAGAAAAAAAAAAAAAAAAAAAAAAAAATCGTTAACTATAATGTAGGTGAAACAATGCTTTGTGACATCGAGTTTGGCCCTCCTGGTTATTAATTTCATCCCGTTTCCTCGAGTTGATGAACTGTTATTGTTTGTGAACAGTGATTCAGCCTCAATTACATCAAAGCCCTTAAATATCTTCAAACACGCGATACAGAAAGAGAGAGAGAGAGAGAGAGAGAGAGAGAGAGAGAGAGAGAGAGAGAGAGAGAGAGAGAGAGAGAGAGAGAGGACTCACCCCAAGACCCTCCTTCAAGATAAATTTTCAAACACGCGATACAGAGAGAGAGAGAGAGAGAGAGAGAGAGAGAGAGAGAGAGAGAGAGAGGACTCACCCCAAGACCATCCTTCAAGATAAATTTGTAAATGTTTCTCTTAAATAACAGGCTCGCTATCGTGCGCCTGGAAAAAAATCGACACCTAAATGACACGAAAAATCTTAATATTGAGAAAGAAATGGGGCGAAAGGTCATACAATCGCCAAACTAATAAGCCGAACGTCACAACATCTGAAAACTAATGGGGCTAAACACGAGGAAGAAGGTCGATCAGAAAAACGACCCATCTCCCCCATAAGGCCCTGCTTTGTGTGCTCGAGTGTACCGTTATACCTCCCGACGGTTCCCGGACATCTCAACCAGTAGACCATTTCAACCAGTAGCTCTCAACCAGTACCAAATCAACCGTGACCAACCAAACCAGTGCTAAGCTAAGCTAACCTAACCGTATTGGTTGATTTGGTACTGGTTGAGAGCTTCTGGTTGAAATGGTCTACTGGTTGAGTTGTTGGGTCACCCTCCCGACGACTGAGGGTGAAGGTAATATTATAGTCTCTCTCTCTCTTTAGGAAGGTAATCAGGGAGAGTGGGTAAGATGGGGGGGTGGGGCGGGACAGTAAGGATAGGGGGGGAAGCATTATGATTGCCAATACAACCACCTACGGGTCTCATATCATTACGTCCTTTATATATATATATATATATATATATATATATATATATATATATATATATATATATATATATATAAATATATACTGTAAATATAATTATATAGATACAAAATAAACGCACACACACAGACACAAATTCACACACTTCTAGGTCGCCCACGAGAAGACCCAATGAGCCAGGATCATGAGGGGTCACCAGCAAATGATTCCCAGGTCCCAGATCTCCCGGAGAGGATCCAGTTTCCGAAGGCAGACATGCAGCGAAGCTACCATCACAAGCCCGCCCACCATGCATCCAGACGTACCCTTAATATACAGTATATTGGCACCCTAGGCCGGGCGCCTGACGGACTATCAACTACCAACTGGCGCCTGAACCCCCTATACCAAACGACCACGTTTTCATTCATCTATTTACTAACATTCTCCATTCATTCCTATTTATCACCACTTCTCTTGCCTGAGAGTCATTCCTCTCTCTTCCAACGCTTGTCTTACACAGTTTCTCCATCTCAATGTAGGTCTTCCTGCCCTTCTATCTCCCCTTGTATATGTCTCACATATTCTCTTTGTGAGCCTTTCATCTTACATTCGTTCAACATGACCATACCAGCTCAGCACCATTCTGTCCACTTCTTCTCTCATTTGCCTTTATACATCACTGTTGGTACAACAATCTCTTGATACATTGCACTTTTAACTTTCATTCCGAGAATTCTCACTTTCCACATACTTTCCATTGCTCCGAAAACTTTCCTTCCTTCACATACTATCTGCTTTACCTCCATTTCCATAGCTCCATTCCTGCTTATATTTCCATAGCTCCATTCCTGCTTATATTTCCATACCTCCATTCCTGCTTATATTTCCGTACCTCCATTCCTGCTTATATTTCCATACCTCCATTCCTGCTTATATTTCCGTACCTCCATTCCTGCTTATATTTCCATACCTCCATTCCTGCTTATATTTCCATAGCTCCATTCCTGCTTATATTTCCATACCTCCATTCCTGCTTATATTTCCATACCTCCATTCCTGCTTATATTTCCATACCTCCATTCCTGCTTATATTTCCATACCTCCATTCCTGCTTATATATTCTCCTAGATATTTAAAACACTACTTTTTCCCGTATTTCCCCATCCAGCCTCACATCTAGAGTTACCCTACGATCACCTTTATTACACACCATCACTTTACTTTTATTGACGTTCACCTTCAGCTTCGTCCTCCCACATACTACACCAACATCTTTGACTACTCGCTGCAAGCGATAGTGAGCCAATGTAAATTGCTAGTTTCCAAGGTTTCCGAGTTATTATTATTAATATTAATATTATTATTATTATTTTGTCTTTATTTTTGTTTTTATTTTTTTTTATTTTTTTGGAGAGTGATAACGAGTCAACACATATTGCTAGTTTCTAATATTATCCACTTTTTTATTTCTTTTTGGGCGAGCAATAGCGAGTCGTACATGCTCGAATTGTCCGGCCTCAAATGCCCGGCCATAAATCGAATAAGTCTGATGGTCCTCACACCGCCAAAAATAACGGACTAATTGGGTGAACCGGAAGTGTATTGATCAGCGGTAGAGCGCAGGTACCGGCACATGGGGATAGATGGCCCCCGCTACAATGGTTAACGCGGACAACTACACTACCGGCCGACATTTTGGGGGGATATTGAGGGTTTTTATTTTTCTGTTATTTTATTCTATCTTATTGTATCATTGTTAGTATTTTCATTTTTATATTTTTGTTATCTTTCATATTTTGTTTTGTTTTGCAAGTTTCGATAATTGTTTGCTAGCCCCTCAAAGACCCCTTCAACTTAAAAAAAAAAAAAAAAGACACCCTTTCAAACTAAATTTGATTTCTTGTTTTCGGTAGAAAAAACAAAAAACAAAATCCCTTAAAGGTTGGGGGTGCATGGGTTGAGATAAACATGGAATGATAATCACCAATAAATCACTAGAAATTAAGTAAAGTCATACCAAATAGAGAGCATTTTTCTATAATTGATAGTTGTCCAGGGGATATTATTAGAATTTATATTTGGCAAAGTATAAATATAAAAATTACCAAATAACAAATACACTACATGAAAATACAATACCAAATACAATAACAAATACAATACTAAATACAATAACAAATACAATACTAAATACAATAACAAATACAATACCAAATACAATAACAAATACAATACAATACAATAACAAATACAATACAATACAATAACAAATACAATACAATAACAAATACAATACTAAATACAATAACAAATACAATACCAAATGCATAATAGGTAAAATAAAAACTAAATTTTTAAATGTAATAGTATTGTGTAAGCATTGGAATTATGGCTACATGAAACACTGCAAACTATTGATCATGCATTACGTTTAAATTATTTAGGAGTGATCTGGTTAAGGGAGCCCACCTCGCTTTTTGTTTCTCTCTCTCTCTCTCTCTCTCTCTCTCTCTCTCTCTCTCTCTCTCTCTCTCTCTCTGGCTTGTATTCATTCGGCCCCATTCAACCTACTGTTTTATGACGTTTACCCCCATCCAGGTGTCAATATTTTCCTGGCAAGCGGTAGCGAGCCAGCATATATATATTTTTGTTTTGACAGCAAGCTAAATTTGTACATTTTTCGATAGAAAAATGTTTCCGGCGAAGCCGGATTTCTCCATACAATGCTGGCTCGCTATCGCTCGCCAGGAAGATATCGACACCTAGATGGTGATAAACGTCTTAAAACAGTTGGCTGAATGGGGCCGAATGGATAAAAGCCAGGGAAAGAGAGAAAAGGAGAGAAAGATTAAAAAAAAACAAAAAAAACGGTGACCCCCCTTAAAACAAACGCTATATTTGAATGACCTTCGTTCGTTCGTGTGTGTGTTCATCCACAGTCCCTGCACTGAAACAATATGAGAATGGTATGAAGGTAACACATCAAGTCATAGGTATAAGAGAATGGTATGAAGGTAACACATCAAGTCATAGGTATAAGAGTATGGTATGAAGGTAACACATCAAGTCATAGGTATAAGAGTATGGTATGAAGGTAACACATCAAGTCATAGGTATAAGAGTATGGTATGAAGGTAACACATCAAGTCATAGGTATAAGAGTATGGTATGAAGGTAACACATCAAGTCATAGGTATAAGAGTATGGTATGAAGGTAACACATCAAGTCATAGGTATAAGAGTATGGTATGAAGGTAACACATCAAGTCATAGGTATAGTCATATTTACCTACCTAGATTTAAGGGGAGGTTTTTAGTTTGTTTCCTACTCCTTCAGCAATCTTAAAATTTCACCCCCTTGACCCCCTTTCAAGATAAATGTTTAAATTTTTCGGTAGAAAAATGTCCCGGCTGAAAGCCGGTTCCTCTTATATTACAGGCTCGCTATCGCTCGCCAGGATAAAATCGATACCTAAATGGCATGAAAGGTCTTAAAATTGACAGAAATGGGTCGAAAGTTCTTAAAATCGTCAAAATAATGGGGCGAACGTCTTAAAATTAGAAAAGCAGTGGGGCTAAACATGAGGGAGAAAGGAGTCCAGAAAAAAATCCCTCAAGTGGAGATCTCCCCTTAAGCCTGTATCACACGAGCGCTTTTTCACCTAACATTTATCCTTAACACTGGTCTGGCAGCTTATGAGGTCCAAATTTTTAGAATATTTCGGTCACCTAAATTCATCAATCAACAGTCTAGTTTCCGATACCAGTGCAAAATATGCCAGGGATGTTGCCAGAAATTTTTTAATCGTCGAATTTTGACTATAAAAACTCTCGTGTGTTACCGGCTTTATAGTAACCCTTTGAGTACCAGCGACGTGTGTTATTTTGTATTCTAGCTATAATAGTGACGATATTATGCAGCTTAGGAAGGATCTGCGCTAGTGAATTCAAGGGTTGGTTGAGATAGTCTGAAGCCTTATTATTGCTAGAGTTACTTCCTAATCTGAATATAATCGCCTAATAGTTGCCATAATACTTATAAAAGGACGTCACCGGTACTGTAAGGGTTAAGGGGAGGATTTTAGTTTGTTTTCTACTCCTCCAGCAATCTTAAAATTTCACTCCCTTGACCCTCTTTCAAGATAAATTTGTACATTTTTCGGTAGAAAAATGTCCCGGCTGAAAGCCGGTTCCTCTTATATTACAGGCTCGCTATCGCTCGCCAGGATAAAATCGACACCTAAATGGCACGAAAGGTCTTAAAATTGACAGAAATGGGTCGAAAGTTCTTAAAATCGTCAAACTAATTGGGCGAACGTCTTAAAATTAGAAAAGCAATGGGGCTAAACATGAGGGAGAAAGGAGTCAAGAAAACAATCCCTCAAGTGGAAACCTCCCCTTGGTTTATTTATTAGTGTATTTATCGATGTGTTATTGTTTAGTTTCCTCCCTAGACCTCCATCGAGCTTAATACATTATCCTCAAGACCCCCTTTCGAGATAAGTTTGTACATTTTTCAGTATACAAATAAAATGGTCGCTGTCCAGGAACAATATCGACACCTAAACGGCACGAAAGGTCTTAATATTGGCACAGAAATGGGGCGAAATTTCTTAAAATCGACACACTAAAGGGGCGAACGTCTTAATGTCTCGAAACTAATGTTGAGATGGGTCGTATTTGTGGACACCTTTCTCCCTCTTTTTTAACCCCATTAGTTTTCAGATTTTAAGACGTTCGCCCTATTAGGTTGGTGATTTTAAAACCTTTCGTCCCATTTCTATATCAATATCAAGACCTTTCGTACTAATTAGGTGTCGACTATTTTCTGGCGCGCGATAGCGAACATATAATTTTAAGAGAAACGGGCCTTCGGGCCGGAAAGTTTGCTATCGAAAAATGTACATATACATCTTGTAGGGGGGACTAGGGATTTTTTTTTTTTTTTTAGCTTGATGAAGGTCTAGGGAGGAAACTAGAAAAATAAATATATGAAAAAATCGACCTAAAGTAATATGATTGGTTCTGTTGAAATGATTACATTAGATGCTAAGCCTACCCGCAGTTTCAATCTTATTGAGAAATTGTCTGCATAAAAGTCTAAGCTCATTCTTGCCAAACTTTCAGACCAGTTCGCGGCCATTGGGCCTTCTCCTATCTTACAAAATTCTGCGGCCAATCCAATCAGTCGGTAATTTTGTCCCTTTATCCATTTCCTTATTGTCCTCACACACACACACTGTATATATATATATATTTATCTTATAAACGCCATATATAAATGTGTTGTAATAACCTTCACTGCTGTACGACAAGTGGATTGTGGTGTGTGGAAAACATGTAATTTGTGTTTGCAACCATGACAGTGTTTTGTTTTATGTTTTATGTGTGATACTGGGGGTTTGTCCACTGTTGGTATAAGAGGTTGGGTTTCTGTCTACTGGGGGTTTTGTCCACTGGGGTTTCGTTCAGTTTTTTTTTTTCCACTGGGGTTTTGTCCATTATGGTTTTGTTCAATGGGATTTTGTGCATTGGTGTTTTGTCCATTGGGGCTTCAAGGACACCAATGGGTTTAATCATATTAATACTCACACCTATACATGTTTATGCAAAACGTAAGTTTGTGTATACAAAGACAAAACATTGTACATCTCAATTCCA
The DNA here is from genome assembly GCA_032716605.1 of Paralithodes platypus. Taxonomy (NCBI): domain Eukaryota; kingdom Metazoa; phylum Arthropoda; class Malacostraca; order Decapoda; family Lithodidae; genus Paralithodes; species Paralithodes platypus. The sequence continues at coordinate 9,945,156 of CM064562.1, read as the reverse complement.
CGACTGTTCAGTAAATTACCACCTCAGACAAAATTACTCGACCTTAGCAAGGAGATGAGATGGTGATTAAGAACATTCCTTGAAATACTCTCTCTCTCTCTCTCTAACTATTTATCTATCTTAATATATATCTATATATCTATCTATCTATCTATCCATATCTATGTCTATCCATCTATATATCTATCTATCTATCTATCTATATACAGTATATACTGTATATACTGTATATATATATATATACTGTATATATATATATATATATATATATATATAGAGAGAGAGAGAGAGAGATAATTACATGTGTATATGAGCGTGATGTAGTAATAAGTCGCCTACAATACAATGATGAAAACCTTAGGATGCTAAACAGACATGCTGGTAGAAACAGACTATAATGGCCAGTGACAGATCGATAGACAGTAAATAACACACTCACATGCACACACGCACACACATAGACACACATACACACACACACACGGAGAGATGATGTCAGTCCTAATCACAGTCATCATACTTATCATCCTCCAAACCTTTGATTTTATTCCTCAGAGTCCAAACGCTCTAATGAAACAACACACGCGCACACACACACACACACTTACACAAAAACACACACACACACACACAATCAGCCTTTATGCAACCGAATACACAGCAGAACAGCCAAACTCTATGAAGCTTACCAGATTAACCCGGATTCACAGGAACACTTTTCACCATTTATTTGTTTTATGCAATTGTGCAGATTCTGAATTACACTGTCATGAGAATTATAATAGTCTGCCTTCAGTCTATAGTCAGTTTTCTTTGCTAGCTGATGGTATATTTCCAACTCATTACTAAACTATATAAACAATGTTATGGCCAAGTATATAATTAATTATGAACACCTGGCATTAATACATAGCATAAACAAGGTAGGCTTTTATTGTTCCATTAGTTATTTAGAAATCAGTTGCTAAGGGATGCAATTTATCGTCAGCTGATTATACAATTGACTATAGTCGGCGATACTTGTGCAAAAATATCTCCAACATTTTACCAAACTAACCATAACCTCATCGTCATCCGAACCACCACCACCAACAACAACAGCAACAAAGACGACAACAAATAAACTACCTCCCCCAACAGCAACACCCAAAACAACAACAACAACAACAATATGAACAAACAACAACAACAAGAACATTAACACCACCAACATCAGCCACAACATCAACACCACCAACAATAACAACAACAAAAACAACAATAGCCCGACATAAACGCAAATAAAAAAAACATTACCGCCACCATTAACAGACGCAAACACAACAATACAACATCAACAACAACAACAACAATGCCCCAACATAAACACATATAATAGAACATTACCGAACATAATAGAACAAACACCTATAATCAACAACAACAACAACAACAACAACAACAATGCCATTCATCCCGGACTATGAGGACTTAATGAACAAACCAGACCGCATCCGAAACGACACCGACTCTCAAAACCACCACCACCACCACCAACAACAATAACACACACATTAAACACACCACCACCACCACCAACAATAACACAAACATTAAATACACCACCACCACCAACAACAACATTCAAAATACACCATAGCCTCATCATCACCAATAACAGAAAAACACCACCACCAATTACAACAAAAACACCACCACCAATTACAACAAAAACACCACCACCAATTACAACAAAAACACCACCACCAATTACAACAAAAACACCACCATCAATTACAACAAAAACACCACCACCAATTACAACAAAAACACCACCACCAATTACAACAAAAACACCACCATCAATTACAACAAAAACACCACCACCAATTACAACAAAAACACCACCACCAATTACAACAAAAACACCACCATCAATTACAACAAAAACACCACCACCAATTACAACAAAAACACCACCATCAATTACAACAAAGACAACATAAACAGAAAATATAACTCCACCACCAACAACAACAACAACACCAAAATAAAAAAAACATCATATAAAAAACATGCACAAAAGATACCATATTATACACACCCAACAAACACACACATATACCCAACACACAGACACACCGAATCACCCAAGCAACACACACACGCAGACACTCACCAAAACCAACACTAAAACCACACACCTACACACACACACACACACACACATACATTTCCACACTGAAACACACTCACACAAATCAACACCAACAACACACCTACGCTGAAACACACTTACACACGGAAACACACACACACACACACACTCCAACACGCATACGACACACTTCCAAACACTCACACACGGAAACACACATATGAACACCAACATCACACCTACTGTACACACATACGCTGAAACACACTTATACACGGACATACACACACACAAACAACACACTTACACACACACACGAACACACAAACAACACACCTACACATATGCACATTTCCACATAGAAACACGTCACTCACACACGGAAAATCACACCCACCCACACACACACACACTCTCTCACCCACACACAAACACCACCCACTTACACCCCCCACCCACACACACACACACACTCTCTCACCCACACACACCTACACACACACACACATCTACACACAAACACCACCCACTTACACCCCCACCCACACCCACCCACACACACTCTCTCACCCACACACACCTACACACACACACACATCTACACACAAACACCACCCACTTACACCCCCCACCCACACACACTCACACAAACACCACCCACTTACACCCCCCACCCACACACTCACACACCCACACACAATGTAACAGAGCGTATTTGACCCGACCGGAAATAAAAAAAACAAGCGACTGCTGCCGACGACATACGAGACAGCTGACGGCGCTCTATCTAAAAGGGGGGGGGGGGAGGGGTGCTTTGTCTGGACCCCCTTCTCCCTCATGTTTAGCCCCATTAGTTTTGAGATTTATAGACGTTCGCCCTATTAGTTTGACGATTTTAAGACCTTTTGCCCTATTTATTTGTCAATATTAAACCTTTTCGTGCAATTTAGGTGTCGTTTTTTTCCCAGGCGAGCAATACCGAGCCTGTTGTTGTTGTTGTTCCCCAAGCTGCCTGGCCGAACAGCCCCAAGGCCCTGAGCAAGGCCAAGGCCATAACCGAGCGCCCCCACAGAACCGAGCCTGTAATATACTATAGTAACCAGCCTCCGGCCGGGATATTTGCCTATCGAAACATTTACAAATTTATCTTGAAGGAGGTCTTGGGAGTGTTTGTTTTAAGCTTGATGGAGGTCTAGGGAGGAAACTAAAACAAATAATAAAGATACAAATATATCAGCTAATAAATCCGCCCATCCCCCCTTAAGGGAACAACCCGCGGGGCCCCCCCCCCCCCCCCCCCCCGCCAGGATTACCTTTCCAATACACCTATAGTATAGCTCGCTCTTCCCGTAAAACCGGAATGAACACTCTCACTTTTCCGGCAATTTTTGAGAATTTGTTTTTTATGCTGGTAGTATTTTTGTTTCTTTTGTTACTATGTTGAATCGGTTTAACTTGGGATTTTTTTTAGATGAAAGATTGATAAGACAAAAAGGGTGATTATAATAGCAAATGATGGGAAAATGCAAGTGCTTATCAATCCACTCGAAGAATTGACGCTCATGACACAAATAACAGCATATTATTATTATTATTATTATTATTATTATTATTATTATTATTATAGTCTATTTTTGTCCAGCTGAGGGTAAATTGCCATGTTACTATCTTGGTTACTCAGCTATAAGGTAGATTTTGTAGCAAAATATGCTGCTAATTATGAAAACTTGGCATTAATACGGCACACACCCATAGTAGTTTCATATATTTCTATTAAGTATCGAGAAATCAGCTAATAAGAGATTCAATTTATGATCAGCTGGAAAAAAATATAGTGTAGTATTATTATTATCATAATAATAATAATAATAATAATAATAATAATATTAATAATAATAATAATAATAAATATGCTGTGTTTTTGTGTCATGAGCTTGCATATTCCCAATTTTGTTATTATATTTTCCATTTTTCTTATATATTTTCATCTAAAAAAAAATAAAAAATAAAACGGTCCAATATATATATATATACAGTATATATATACAGTATATATGCCTAGGTGAGTGTCTGAAGGACCTCACAGGTAGGGAAAGTTTCATGTGGCAGCTAAAGGAGTATTTTCTCTCAACTTTGTAACATAACTCAAGCCTGGCTGCTTCTAATTTAAACTTGTCTGAGAACTCGGTTTCCAACAATTATCTAAAGTATATTCAAGGCGCCAATGTCAGTGGAAAATATCAGTGAAATATTGCCGGAATATTGATGCTGATTTAATATTGCCGGAATATTGATGCTGATTTAATATTGCCGGAATATTGATGCTGATTTAATATTGCCGGAATATTGATGCTGATTTAATATTGCCGGAATATTGATGCTGATTTAATATTGCCGGAATATTGATGCTGATTTAATATTGCCGGAATATTGATACTGATTTAATATTGCCGGAAAGAGCGTTCGTGTAATACTGCCTTAACCCTTTCTGTATTAATAACGTTTTCTTATATTCCATTATAGATATTTGTAGACAATGATTTTCGGCAGTTTAAGAAGGATATAATGGTAGCTGAAAGGATTAATAGAGATATTCCGTACGAACCTTTTAATTGATGACGACAATGATGATGATGATGATGATGATGATAATAACAATGATGATGACGTTGATTACGATAACGATAATGATACAGCTGCTAACGATAACATTCCCGTTAATAAAAAATAAATAAATAAATAAAACAAAAATGAAAATCACAACGAAAAAAATAAAGAACACGAAGAAAACTAAGAAGAAGACGCACATTATGATGAAGAAAACATAAACCATGGAAGACAAGGAGAGCACCGGAGCGAGAAAGAGAGGGTGAAGACAAGAAGAGCATCGCCAGGGAAGGGGAGCGATGGAAGACAATAACAAGTGAGAGCATTATAAGGGGGGTCACCGGCTTTTTTTCTTTTTTCTCCTTTTCTCTCTTTCTCTGGCTTGTATCCATTGGGCCCCATTCAGCCAACTGTTTTAAGACGTTTATCCCCATCCAGGTGTCTATTTCTTCCTGGCGAGCGATAGCGAGCCTGCATTGTATGGAGAAATTCGGCTTCGCCGAAGAAATTTTTCTATCGAAAAAGGTACAAATTTAGCTTGCTGTCAAAACAAAAATATACTGTATATATGCTGGCTCTCTACCGCTCGCCAGGAAAATATTAACACCTAGATGGGGGTAAACGTCTTAAAACAGTAGGCTGAATGGGGCCGAATGGATACAAGCCAAAGAGAGAGGAAGAGAAAGAGAACAAAAGTGAGGTGGGCTCCCTTAAAAGAATCGTAAGAATGGCGTAATCAAGAGCAGATGGGGCGGAATAAAAATAATTGGATGTATGAATTATAAATGGGGGGGGGGGAAGTTGTTACATATAGATAAATATTTAAATAGATAGATAGTTAATATATATATATATATAATTATATACCACCGACAGTCAGGACGATTATGTGTTATTTTTGTATATTTGTATTTGATAGTGACAGGCAACCTGAATGTAAAGGCGATATTAGGGTTGGGTGGTGGGTGATAAAGACAGTGTTGAACAATAATGGTTTGGTGGTTTTCACAGGTAAGCCACGGTATAGCCTTGTCCGTTTCCTAGTCATTCAGGTGTGACTTTAACCTCATGACTAAGGGACAAGTGGCTTAATTTTCCAATTTTGGTAATGCACTATATTGACGAAAAATTAGGGGACGGTGTGAAACAAGCAAATGTCATACTGATCCAACTGTTTGTTAATAAGTCATTCCCGAAAAACGATGCAACACGGCCTCTGAAACCCATACTAAATAGCACGAAAGGTCTTAATATTGACAAGGATATGGGGCTGAAGGTCTTAAAAGCGACAAACTAATAGGGCAAACGTCTTAAAATCTGAAAACTAATACGGCTAAGCATGAGGGAGAAGGGGGAAGTAAAAAAAAAACCGACCCATCTCCCCTTATTTTCGCAAACACGGGGAAGAAGAAATTGCCCACATGAAATTACACGAGTGAAGGGTTAACAGTTACTTGTGGGGAATATACGGGGCGGAAGACTGGGGTGGGGTGGGGGGGGGTATATAAAAGGAGTGGGGGGGATAAATACGGGATAAGTCTGCTTTTTTTGTTCTCTCTCTTTCTCTGGCTTGTATCCATTCGGCCCCATTCAGCCAACTGTGTTAAGACATTTATCCCCATCCAGGTGTCGCGAGCCATAATTGTATGGAGAAATCCGTCTTCGCCGGAGACATTTTTCTATCGAAAAATTTACAAATTTAGCTTGTTGTCGAAAAAAAAAATATATATATACCGGTATACATATGCTGGCTCGTTACCGCTCGCCAGGAAAATATTGACACCTGGATGGGGGTAAACGACTTAAAAAAGTAGGCTGAATGGGGCCAAATGGATACAAGCCAAAGAAAGAGGGAGAGGGCGAGAAAGAGCAAAAAAAAAAGCGAGGTGGGCCTCCTTAACAGTTCCTTGTGGGGGATATACGGGCGGAAGGTTTGGGGGGGGGGGGGGGGGATATGCAAGAGGGTGGGGGGGGGGGAATATACGGGATAATATGGTCGTTCAGCAGGATTACTTACGGGGGGGGGGGAGGGGGGGTGACCTGGGTCGCTTTTTTCGGACCCCCTTCTTCCTCACGGCGATTTTAAGACCTTTCACCCCATTTCTTTGTCAATGTTAAGACCTTTCGTCCCATTTAGGTGTCGATTTTTTCATGGCGAGCGATAGCGAGTCTGTAATTTTAGAAGGAACCGCCGGGAAAGTTTTCTACCGGAAATTGTACAAATGTATATTGAAAGAGTGTCTAGGTTTTTTTTTTTCTAAGCTTGATGGAGGACTAGCGAGGAAACTAAAAAAATATAGTATTAAATAAATAAATACATAGACTAAAATCCAAGCACTATACCCCCTTAACTGTGTGCCTGGCTGGGTGAGACTGTAATAAAGTGTTTGATAATTAGCTGTTTTGGCCCGGGAGACGTGCGACCCCTAACCTTTCTTTGTGGACCACGGCAGTTTGGGCGATAAGGAAGTTCAAGCTGTTGTCATCCAATTTATCCATTGATATGTATTCACCAACCCACCAATTAACTTACAAAAAAAAACCCAATTAATGAAATCAATGAAACGAATGAAAATATGTGGTACTCCAAGGACTCGAACCTAGGACACTCACACCGAAATCAGAAATGATATACTGTATAATTATATGAGTTTATAATGATTACCACATATGTTGACTTTGATATAGTGTAATTATGGGTGCATTGCAAACGTATTGTCACATCTCTTTCTGTTGCATGGTAGGCAAAAGAATTGATTGAGATAGTTTGAAGCCTTTTAATGGTTAGTGAGCCTTCCTAAGCTTAAGAAAATCGTCTATATATAGCTAGAATAAAATATAAAAGACATCGCCGGTACGGAAGGGGTTAACCCACAAAAGGACGGGTATGCAAAGGGTAATTAAAGTGTCCTTGATCATCTGCCCATATTAAGGGGAGATGGGTCGATTTCTGGTCCCCCTTCTTTCTCATGTTTAACCCCATTAGTTTTCAGATTTTATGACGTTCCGTATATTTGTTTGGCGATTTTAAGACCTTTCGCCCCATTTCTTTGTCAATATTAAGACTTTTCGTGTCATTTAGGTGTCGATGTTTCCCTGGCGAGCGATAACGAGCCTGCAAGTTAAGAGGAACCAGCCTTCGGCCGGGAAATGTTTCTTTCGAAAAATGTACAAATTTATCTCGAAGGAGGGTCTTAGGGGAGTGTTTTTTTAAGTTTGGTGGAGGTCTAGGGAGGAAACTAAAAAAAAAAAAATAATAAAAAAAAAAAAAATAATAATAATAATAATAATAATAATAATGAGCTAATAAATACGCCCATCTCCCCTTAATGTATATTGTTGGTAATAAACCCTCTTCATACAAGGGTAGAGAGGGGAAATAACCTACCCTGCACCCAATGCTTTTATATATACGTGTTCCATATACGCTTTTTATACCTTTTATTTCGTGTATAAACTCCCCACCGCTGTCCTGGGTATTTGCAAAAAACTCATCCCTGTCACATTCATTCAATTATTACGGTTATATTTGCCGCTATTGTCACTAATGGTCCGGTTCGCTGTTCAAATATATGCGAGTCAAACATCGAAACATCGCATATTCTTTTAATAACTGCATTGTGAAATTTGTGAGCGTAATATAGCGCACCAGTATGTAGATTGTTGCAAAACGGGTGCGCATAATGAGTGTGTAATAATATATGTGCGGAATAATTCCAACATTTATTTGCCACACACACACACACACACACACTCACACACTCAGTCACTATACTTGGAGTGCTGGCGCTGTCAGTGGGGGTTTGTATCCACATTCCGGCACGAAAGGCCCCTCTCAAAAACTTTCCTTATATACAGTATATGCAAAGTAAGGATGTGTGATGTCCCCATGGTTGTTCAATATCTTTATGGATAGAGCCAAAAAAGAAATTCAAGGAAGAGCAGTGGATGATGGTGTACCCATGATAAGGGAAGGAAATGAGTGGAAATTGCCTGTACTGCTGATTGCTGATCATACAGTTCTGATGACTGATAATTTTTTTTTTTTTTTTTTTTTTTTAAAGAGACAATGAACGGAGGAAGGAAAAACACAGATAAAACAAAAAGGTCCATGTGCCTAAAGGCATCCTCCATTCATAAAATGTTTGTAACAACTGGATTTAAACATTTGTAGATTGTAAGTTTGTGGAAAGCAATTCGAGGGAAGTGAATTCCAAAGAGTAGTAGCTCTGGGATAAATGAATTCTGATAAGCAGAAGTTCTGCATTGTGGAGGAGAAAGTGTAAATTCATGGGCGCTCTCAGCTGCCCTAGTTCTACGCGGAAAGATGTGGAGAGGCGGCACAATTGAAGCAAGTTCCTCGGAACAATTGCTGTGAAAATATCTGTAGAATAATGCAAGGGATGCAACGTTTCTTCGTATGGATAATGTAGGAAGGTCCTGTGTGATTGCAGGGTTATTGATTAATCTAATAGCTTTATTTTGAATTTTGTCAATTTTTTGAGTGGGAGTTACATGGTCTGTTTGGAACAGTGTGTGACAAAAGGAACCTGTTGAAGAATGCGATGAAGAGCAAGGTTATGGTCTTTGAAAAGGGTGCATTCACAGAGTGTAAAGTGAGGTTGAATGGTCAGGTTATGGAGAATGCCAGCTCATTTAAGCATTTGGGCAGCGCGATGAGTAAAGATGGGAGTATGGAGGATGAAGTGTGGGAGAGGGTGCAACAGGGTAAGAGGGTTGTGGGAAATCTGAAAGCAGTGACAAGGAATAGAGTGGTCAGCATGGAAGTAAAAAAATCCTTGCATGATAGTGTGGTAATTTAATATTTGTGTGACATGACTCAGCCAGGGCTCGAACCTAGGCCAGCAGTGCAGCACAACATTGACGTACGGGAGTGAAGCATGGACGTTGTTGGAGAGGCACAAATCATGAGTGAGATGGGTGGAAATGAGTTACTTGAGAACTGCATGCGGAAATACATGGAGGGCTATAAAGACATATGAGGAAGTAAGAGAGCGGTGTGATGTGGATGTGGATGTGCTGGAAAATGTGTAAAGGAATATAGGAACACCTTGATTTGGTTTGGCCATGTGGAACATATGGGAAGCGAAAGAAAGACTAAGAGACTGTATGAGAGCGAGGTGGAGGGACAAAGACCGAGAGTGAAGTGAAATGATGGAGTTGAGAGGTATATGAGAGAAAGCGATGATGGTTAGGAGGAGAGCCGTCGGCTGACAGGGAATAGAGGTGCTTGGGGGTGATTTATTCGTGGTCACTCCTTCGGGGATCATGGAGTATGGCAATATATATATATTACAGTAATTATATATACAGCACCCCAACTTTCCGCTATAATAACCTTGGCATACTAAGGAAGTGATGACCTTGAAAGTGAGTTAGTATAAGAATTTCCTGGGGCTCCAAAGTTAAGGGGGGATGGTTAATTTTTGGTCGATTATTTCATTTATGTATTTATTATATTTTTAGTGTCCTCCCTAGACCTCTATTAAACTTAAATAAACAACTCCAGGACGTCTTTCAAGATATACTGTATATGTACATTTTTCGGGGCCGGTCCCTCTTAAATTACAAGCTCGCTATCGCTGGCCAGGACAAAATCGACACCTAAATGACACGAATACTCTTGATATTGACAAAGAAAAGGGGTGAAAGGTCTTAAAATCGCCAAACTAATGGGCCGAACGTCTTATAATCTGAAAACTAATTGGACAAAGCATGAGGGCGAAGGGTGTCCAGAAAAACGGGCCATCTCCCCTTAAGCCAACTTGAGGCGTATCGCTTCTTAAAAGGTCGGGTATCTCACGTCGGGGGCTTCACTTGCTTCATTTTTCTGGCCCCCTTCTTCCTCATCTTCAGCCCCATTAGTTTTCAAATTTTAAGAAGTTTGGCCCAACAAATTTGGCGATTTTAAGGTTTTTCGCCCCATTTCTTTGTCAATATTAAGACCTTTTGGGTGACATTTAGGTATCGCTTTTATCCTGGCAAGCGATAGCGAGCCTGTAACTTAGGAGGTACCGGCCTGTGGTCGGAATATTTTTCTATCGAAAAATGTACACACTTATCTAGAAGGGGGATCTTGGCGATGTTAGACGATTTTATACAGCTTGGGAAGGATCTGTGGGAATTATAAGGGTAAAGACTGTCTCAATCAGCCCTCTGACTTCCATATACCCTTCCTAATCTGAATAAAATCGTCTAATAATAAAAACATAAATGAGTATCATATCTTCTAAGAGTTAAGCGAATAAAATACAGCAGCTTATTTAGAAGCACTTAGGAATATATTTCAAGCAAGAATTAATGGCTTAAAGATGTGAATATAAAGTCTGATCTATATAATACACATATACAAACACACACAC
>CM064562.1:9840188-9928929 GCA_032716605.1 Paralithodes platypus | reverse complement strand
CATATATACATTAATACATTGTTTAGTCTATTAAATGTAATTGTATCTCCCTATCACTTATCCCTGACAGTGTTCATGTGTTTTAAGAGACGGATATTAGTAATATTTATTTCACCTCGTGTTCAATTAATACCTTTCTTATTAGATTTCAATAAATTATAATCAAAGTAGTCGGCGAACTATTGAAATTGACTCATACAAATATCGCCTTCTGTTCCCAAAACCAACTTTTCTAAAAAATAATAATAATAATACAAGATATATATATATATATATATATATTGTAATACCGGTATGTATATATACATATATATATATATATATATATATATATATATATATATAAACAAAATAAAAATATATATAAACAATAATTGAACAAATAAAAATAATACAAATCTAATAATAAAATAAATATAATAGTTTGTAGCGGGTCACACAATATAATAGTTTGTAGCGGGTCACACAATATAATAGTTTGTAGCGGGTCACAATATAATAGTTTGTAGCGGGTCACACAATATAATAGTTTGTAGCGGGTCACACAATATAATAGTTTGTAGCGGGTCACACAATATAATAGTTTGTAGCGGGTCACACAATATTTTCTGCCAAATATTAGCAGTGTTGTCACAGTTTAAGACAATATTGGCTGTCACTTACGCCAGGTGACGCTCCAGACAAACGCCATCAGTTCTGTTACTCTCACTTTTAAGGGGGTGGAGCTTAGTTTTTGGTCTATTTATTTAGTGATTCATTATCGTTTTTAGTTTCCTCGCTAGACCTCCATCAAGCTTAATAAAACACCCCTAGACCCCCATTCAAGATAAATTTGTACATTTTTCGTTCTGTCCCGGCCGAAGGCCGCTTCCTCCAAAAATTACAGGCTCGCTATTGCTTGAAATTCGACACGTAAATGGCACGAAAGGTCCTAAAATTGACAAAGAAATTAGGTGAAAGGTCTTAAAACCGCCAAACTAATGGAAGGAACGTCTTAAAATCTCATAACTAATGGAGCTAAACATGAGGGAGAAAGGGGTCCAGAAAAAGCCACTCCCTCCCCCTTCAACATGATAACGAAAGCCCTGTTTGTTTGCTCTGTTGATAAGGATAATGCCGGGTATTCTTGCTTTCAGAGCCTGGCTAACAAACGCACCAAGAACTGTATTTGCTGGATTATATCTTACATTATCCGAGGTAGCCTGAGGTGTGGAATACGTTTTCTATCGACAAATGCATACATTTATCTCGAAGGTGGGTCTTCGGGTTATTTATATAAGCTTGATGGATGTCGAGGTAGAATAAAACAAAAACAATAACAATATAACAATGATAATTATAATAATAATAAATAAATGTATATATAAAATGACAAATATATATAAATCTCCCTTTAATGACAGGTGAGCAAAACGTCTTGGGTAACTGTGCAAGAGTTTCCCACTGAATACTGCATGACGCGTTTCTGCACCAGCCCGACCTAGAGTGCCTATAAATAGAGAGTGGCGACATAGGGGGTCCAGGGAGTCGGAAACAATATGGTACCTTGGGGTTTAACAGTCCTGATAGATTATAGATTGATGGATAGCGAAAGAAAAGGATTCATAAGTAGAATAATAATTGGTATATTAGATGAAATACAAAAACAAACAATAAATGTTGTTGTTGTAGTTCCCAGACTGTCTGGCCAAGCAGTCCCGAGTCCGGTTGACCAAAGCCGCGCCAGATGCTCGGGCCCCCGAAGGAGCCAGGGAGAGATGAAATCTGTCTCTGAGAGGGCAGCGGGGGAGGGGATCATCAGCCCATGGGCTTGCAACCCCGGGCCAATGCCCCCACCGTCTGCAGCCTCCCTTGCAGCGCCACCCAATCGGGCGATCTTGCCAGCACTAAGAAGGAAAAGTAATACAGGAAAAGAGACAGACAGAAACGGCTAAGGTTGTGTAGAGGATGCCAAACCTCACTCTGGATAGGACCAGCCCTCACCCATCGTAAGGCCTGTTGTCATGGTTCATACATACATGCACACACACTCACACAGACATAATCGACCACAGACATATCTACATACACACACACACTCACAAAACACACACAAACAAACACACATGGCGGCAGAGCGAACTAAGCCTATGTACTTGAAGTGCTGGCTCTGGCGGTGGTGGTTCGAATCAACTGCGTCAGCAAACATTTGAAACAATGTTTTCCCTGGCCATGAAAGATAAGTCTGGAGTTCGATTCCCTCTCGGGAAGAGACATTTGTGCAAGCCTCCTTACACCCTGTGCTTCTGTTTCACCTAACAGTATTGGTATAAGTGGACTGTTGTGAAGTCCCCTTTGGTTTGACGGTTTGGTCATAGCTGGAAGGGCACCGTCCAGGTCACCCAAGCCTTCCAATCCAGATGTCGCTAAAGAAAACCCGGGGGTAATGTGCTGTCCCAACTAGCCTTCAGTGACAAAGCCCACATATCCCACTCTATCCCTTTGCTGTTCTGCCTCACTCAGATATTAATGAGGACCTGTCATGTAAACCTCTGTAACTCATCAGTATTCCAGGGTAAATTTGATTGCTTGTTTGACCTTTCCTATATTCGTGCCATGATACGTGACTGGTCACAGTGGAAAGCTAAATCACTCAGTGCATGTCCTACTCCCCCAGGTGTACGTAGGAGCTCTCTTCACAACCCAGGTTAACCTGTTGGCCATTTTGTATAACATAAGTTAGGAAACTGTATTATTGTCATTATTATTATTATTATTATTATTATTATTATTATTGTAAATATTATTATTATTATTGTTCGCACATAGCCTACACCAAACATTCTCTCTCTCACTCTTTTTTTTTCTCTCTCTCTCTCTGCTGGAACTTAATACAGCACGCCATTCCCTTTAGATGTAGCAGTATTTTTATATATATTCTTTGAGACACTTACTTCATTGGAGATGCAGCGTAATGGCCGCTTTAGAGCAGGAGAGTACTTTACCAAATGAGAAAGTTGGGGGGAATGAGAGAGAGAGAGAGATATATACTGTACTTAAATATATCTTATCCATTTATATATAAATACAAATATTATATACTAGGAGGGGTACCCGGCGTTGCCCGGGTTTAAATTCTACTACCATAATCACCATCATCACAATACTACTACTACCATAATCACCGGCCTCGACCTCCCTGTGCCTCATTAAACGGCGACCTCGATTTCGGCCGCTAAATGACCTCCGATTTAGGATCTGACCTCATCCGTACCCCCATTTTGGGGAGCTGCGAACAACTTTCGTTCCATACACCTTTTCGATCGGAGGCCTCCTTCTGCCCCAAACGGCCATTTTTTTTCGCATCTGTTTCGCTCCCGTATACTACATAAGTTCTGCCGAAAATTTTATTAAACAAAAGTGTCTCTGATTTCCACTAAACTCGCCTAAAACCATCTCCAAAGCCTGGGCTTTCCAACGGTGCCACACACTCCCCAAAACTGTGGGAGGAGTTTAGTAAAAAAGGTCGGGTAACTGACAAACAGACAAACATTGACCTTTATTTATTAAGATATATATATATATATATATATATCAAAACTTACGGCAGCTGGATGCACTACTCCTCAGTACGCCAACACAACTCACCTGGAAAGAAGAAACAGTCACATTAATATTATACAATTCATGGGTAATAATTTTTAAAAACATTATTAAAATCCTTAAGAGAGAGAGAGAGAGAGAGAGAGAGAGAGAGAGAGAGAGAGAGAGAGAGAGAGAGAGAGAGAGAGAGCGCGCGTTTGTGTATGCGTGCCTCAAAGGCCAAAGCACAAGCTAGCGGATTAGATTTTGTGCGATTGTGTGTGTCTGTATGTGCGTGTGTGTCTATGTATGTGCGCGAGTGCGTTTAGGTATATATGTAGTTGTGTGTGTGTGTGTATGTACACTCGACCAACAAACAATCTTTACACTGGTGAGCTGTAAATAATCTAGTGTGAACGGAATGAATCGGGTGAAACATACGTCTGTGAGGTATTATCATGAGATTTCGACCCACTTCCAGAATGTTTAGAGCGTTAGTGTAAAGATTTGTTTTTTGGTCGAGTGTACGTGTGCGTGTTGGTAGGTGTGTGAGTGTGTGTGTGTGTGTGTGTGTGTGTGTGTGTGGGTAGCAACATAATACAGCTGCCCAAAATAGAGTAATGTGGTTAGTAGTCTGGTTAATGAAGGTTGATGGTGAGGTAAGGCAAGCCCTCTCACACATGCCAGACAGAGAGGAGATGGGGGCACACATTATTATACATTACTATACCTTGTTCCAAGTAAGTAGGCCAACACTCTTCAACATTATGGGGACGTAAATCGGTAAGCTATAGTTAAGGGGGTCGCCGACTCTTGTTATCTTTCTCTCCTTTTCTCTCTTTCCCTGCCTTGTATCCATTCGGCCCCATTCAGCCGACTGTTTTAAGACGTTTATCCCCATCCAGGTGTCGATTTCTTCCTGGCGAGCGATAGCGAGCCAGCATTCGATGGAGAAATCCGGCTTTGCCGGAGAAATTTGTCTATCGAAAAATGTAAAAATTTAGCTTGATGTCTAAAAAATAATAATATATATATATATACAGGCTCGCTACCGCTCGCCAGGAAAAGATTGACACCTGGATGGGGGTAAACGTCTTAGAACAGTAGGCTGAATGGGGCCGAATGGATACAAGCCAAAGAGAAAGGGAGAGAAAGAGAAAAAAAGCGAGGTGGGCTCCCTTAATCGAATTACGTCCTATGTAATTTTCCAGGGTCTACTCAACTGGCGGCCTGTGTTCCAGATCCGGACCTCAGAGAGATCATGTTATAGTATATAACAACATGTTGACATGAAGGAGGTAGTTTGATAAGTTTGACACTGGACAAACACATTTATTAGAAGGAAGGAAATGGTTAACCGAATAGTTTCCGTAGCCTGGGAAACAATACTGAAGTTTGGTGGAGTGAATGAAAGAACATTATTTGTACAGCCAAATTAGCCGGGGTCCTTATAAGGCTGGCAATGCGTAAACAGAGAGGGCGGATAACAAATATATACAATAACTAAAAAGGGGTGGCTGACAACTACGATTGCCCTAGTTGTTCATTGGGTAACTTAAGAGGGATAGAGCAAATGGGCTGTCAATTTCCACACCTATAATATGCCCTGTCTGACTCTTCCCAAATGGTAGAAATATTAACTCGATTGCTCAAGTTGTTCGTTAGTTATAGAGGTTAGTACTTATTCCCTGTATGACTCTTCCCAAATGGTAGGGATCTTAGCTCGATTGCTCTAGTTGTTTTTTTAGTTATAGAGGTGTGTTGTCAAGATTGTTGGCCTAATTGTAATGACCAGACTACAGCACTATGTTATCTTGGACACCCACGATCTCGTTCCAAAAATCTTAGATCGACCATTATTCTATTTTAGGCACATTTGCAGGTAATTTTCCTCTATACTCTGTTTCATTTCATCTGGCGGTAAATTGAATCCCTTAGCAGCTAATATCTCGATACGTAATGGACAAATATGAAACCACTATGTCTCTGCATCATATTAAGACCAAGTTTATATAATTAACACCATATTTAACTACAAAATCTTCAAAATAACTGAGAAATCTTCATTGGAAACGTTGCAATTTACCGTCAGATGAACAGAAACAGGGTATAGTTTTAAAAGTTAGATTGGGACATGAAAGATTGTAGGTGGCCGAAATCTTATAAACATTTAATTATTATGTTCCTTCCAACAACCAACTATACTCCTAAAATCGATTAATGAAATTTACAAACACATGTGGCAGTCCGTGGATTCGAATCCAGGATGCTCACACCGAAAATCAACACCTTATGCATCGCACCACGAAGACAGTTAAATTCAGACGGTACCAGATCACAGTTGCCGAGGAGAGTAGGGGGAAAATCGTGTAAATTTGCCTTAAAGTTGGGAGATATATATATATATATATATATATATATATATATATATATATATATATATATATATATATATATATATATATATATATATATATTATATATATATATATATATATATATATATATATATATAGAGAGAGAGAGAGAGAGAGAGAGAGAGAGAAAGAAAGAAAGAAAGAAAGAAAGAAAGAAAGAGAGAGAGAAAGAAAGAAAGAAAGAAAGAAAGAAAGAAAGAAAGAAAGAAAGAGAGAGAGAGACTGAAAGAGAGTAAGTGGCACCCGTAATGTAATCACCTGAGTGCCACAGGTAGCGTCATGGCACTCTATCCTCTCAAATCACTATAGCATACGGTTTCGTAATCAGGGGTATGGGAAGGCTATGACAAATGGCTATATAACATCATTGGCTATATTAAGGGTGAGTTATCTTTCTAGCTTTACATTAGATGGGTTTCTTAGGGGAGATCTCCACTTGAAGGATTTTTTTCTTGACCCCTTTCTCCCTCATGTTTAGCCCCATTGCTTTTGATATTATAAAATGTTTGCCCTATTAGTTTAGCGATTTTAAGAACTTTCACCCCATATTAAGACCTTTCGTGCAATTCAGGTGTCAATGTTATCCTGGCGAGCGATAGCGAGCCTGTAATTTAAGAGGAACCGGCTTTTGGCCGGGAAATTTTTCTACCGAAAAATGTACAAATTTATCTTGAAAGGGACTCAAGGGGGTGTAATTTTAAGCTTGATGGAGGTCTAGGGAACAAACTAAATACCTCCCCTTAATACCAATATACTGTAGCTTTGTAGTGGTATAAACATTTTCGATTTTTTTTTTTTTTTACTCCGATACTGTGGCTCCGATACATCCGCCGCTAAGGAGCTCGTGTGACACTAGCTTTAACCTCTTGAGGATTATGACGCATATTGACAGTGTATTCTGGCTATTACTAAACGTTGTTATTACGTACCTATACCGTGTTCCAAACATGTAGGCTAAAACTCTTGACTACTAACCGCTATAACTCACAAACGACTAAGAGTAATCGAGCTAATATGTCTACCATTTGGGAAGGGCCAGCCAGGGATTAAGTGTGGAAATTCTATAACTCACAAACGACTAAGAGTAATCGAGCTAATATGTCTACCATTTGGGAAGGGCCAGCCAGGGACTAAGTGTGGAAATTCTATAACTCACAAACGACTAAGAGACTAAGAGTAATCGAGCTAATACGTCTACCATTTGGGAAGGGCCAGCCAGGGATTAAGTGTGGAAATTAACAGCCCATTTGTTCTAGCCCTCTTTTGAGTAGGTTAGAGTTTACACGATTTCTGGCCTACCTATTTGAAACAGGGTATAGTCGCCCATGTTTGCCTTAAGGGAGCCCACCTCGCTGTTTTTCTCTTTCTCTCCCTCTCTCTTTGGCTTGTATCCATTCGGCCCCATTCAGCCTACTGTTTTAAGACGTTTACCCCCATCCAGGTGTCAATATTTTCCGGCGAGCGGTAGCAAGCCAGCATATATATATATTTGTTTTGACAGCAAATTAAATTTGTACATTTTTCGATAGAAAAATATGTCCGGCGAAGCCGGATTTCTCCATACAATGCTGGCTCGCTTTCGCTGGCCAGGAAGAAATCGACACCTGGATGGGGATAAACGTCTTAAAACAGTTGGCTAAATGGGGCCGAATGGATACAAGCCAGGGAAAGAGAGAAAAGGAGAGAAAGATAACAAAAAAGCCGGTGCCCCCCTTAAAGCCAAAGATTGGAAGTTATAAATAATCGGTTACTCTCGGTTTCTCTTCACTGCAGAGGGAACGATAACCTTGGGCGTGAAAAGACTGCCCATCCGGCTCTTCCTGCCCAGTAATCGAGCCGAAAAAAAACCCTTTGGGTTGTGAGTCGAAAACAGTAACGATCGCGTCACAGGTCGAATCAGAATCAATCACACCCACCAGAGCGATCACTTTTGATTGATGATCGCCCTGGGTGAACGCAGTCTGCAAGCCTGGCGGCGCGGGGGATCAACAGGAAGTACACCCAAACACCAACCCACCAGAGCCACTTCACTGTATAAACCCAGGAAAACACGGTGTCAAACGAAAGACGAGTCCATTATTTTTAGTCTTCATTATTGTATTTATATAACTAAAACTATGGTTTACAGTTCAGATCATGTCTTTAGAAGTGATAAAATGGCCAAATAAAACATTATTGTATTTATATAGCCTAGCTAAAATTGTCGCTTAAAGTTCAAATAATGCTAATTCACGATAATTGTCTTGTATTCTTTTTCGTATTAATTCAAGCCTTGAAACAAAATATCTCCAACTTGACACCCTGCACGACAACCTCCCACTATTTAAGGGGAGGTTTTTAGTTTATTCCCTATAGACTTCCATCAAGCTAAAAAATTACACCCCCTAGACCCCCTTTCAAGATATATTTGTACATTGTTCGGTAGGAAAATGTCCTGGCCGAAGGCTGGTTCCTCTTAAATGACAGGCTCGCTATCACTCGCCAGAAAAAAAATCGACACCTCAATGGCACGAAAGGTCTTAACATTGACAGAAAAAGGGTGAAAGTTCTTAACATTGCCAAACTAATGAGGCGAACGTCTTAAAATCTGAAAACTAATGGGGCCAAACCTGAGGTTTTCGGCCATTTCTTTGTTAATATTAAGACGTTTCGTGTCATTTACAGGTAGGTGTCAATTTTTCCTGGCGAGTAATAGCGAGCCTGCAATACAGGAGGAAACGGCCTTTGTCCCGGGTCATTCTTCTACCGAAAAATACACAATCTTTTCTCGGCAGGGGGTCTTGGGGAGATGGAGGTCGAGGGAGGAGACAATAATTTGAAAATATATAAAACCAAAAATATATATTCCCCCCCCCCCCCCCCTCCAAGACAGACAGGACCTTAGGTATTGTATATTCAATGCTCTCTCTCTCTCTCTCTCTCTCTCTCTCTCTCTCTCTCTCTCTCTCTCTCTCTCTCTCTCCCCCCCCCCCTCCATCCATCCATCACCTTCAAACCGACCACCTCGATTTTTCAACACAAACAACTTTTTCTGAGCGTTGCACATTTTAAGGGGGTAGTGGATATATTTTGAGGGGGTAGTGGTTATATTTTGAGGGGGTAGTGGTTATATTTTGAGGGGGTAGTGGATATATTTTGAGGGGGTAGTGGTTATATTTTGAGGGGGTAGTGGATATATTTTGAGGGGTAGTGGTTATATTTTGAGGGGTAGTGGATATATTTTGAGGGCGTAGTGGTTATATTTTGAGGGGGTGGATATATTTTGAGGGGGTAGTGGTTATATTTTGAGGGGGTAGTGGATATATTTTGAGGGGGTATGGTTACATTTTGAGGGGGTAGTGGATATATTTTGAGGGGGTAGTGGATATATTTTGAGGGGGTAGTGGATATATTTTGAGGGGGTAGTGGTTACATTTTGAGGGGGTAGTGGATATATTTTGAGGGGGTAGTGGATATATTTTGAGGGGGTAGTGGATATATTTTGAGGGGGTAGTGGTTATATTTTGAGGGGGTAGTGGATATATTTTGAGGGGGTAGTGGTTATATTTTGAGGGGGTAGTGGATATATTTTGAGGGGGTAGTGGATATATTTTGAGGGGGTAGTGGATATATTTTGAGGGGGTAGTGGATATATTTTGAGGGGGTAGTGGTTATATTTTGAGGGGGTAGTGGATATATTTTAGTCTATATATATTGTTTTATAGTTTCCTCGTTATATCTCCATCAAGCTTCAAAACACACCCCCTAGACGCCCTTTCAAGATAATGGTGTATATTTTTCGGTAGAAAAATGTCGCGGACAAAAGCCGGTTCCTCCCAAAATTACAGGCTCGCTTTCGCACGCCAGGAAAAAAATTGACACCTAAATGGCACGAAAGGTCTTTATATTGACACATAAATAGGGGAAAGGTCGTATAATCGGCTAACTAGTAGAACGAACGTCTTAAAATCACAAAGCTGATGGGACTAAACATGAAGGAGAAAAGCAACAACCTCTCCCTTAAGGTGTTTCGCCGCCAAGCTTCCCAACTGTGCGGGAAAAGAAAGAGAGAGAGACGAGCCTTTCTTGAGTCGCTGTGCTGCACCAATTCTCACCAGAGAGAGAGAGAGAGAGAGAGAGAGAGAGAGAGAGAGAGAGAGAGAGAGAGAGAGAGAGAGAGAGTAAGAGTAAGAGAGAGCCAAATAACCTTAACCAAATAATAACCATCTCTTCACAGACCATTACACCCCCTCCTCCTTTGCCAGATAAGAACGACTTCCGGTGGTTCTAACGTCTCATTTTATTGGCTTCCACTCCATCATCACAATCTATGGAAATAAAGATGAACTAAGCGTAACGGGCTATATACGTTGACTATTTCGTTCAGCATAGGAGTTCATTTGTATTAGTGATTTTACTTGTCCTCTAGCGGCCAGGTATTGTTTACATGAGGTATTATTATTATTATTATTATTATTATTATTATTATTATTATTATTATTTGTTTCTCTCTTTAAGGGGGGTGACCTGCTTTTTGTTATTTCTGTCCTTTTCTCTCTTTCTCTGGCTTTTATCCATTCGGCCCCATTCAGCCAACTATTTTAAGACGTTTATCCCCATCTAGGTGTCGATTTATTCCTGGCGAGCGATAGCGAGCCAGCATTATATGAAGAAATCCGGCTTCGCCGGAGAAATGTTTCTATCGAAAAATGTACAAATTTAGCCTGCTGTCAAACAAAAATAAAAAATATGCTGGCTCGCTACCGCTCACCAGTAAAACATTGACACCTGGATGGGGATAAACGTCTTAAAACAGTAGGCTGAATGGGGCCAAATGGATACAAACCAGAGAAAGATAGAAAAGGACAGAACCAAAACAGGTCA
The DNA here is from genome assembly GCA_032716605.1 of Paralithodes platypus. Lineage (NCBI taxonomy): Eukaryota > Metazoa > Arthropoda > Malacostraca > Decapoda > Lithodidae > Paralithodes > Paralithodes platypus. Next base: position 9,918,088 of record CM064562.1, on the reverse strand, counting down.
CCCCCCTTAACCTGTATTATGTGTTTTCCACCAACCAACTTCACATCTAAACTCAATTAATGAAATCAAATGTGGCACTCCGAGGACTCGAACCCAGGATACTCACATCGAAATTCTGCGCACTATGCATTACGCTATCAAGACAGTTATAAAGGATTTCTTTCCCTAATTGCTCTACTGATATTTATATTGTACCAAATATGGGGTTTGTTTATTTTCTTACTGTGTCTTTTACGCATTGGGACGTTTTTCTTTTGAGCACTCATGAATATTTCTTTAAATCTTTCCCATATATCATCAATGTTGGTGAGACCTTCGAGATGCTCATTATTATCCTTAAGGTCATTTCTTAGGGTATTGAAGTCTGCCATATTACAGCTGGGAATAAGGACGCCACTGAATCCAAAATGGCGGAAGTTGGCCAATCTCCATTACTATAGGGTCTCTCCATTTTAGGACCGCCGCCTTTACGACCGCTGCCGCTAAATGCCCCCCGACTCGCCTCTTCGTTTGATCGTGAAAGGAGAGTTTGAACGCGGATATACACACGCGCGCTTTCCCCCGCAACTTTTATCTGCAACTCTTCTATCTATCTATATATCTATCTATCTTTCTATCTAAATACTCTGGCACATACCCCATTTTTTCTGGGATGGGGGGGGGGGGGGTGAGGAGGGGGAATTGTGGCCGACTCAAGACAGAGCCCGAACAGGGACGACACAACACAACATGCAACTCTTAATAATACCAAATAAAAATGATACCGTTTACGAGCCTTCCGTCACTAGGGATAATCTACCTTCAGCAGTCTAGTCTCCGATGCCAGTGCAAAATATCTAAAAAAAACATTCGCCGGGAAAAAGTGGCTGTGTCCAAAAGCTTGCCGGTAACTACTCTCGTGTGCCGCCCCCCGTACCGTGCGAGGGGGCGTGGGATTGGCCTCCCCCCCCCCCCCCTTTAAGATGGAATACAGATAGGTAATTAAAGTCCATGAGGCGTGAGGAAAAAGGAGGTGGTGCGTCAGACCCTCAATTGTTGTACCTCAGGGCCCGGGTTAAGAGAGAGAGAGAGAGAGAGAGAGAGAGAGAGAGAGAGAGAGAGAGAGAGAGAGAGAGAGGTGGTGGTGGTGGTGGTGCCAAGGTGATGGTGGTGGTGGTGGAGGTGGTGGGGGTGGCGGTGATGGTGTTAGTGGTGGGCGAGATAGAGGCGAGACAGTTGGGCGAGATAGGGCTGAGGTGATACTGGTGGCCGAGATATGGAACTGGTGAGCGAGATAAAGCCGAGATTCCACTGAGGGCCGAGGTGGTTGTGGTAGCCGAAATAGAGGCGGGACTATACTGAACGAGATAGGACTAGTGGTCGAGATAAGACTGAGGTGATACTGATGACCGAGATTTGGGACTGGTGAGCGAGATACGAAAGTGGGAAGAAGAGGCGAGATAATACTGAGGGCCGAGATGGAACTGTTGGGCGAGATGGGACTGTTGAACGAGATATGCTTGAGGTTTTATTTTTTTTTTATTTCTGATTCGTATCGTTTTTCGTGTTTCATATTTTTTGTCTCCAGATATAATTAGCAGTGAACTTAATATAATTAGTGCCTATAATTATGTAGTTATATATCTGCCTGTCTGTGTACCCAGCCAGTTATCAATACAACTACTTATTCTATATCTATAGTTATAGTACATTCACTATAATGAGGCCACACATCTTGACCACTAACTTCTATAACTCAAATGGGGCTAGAGCAAATGGGCTGTAACTTTGCACGCCTATTCCCTGGCTGACTCTTCCCAAACGGTAGAAATGTTAGCTCGATTACGCAAGTCGTTATTGAGTTATTGAGGTTAATGGTCAGGAATTTAGGCCTAAGTATATTGGATGGACTTCTACTAATAATATAACTTCTCTCTCTCTCTCTTTCTCTCTGGATGGACTATAGGTATTTAACGGGAGATTTCCACTTGAGGGATTTTTTTCTTTACCCCTTTCTCCCTCATGGTTAGCCCCATTGCTTTTGATATTTTAAGACGTTCGCCCCATTAGTTTGGCGATTTTAAGAACTTTCGCCCCATTTCTGTCAATTTTAAGACTTTTCGTGCCATTTAGGCGTCGATTTTTTCCTGGCGAGCGATAGCGATCCTGTAATTTAAGAGGAACCGGCCTTCGGCCGGGACATTTTTCTACCAAAAAATGTACACATTTATCTTGAAAGGGGGTCTAGGGGCTGTAATGTTAAGCTTGATGGAAGTCTAGCGAACTAACTAAAAACCTCCCCTTAAAGTATGACTTGAGAGGCTAATATATGACTTCAGAGGCTAATATATGACTTGAGAGGCTAATATATGACTTGAGAGGCTAATATATGACTTCAGAGGCTAATATATGACTTCAGAGGCTAATATATGACTTGAGAGGCTAATATATGACTTGAGAGGCTAATATATGACTTCAGAGGCTAATATATGACTTCAGAGGCTAATATATGACTTCAGAGGTTAATATATGACTTCAGAGGCTAATATATGACTTCAGAGGCTAATATATGACTTCAGAGGCTAATATATGACTTGAGAGGCTAATATATGACTTCAGAGGCTAATATATGACTTCAGAGGCTAATATATGACTTCAGAAGCTAATATATGACTTCAGAGGCTAATATATGACTTCAGAAGCTAATATATGACTTCAGAGGCTAATATATGACTTCAGAGGCTGAGGCTAATATATATATGACTTCAGAGGTTAATATATGACTTCAGAGGCTAATATATGACTTCAGAGGCTAATATATGACTTCAGAGGCTAATATATGACTTCAGAGGCTAATATATGACTTCAGAGGCTATCATCCACCCTTTTTGGATAACTAATATATAATACTGTATGTCAAGAACATCGTCAGGACCGCCAGAGCCTCTTATCGAGCGTGCCAATCCCGTGTCCTCTCTATAATATGTGTTCCCCAAGTTTAGGAACGAATATTCATAACACGGGGGACGGAGAATATACAAACTCTGTGCAGGGCTTAGTTGGAGAGGAATTATTTTTAAGGGGGGGGTCACCTGCTTTTTTCCTCTTTCTCTTCTTTTCTCTCTTTCTCTGGCTTGTATCCATTCGGCCCCATTCAGCCAACTGTTTTAAGACGTTTATCCCCATCCAAATATCGATTTCTTCCTGGCGAGCGACAGCGAGCCAGCATTGTATGGAGAAATCCGGCTTCGCCGGGGAAATTTTTCTACCGAAAAATGTACAAATTTAGCTTACTGGCAAACACAAAAATATATATATGCTGGCTCGCTACCGCTCGCCAGGAAAATATTGACACTGGATGGGGGTAAACGTCTTAAAACAGTAGGCTGAATGGGGCCGAATGGATATAAGCCAAAGAGAGAGGGAGAAAAAGAGAAAAAAAGCGAGGTGGGCTCCCTTAACAGCCGACAATATCACTCCACTATTTCTCACTGCACCGGTACGAAGTGAATTTTATCTATAAGTATTAAGGAAATTTATCAACAATATTTTTATCTATCTATCTATGTATATGTTCAAGTAATATATTTATTTATCTATCTATCTATCTATTTGGAACCCCCCCTTTCCAGAACTCCAGTCCCTTGTCCTCTCTCCATCAATTCGTACATACAAAAAATAGATAATTATAATGCAGTTCAATTTACTCAAGAGTCTTGTAAACAAAAGCAAAAATAGCAAAAGATGTAAATGTATCCTAAAAAAATAAAGGTTACAAAACAAAACACCAAAATAATAAACATCTCTACTGGCGACGACAAATAATAAACATCTCTACTGGCGAGGACAAATAATAAACATCTCTACTGGCGAGGACAAATAATAAACATCTCTACTGGCGAGGACAAATAATAAACATCTCTTCTGGCGAGGACAAATAATAAACATCTCTACTGGCGAGGACAAATAATAAACATCTCTACTGGCGAGGACAAATAATAAACATCTCTTCTGGCGAGGACAAATAATAAACATCTCTACTGGCGAGGACAAATAATAAACATCTCTACTAGCGAGGACAAATAATAAACATCTCTTCTGGCGAGGACAAACAATAAACATCTCTACTGGCGAGGACAAATAATAAACATCTCTACTAGCGAGGACAAATAATAAACATCTCTTCTGGCGAGGACAAATAATAAACATCTCTACTGGAGAGGACAAATAATAAACATCTCTTCTGGCGAGGACAAATAATAAACATCTCTACTGGTGAGGACAAATAATAAACATCTCTTCTGGCGAGGACAAATAATAAACATCTCTACTGGTGAGGACAAATAATAAACATCTCTACTGGCGAGGACAAATAATAAACATCTCTTCTGGCGAGGACAAATAATAAACATCTCTACTGGCGAGGACAAATAATAAACATCTCTACTGGTGAGGACAAATAATAAACATCTCTACTGGCGAGGACAAATAATAAACATCTCTACTGGCGAGGACAAATAATAAACATCTCTACTGGCGAGGACAAATAATAAACATCTCTACTGGCGAGGACAAATAATAAACATCTCTACTGGCGAGGACAGATAATAAACATCTCTACTGGCGAGGACAGATAATAAACATCTCTACTGGCGAGGACAAATAATAAACATCTCTACTGGCGAGGACAAATAATAAACATCTCTACTGGCGAGGACAAATAATAAACATCTCTACTGGCGAGGACAAATAATAAACATCTCTACTGGCGAGGACAAATAATAAACATCTCTACTGGCGAGGACAAATAATAAACATCTCTACTGGCGAGGACAGATAATAAACATCTCTACTGGCGAGGACAAATAATAAACATCTCTACTGGCGAGGACAAATAATAAACATCTCTACTGGCGAGGACAAATAATAAACATCTCTACTGGCGAGGACAACATAATGATGACATGCGACTGAAGATAAACAGTATACCAGCTGCAAGAGCTTCTTAGTTAAGGGGGGTGACCTGCATATATTCTCTCCTTTTCTCTCTTTCTCTGACTTGTATCCATTTGGCCCCATTCAGCCTACTGTTTTAAGACGTTTATCCCCATCCAGGTGTCAATTGTCTTTACTGGCGAGCGGTAGCGAGCCAGCATATTTCTTAAATGTTTTTGACAGCAGGCTAAATTTGTACATTTTTCGATAGAAAAATGTCTCCGGCAAAGCCGGATTTCTTAATATAATGCTGGCTCGCTAACGCTCGCCAGGAAGAAATCGACACCTAGATGGGGATAAACGTCTTGGAATAGTTGGCTGAATGGGGCCGAATGGATACAAGCCAGGGAAAGAGAGAAAGGGAGAGAAATAAAACAAAGCAAGTCAAGAGGAAGGATTTGAACAACTTACACAATTATTTAAATTTTGTCCATGTCTCGAGCAAACGTGGGTATAATCCTTTAGCAGTCTGTAAAAGTATCTATTTGTCTATCTCTCTATTCATTTATCTATCTGTCTATCTATCAATCTATTTATCTATCTATCTATCTATCAATCTATTTATCTATCTATCTACCTATCTATTTATCTATATATCAATCTATTTATCTATCTATCTATCTATCTATCTATCTATCTATCTATTTATCTATCTATCTATCTATCTGTGTATCTATCTATTTATCTATATTTTGTGCAGCTTAAGAAGGATCTGTGGTAGTAAAAATGGTTAAGTGAGATAGTTCGAAGCCTGTTAATAATTGCTAGAAGCTCTTTTTATACTGAATAAAATCGTCTAATAGTAGCCAGAATAAAGTTAAAATGGGTTATTGCTAGCCATTGATATTATTGCAGGTAGAACTATTATCTTGAAAATGGACGTGTATTCTGAAATATTGTGAAGTTATTGATAGGCGGTAATGATCCGAATATACCTTCTCTGGACAATACTTCTACTAAACATATCAAATCACTCTCTCTCTCTCTCTCTCTCTCTCTCTCTCGGGCAACTTCGTGAAACTATAATTATGCATTAATTAGCGAGTCCAGTAGATAATCTACGTATTAGCTACCTAAGCTGGTAACTACTTCCAGAGAGAGAGAGAGAGAGAGAGAGAGAGAGAGAGAGAGAGAGAGAGAGAGAGAGAGAGAGAGAGAGAGAGAGAGAGAGAGAGAGAGAGAGTAGTAAAAGAGCTCAGCACACAATACGAAAAAGGGAGGTGCCGTTGTAAAGGCCTAGATTTACGCTCAACAACTGAACTGAAATGATCTCAATACTCTTCGAGAAGTAGATACGAGGTGCCGTTGTAAAGGCTTATCCCTCAATACCTTCACCTGACCTGACCTGGTGCCGTTGTAAAGGCTTATCCCTCAATACCTTCACCTGACCTGACCTGGTGCCGTTGTAAAGGCTTATCCCTCAATACCTTCACCTGACCTGACCTGGTGCCGTTGTAAAGGCTTATCCCCCAATACCTTCCCCTCAACATGCACTTCACACATTACACACTAAAAGGGGAGCCGTTGCAATAGGCAATAAGGAAAGGTTTATAGTTTCATCCCTAGACCTCCATTAAGCTTAAAATATACCCCCATAACCCCCCCTACGAGTTAAATGTGCACATTTTTGGGGAGACGAAAGGTCCTGGACAAAGGGCGATTCCTCTTGAATTACGGGCTCGCTATCACTTGCCAGTGAAAAATCGACAACAGCCATAACAACAACAACAACAACAACAACAACAACAACAACAACAATAATAATAATAATAATAATAATAATAATAATAATAATAATAATGGTGTTATAATGAGGTGTTGGTAGTGAATGGGTTAAGGGTCGTTGCGTGACCTCGTTCCTGGGACTGACGTCATTAGTGGTTGATTACATTCCATGGTTCACTAAGAGGTGCTCACTAACACTTGGGTTAGTCTCTCTGTCTCTCTCTCTCTCTCTCTCTCTTACTTGCTTATTCTCTGTCTCACTCTCATTCACTCTCTCTCTCTCTCTCTCTTACTTGCTTTCTTGCGCTGCCCGGAGAAAACTGCCGACAAATATTGTGAGAAATAGTGCTGGTGTGACTCTAACTTTTGGATTATTCTCTTTCGTGCATCTGTATTGCAGAAGTGATCTCCAAGACTCGCTATTGGATGTTTATGGCTACCCTGGAGCGATATATATATATATATATATATATATATAGGCTATATATATATATATATATATATATATATATATACTGTATATATAAAATAAATCATATAACCTTTTTAAATCAAGTAATGCCACTTGAGAAAAAACTCATACAACCCACCCGGGATTCGAACCCTGGACCTTGCGATCAACAGGCACTCGTGCTAACCACTACACCACACTGGCCACAAAAGAGGTCTTGCAACCTGGCAACAACTGTCACCCAGGATCTGTCTAGGTGGACATCCAGCCACCCATAGACGATTTTACACAAGATAGTGTACGTCTGTGTAGGTAAGTATGTGTGTGTATTTGATATAAAGTGTGTGTGTAGGTAAGTATGTGTGTGTATTTGATATAGAGTGTGTGTGTAGGTAAGAGTGTGTGTGTATTTGATATAGAGTGTGTGTGTAGGTAAGAGTGTGTGTGTATTTGATATAGAGTGTGTGTGTAGGTAAGAGTGTGTGTGTATTTGATATAGAGTGTGTGTGTAGGTAAGAGTGTGTGTGTATTTGATATAGAGTGTGTGTGTATTTGATATAGAGTGTGTGTGTATTTGATATAGAGTGTGTGTGTAGGTAAGAGTGTGTGTGTGTATTTGATATAGAGTGTGTGTGTAGGTAAGAGTGTGTGTGTATTTCATATAGAGTGTGTGTGTAGGTAAGAATGTGTGTGTATTTGATATAGAGTGTGTGTGTATTTGATATAGAGTGTGTGTGTAGGTAAAAGTGTGTGTGTATTTGATATACAGTGTGTGTGTATTTGATATAGAGTGTGTGTGTAGGTAAGAGTGTGTGTGTATTTGATATAGAGTGTGTGTGTAGGCAAGAGTGTGTGTGTATTTGATATAGAGTGTGTGTGTATTTGATATAGAGTGTGTGTGTAGGTAAAAGTGTGTGTGTATTTGATATACAGTGTGTGTGTATTTGATATAGAGTGTGTGTAGGTAAGAGTGTGTGTGTATTTGATATAGAGTGTGTGTGTATTTGATATAGAGTGTGTGTAGGTAAGAGTGTGTGTGTATTTGATATAGAGTGTGTGTGTATTTGATATAGAGTGTGTGTGTATTTGATATAGAGTGTGTGTGTATTTGATATAGAGTGTGTGTGTATTTGATATAGAGTGTGTGTGTATTTGATATAGAGTGTGTGTGTATTTGATATAGAGTGTGTGTGTGTATTTGATATAGAGTGTGTGTGTGTATTTGATATAGAGTGTGTGTGTATTTGATATAGAGTGTGTGTGTATTTGATATAGAGTGTGTGTGTATTTGATATAGAGTGTGTGTAGGTAAGAGTGTGTGTGTATTTGATATAGAGTGTGTGTGTATTTGATATAGAGTGTGTGTGTATTTGATATAGAGTGTGTGTGTATTTGATATAGAGTGTGTGTGTATTTGATATAGAGTGTGTGTGTATTTGATATAGAGTGTGTGTGTAGGTAAGAGTGTGTGTGTATTTGATATAGAGTGTGTGTGTATTTGATATAGAGTGTGTGTGTAGGTAAGAGTGTGTGTGTATTTGATATTGAGTGTGTGTGTATTTGATATAGAGTGTGTGTGTATTTGATATAGAGTGTGTGTGTATTTGATATAGAGTGTGTGTGTAGGTAAGAGTGTTTGTGTATTTGATATAGAGTGTGTGTGTATTTGATATAGAGTGTGTATTTGATATAGAGTGTGTGTGTATTTGATATAGAGTGTGTGTGTAGGTAAGAGTGTGTGTGTATTTGATATAGAGTGTGTGTGTAGGTAAGAGTGTGTGTGTATTTGATATAGAGTGTGTGTGTATTTGATATAGAGTGTGTGTGTATTTGATATAGAGTGTGTGTGTATTTGATATAGAGTGTGTGTGTATTTGATATAGAGTGTGTGTGTGTATTTGATATAGAGTGTGTGTGTATTTGATATAGAGTGTGTGTGTATTTGATATAGAGTGTGTGTGTAGGTAAGAGTGTGTGTGTATTTGATATAGAGTGTGTGTGTATTTGATTAGTCTGCACTCCACATTTTTTTTTTTTTTTGTTTTTTTTAGACAGGACTGGGACAAACAAACGGAAGTAAAAAATTAACGCCAGTGTATGAAATCTGATTATTTATTTTTTATCTTTTTTTTTGACAGACCTGTGACAATAATGACATTTAATTCTTTTGATGTCAGCTTTCGGTTACATTTAGACTGCTTTTTTAATATGTAAATTTGTTTTATTTTGATATTTAATATAAGTGACATGTTATGGTTTCATCTAGTTTTTTATTAAACAATCAGATTCATGAAACAGGAAATATTATTGTAAATATAATGAGTACAAGATAACATAAAATGAAATATTATATTTTAAGAAAAATGCTCTCATATGTATTAAGTAACAGTGTTCGAGGTCAGCCTAAACCTTCCTAATCAAGCAATACAGAAGTTATAAGAATTTTACGCCCCGAACACCGGCGCGTAGCTGGACTCACCCTCCAGCTCCACTCCTGTGGTTTCTCTAAGAAATGCCTCAAGCCGAAGCAGCTCTTCCTAACCCTTTCATGGACCGGGGGTTGACGTTTAGTATTAAGAAATAGAATGTCCTTAAGGGGGGGATGGTCGGCTTTTCTGGTTCCCCTTGTCCCTCATGTTTAGCCTCGTTAGTTTTCATATCTTAAGACGTTCGGTCCATTAGTTTTGGCGATTTTGTTCAAGAGGGATTTATGTCCAGTGGCTCCGATATGCCTGAAGAACCATCAGATAAGCTTAACAAATCAATATTCTGGTTATTGTTTATATCAAGAGATACCCCACGCTACTACCTGTATAGAACCCTGCAACCTAATTATATATATATATATACTGTATATAATCATCACGAGCAGCATACACATTTAATGTGTGATTAAATAATTGTAGGTGACCTTTCCGAAGCAATTAGCCAACTGCGTGAAAACCCTGAGGTGAGTGTAAAAGGTGGAGACACGGAGAGAGTTATACTGTACTGTACTGCTACTAATGAGACGTGCACGTAATACTTGGTATAAAACTTATCAATTTAACTATTTTTTCTTTGCATTTAACACTGCATACAAGTGTATGCTAGTAATTCTAAATAGATTGGTATCTTGCGTTGTAAACATTAAATGGTTTAATCATGTTTATACCTGTATATTGGATTGATAAAATCAAATATACAATTGTGATTATCATGTCTTCTATTGTCTTTGATTTAGCTCCATGTCAATGTATTTTGTAGCTTTGGTGTTATTTAGCCTGCAACTATGTCAAACTATTTCGTCTGAATGGCAAACTAGGTTGTTAAACTTATTTGCGTGAATGTCAAACTTTATTGCTGTAGTGGTATAGGTCAGGACTCTGTGATATTAATGGTGACCGCTGTTTTTGTATTCCTAATATCTGTCTACCTATAGTGCAAAATACTGTACTAGTATACTAGCCAATTACACACTCATCCACCACCATCTCCACCACTACCTCCACCACTGCACTAACCACCATCCTCACCACTACTACCACTACCTCCACCCTCACCACCACCACCACCACCTCCACCACCAGCAACACCAGTCACAAACTTACCCTCACAACTTTGCGTTTATGTCCAACTAACACTGCTCTCTCACTGCCTACACAACACACACACACACACACAGACACACACACACACACACACACATACAAATATATATGTGTAAACCATTATACGCCAACCTTCATAGGCCGTTTGTCGTAATCACCCATTGTATGCTGTATATTCTGAAATGTTCTCTTTGTGTTTAGTTATATTCCAGATTATGGGCAAATCATCAGTGTAGTTTTGTTCTGCATTTATTTTGTAATAGAGTTTATTCTCAGTTCATTAAACAACGCTGTAAATAAAATTGAATGAATGCTCTTCCAACCCAAGCTTTTCAGATTAAACTATTCATCGTTTTTGCAATTTGTCTGCGATAGGTTTTCCAGGAGATTTGACACCCCACCTTTGGAGGCTGATGTTTTGTCATGATGTGTTTGTTTGTTTGTTTGTCATGTTTTGTCATATGTTTGTTTGTTTGTCATGTTTTGTCATTTGTGTTTTTTTTGTCATGTTTTGTCATTTGTTTTTGTTTGTTTGTCATGTTTTGTCATATGTTTTTGCTTTGTTGTCATGTTTTAATTGTCATATGTTGTTTGTATTAGTGTTTTGTATAACATGTAAGTAACCCGTTCAGTACCGGTGAATTCCTTATCGTTATAATATGCTGGCAAACCATTAGACGGTTATAGTCAGCTTAGGAAGGATGTCTACCCGTTAAGGGGAGATTTCCACTTGAGGGATTTTTTTCTTGACTCCTTTCTCCCTCATGTTTAGCCCCATTGCTTTTCTAATTTTAAGACGTTCGCCCCATTATTTTGAGGATTTTAAGAACTTTCAACCCATTTCTATCAATTTTAAAAGACCTTTCGTGACATTTAGGTGTCGATTTTATCCTGGCGAGCGATAGCGAGCCTGTAATTTAAGAGGAACCGGCTTTCAGCCGGGACATTTTTCTACCGAAAAATTTACAAATTTATCTTGAAAGGGGCTCAAGGGGGTGTAATCTTAAGCTTGATGGAAGTCTAGGAAACACACTAAAAACCTCCCCTTAAGAGATATTACAGACTATCTCAAGTAACCGTTTTAGCTACCATATGTCCTACCTAAGCTTTTCATTTTGTTTAGTTGTTTTCTCATGGCTTGGACTGTATATAAGTTGACTGTACTTCCATATATGTTGTACTCCTGAAGAACCCGTAGAAGGCGAAACGTTGAATAAACCTGGGACCATAATTATCTGCACATGTGTTTTTAACCATAAATGTTGCAGGCTACGCTGATTCTTCCTTGGTAGTATTTATATTAGCATTATTATTTGTTTCGCAATGCATACACACACACAACAAAAACGCACAACATATATTCTCTCTCTCTCTCTCTCCCCCCCACACACACACAGAAGATTCGCAATTTTCTCCTTTCGCTTCACATATTATCTCGCCTCACAGCACCTCTTCTCTCTCCTGGTTTCTCCTTCTCTCTCTCTCTCTCCACCACCAGAACTATCACCACCACCACCACCACCATTATCACCACGACCACCACCACCACCATCTTTCTCACCACCACCACCACCACCTTCTCGCACCACCATCACCACCATCTTTCTCACCACCACCACCACCAACAACAACAACAACAAACGCCACTACTATCACCACCACCTCCTTTCTCACCACCAAGTTTGTTCATCACCATCACCACCACCACCACCACCACCACCACCACCACCACCACCTCCACCACCACCAACAACAACAACAAACACCACTACTATCACCACCACCTCCTTTCTCACCACCAAGTTTGTTCATCACCATCACCACCACCACCACCACCACCACCTCCACCACCACCAACAACAACAACCACAATATAACCAACACTTCTCACCACCGCTTTTCATCAGTAAAAGAGCAATTAATTGTGTTCACCATAATATGATTTGGGAGACGTTTATCCCCATCCAGGTGTCGATTTATACCTGGCGAGCGATAGCGAGCCACCATATTTTGGATAATGAGGTAGACAGCTGGCTAAATTTGTACATTTTTCGATTTATCGGTAAAACATTGGCTCGCTATTGCTCGCCAGGAAAAAATCGACACCTGCATGGGGATAAATGTCTGACAACAGTAGGCTGAATGGGGCCGAATGGATACAACCAAGACAGAGAAAACCGATTCCTAATCCTGTCGCGGAATTAGTTCCAGGGCAGTAGTTCATTTCCAATTTTTCCTTACCCACTCTAAACCACTGTTTGGACACTTGATCCTCAGTGTTTTGGAGGACAATCAGCCTAGAGGGGTCACAAGAACTGTTGCTGCTTGATTTCCTTTGTACTCCTTTGTACTCCTCCTCCTCATTCGTCCTCCTCCTCCAATGCATTCTGGCTCCTGGCGCAATGTTAATTCACCATGATTAGATCAACATTATTCTCTTCGGAACTAATAACAAACAGCTGGGGATACGTACCCTTGCTTACACAATTTATAGACTGTCAGAATTATTATGATGGATCTTCACAAAGGCTCACATATAGTATATAATTATATATATATGTATGTGTGTGTGTGTGTGTGTGTGTGTGTGTGTGTGTGTGTATGTGTGTGTGTGTGTGTGTGTGTGTGTGTGTGTGTGTGTGTATGTGTGTGTGTATGTGTATGTGTGTGTGTGTGTATGTGTGTGTGTGTGTATGTGTGTGTGTGTGTGTGTGGGTGTGTGTGTGTGGGTGTATGTATGTGTGGGTGTGTGTGGGTGTATGTATGTGTGTGTGTGTGTGTGTGTGTATGTATGTGTGTGTGTGGATGTGGGTGGGTGTGGGTGTGTGGGTGTGGGTGTGGGTGGGTGTGTGTGTGTGTGTGTGGGTGTGGGTGTGTGTGTGTAATTGGAACTGCCAAATATAATCCAAGGAAATTAGTGAACTGGTATGGTACCTGAATTAATGGACCACTAGCTTACCTTCAGGCTATAATAGGGAAGTTGGAGTTGGAGACATCAATGATAAGGTGAAATAGTAACTACAATACGGTCGTGGAGCATTGATGAACACATAACACCAATGTAATCATACGTTCGACCCATCAGAAATCTGCATGATTATTATTGCATTTCTGTTTACGGCTCCAACTTCCTAATAGCCGGAAACCCTCATGTTTAAGGGGAGATTTCCACTTGAGGGATTGTTTTCTGGATCCCTTTCTCCCTCATGTTTAGCCCCATTGCTTTTTGAGATTTTAAGACTTTCGCCCCATTATTTTGACGATTTTAAGAACTTTCGACCCATTTCTATCAATTTTAAGACCTTTCGTGCCATTTAGGTGTCGATTTTATCCTGGTGAGCGATAGCGAGCCTGTAATTTAAGAGAAACCGGCTTTGAGCCGGGACATTTTTCTACCGAAAAATGTACAAATTTATCTTGAAAGGGGCTCAAGGGGGTGTAATCTTAAGCTTGAAGGATATCTAGGGACCAAACTAAAAACCTCCCCTTAACCTCATTAGTTTTGAGATTTTAAGAAGTTCGCTAGTTTAGCTATTTTAAGATCTTTCTCTCCATTTCTTTGTCAATTATAATACATTTTCGTACAAGTCAGGTGCCGATTTTTTCCTGGCGAACGATAGCGAGCCTGCATGATAGGAGGACTCGGGATTCGACCGAAATATGCACAAACCTATCTCGGAGGGGGTTCTTGAGGATATATTTTCAAGTTTGATGGAGGTCTAGGGCTAAAACAAAAAAACAAAAAATATATATATGAAATAATAAATAAATGATAATAATAATAATAATAATAATAATAATAATAATAATAATAATAATAATAATAATAATAATAGTCATCCCCCCCCCCCTTAATTAGAGCGTGAATAATAGAAAACGTAGCTATAACAACACGGGTACACATTAAAGACGTTGTAAGGGGATACATTTAAGAAAGCCTGGCAGATTATATATGCATGGCCGTACTCTCTCTCTCTCTCTCTCTCTCTCTCTATTGTTTTCTTTCTTTCGGTCTTTCTCTCTCTCTCTCACTCCTTTTTTTCTGTAATTCTCTCTCTCTCTCTCTCTCTCTCTCACATTTTTTCCCCGTCACTAATATATTCATCAACTTGGGTTCTCCCTCACATCAACACAAGCTCCATTATTCAAAGCCCCGTCATTCCGCACGCAATCCTCCCTTTTCCCTTCCTGGTCGCCAGCACTCAGAAAAGCTATAAAGCGACTTGAAAGAATCCAAGCTAGAGCGACGCAGCTGAATTTTGATGATCCGTTGAGTTTTTTTTTTTTTTTTTTCGTTGGTAATGCGTAGAATACGAGACTAAATGTAGATATTTACAAAAAAAATTACTTTCAATAAGAATACAACACACAACCGGTTCAGCACTAGTGTATGTGATTTTCTTTTTCCATATATAATCTGTTCTACCTGGAACATTCTTCTCTCCGAAGTTATAAATAGCTCTCAGTAGAGCAGTTCAAGAAGAGAGTAGATAGTATTTTACACACTATGCAATGAGTGTAGTGCTGTTCACAATATCACTTTCAATTTTTTTTTTTTTTTTTTTTTTTAAAGAGACAATGAACGGAGGAAGGAAAAACACAGATAACACAAAAAGGTCCATGTGCCTAAAGGCATCCTCCATTCATAAATTTGTTGTAACAACTGGATTTAAACATTTGTAGATTGTAAGTTTGTGGAAAGCAATTCGAGGGAAGTGAATTCCAAAGAGTAGTAGCTCTGGGGATAAATGAATTCTGATAAGCAGAAGTTCTGCATTGTGGAGGAGAAAGTGTAAACATGGGCGCTCTCAGCTGCTCTAGTTCTACGGGGAAAGATGGGGAGAGGCGGCACAATTGAAGCAAGTTCCTCGGAACAATTGCTGTGAAAATATCTGTAGAATAATGCAAGGGATGCAACGTTTCTTCGTATGGATAATGTAGGAAGGTCATGTGTGATTGCAGGGTTATTTATTAATCTAATAGCTTTATTTTGAATTTTGTCCAACTGCCTCAATGCAACCACTCCACTTCCACCCCACAGAGGTGAACAGTAATCCATCTGAGAACGCACATGACTTTTATATATTATCCACCATCCCCCTGGAATGGATGGAAAGAGCTTTGAGATACTAACTATTCCTTGTACCTCCTTATCTCTCTCTCTCTCTCTCACACACACTCTCACTCAGCAACTCCTTCCAACTCTGTCACTCCAGCAACTCTCACATTTCTCCGTCAGTAATTTATTCATCAGCCGGGCTTATTCCTCCACGCCAACACAAGCTTCGTTATTCAAGGAGCCAGGCCGTCATTTCCAAGCAATCTTCCCTTTCCTTTCCAATATCATTCCGGCCCATTCGGAGTCATTGCTTGGAATTTAGGGAATGGTTCTTCGGAGGGAGGAGGGGGAGGGGAGGGGAGAGTGGGTTGTGGAGGAAGTTGAAGGAGGTGGTGGTGGTGGTGGTGGTAATAAGGGGGGGGGGGGGGGTGATGGTGTGGGTGGTGGTGGTGATGGTGTAGGTGGTGATGATGGTGGAAGAGGTGGTGGTGAAGGAGGTGGTGATGGTGGAAGAGGTGAGCTCTGGAACTCTCTTCCAGAATCAGGCTGTCCCTCTTCCTATTACTTAAATTGCTTCAAACTCCGTGTGTCCAGGGATTTTGGTTCGAACGTCCCTTGATTTTGGCCCTGTCCCTCTTTCAACTCTGGGGGAGGCACTCGCTACAAGCAGTTCTGCCTTTTGCCTCCCTCACTCACATTTAGAAAAAAACAAAAAACAAATATATATATACATTATACAGTATATGACCATTATATTATACAGTATAAGCCCAACCGAGGCATTTACTTAATTACTCAGTGTTTAGATGATATTTCCAGATTGTTCCTAAATTACTGTAAGCTGCTTAACGTCCCCAGAGTTTTATTATACATATATATAACTTAATCTCTATCATCACTAATAGGTTCATTGAGCAAGAGAATGGTGTATGTACTTAAGCTTACACCAACCGAGGACACAGTGAATAGCAAGTATAAAAAAAAAGCATAATATGAGTTCTCGATAATTAATGACAAAATCAATATATACCGGTAAATACATAATTTGTTCTATACCTTCATTATGCTATTGCTATCTTTTCAAAATGTACAACATATTTCGCTATAATGTCTGCGTAATTGTTTAATAATAGAATGTTTACAGGTTACCTTTCACCAAATTATAATCGTTCCACATAATTATATCACCATCTTTCACTATTTTTCACCTTCTTTCACAATTTGTCTTCACCATTTAGCATTTTTCACATTCTGTCACCATCTATAACCAGCTTTCGCCATCATTTTCCATCTTTCTCTATTTATCACCATCTTTTCCATCTTTCTCTATTTATCACCAGCTTTCACCATCTTTCTCTATTTATCATCATCTTTCACCATCTTTCTCAATTGTTCACCATCTTTCTCCATCTTTTTCTATTTCTCACCAGCTTTCTCCACCTTTAACCATATTTCATTTGCCTCTGATTTTACCTTAAGTTACAGTATATTGAGAAACCTGCGCTCAATGGTTGAATCACCCACCTACACACACTCAAACACACACACACACACACAACACTCTCGCTCTATCTCTCACACACACAGGCAGACACACATACACTCAGACACCCTCCACACACACACACACACAACACACTCGCTCTATCTCTCTCACACACACAGGCAGACACACATACACTCAGACACCATCCACACACACACACACACACACATACTCTCACACACACCCTCTCCCCTCCCCCCCCCCCACACACACACTCACTCTCACTCACTCTCTCTCTCACGCACACACACGCCACGATAAATCCCAGCATTCGTTATTAGGCACCAATGACATACAGGGCCCCAGTTTAATCCCCCCCAATAACCACACAGAACGCGTTATGGTTCATCACTATAAGCCCCATTACGGATTAACAGGGGAGGCAGACACCGTTTTTCTGGACCCCCTTCTCCCTCATGTTTAGCCCCACTAGTTTTGACATTTTAAGACGTCCATGGTTCCATTCGTTTGGGGATTTTATGACCTTTCAGCCCATTTCTTTGTCAATATTAGGACCCTTCGTGCCATTTAGGTGTCGATTTTTTCCTGGCGAGCGACAGCGAGCCTGTAATTTTAGGATGAATCGGCCTTTGGCCGGCACATTTTTCTACCGAAAAATGTACAAATCTATCTTAAAGGGGGGTCTAGGGGGGGTCTTTCTAAGCTTGATGGAGGTTTAGGGAGGAAACTAAACATATATATGAATCAATGAATTAATAGACCAAACAAACAGCCACTGTCCCCTTAACCTAATGCATAAAGTTCTCGGAGTTATAGCCTACAAAATGGCAGCGGTTTGTGGGATCATAAGCAAAAAAAAAAAAAAAAAATATCCCTGGAAATTTATATATATGAACACAATAGCTCTCCGGGTATTAATGGACCTCGGAGTCTATAATGCCGGCGTCACACGGGCAGTTGTTTTTCCGACGTTTTTATTAGTCATTATCGGATGATGGCTTACGAGTTTTTTTTTTTTTAGCTTAAGGGGGGTGACCTGCTTTATGTTATTTCTGTCCTTTTCTCTCTTTCTCTGGCTTGTATCCATTTGGCCTCATTCAGCCAACTATTTTAAGACGTTTATCCCCATCTATGTGTCGATTTCTTCCTGCCGAGCGACAGCGAGCCAGTATTATATGAAGAAATCCGGCTTCGCCGGAGAAATTTTTCTATCGAAAAATGTACAAGTTTAGCCTGCTGTCAAACAAAAATAAAAAAATATGCTGGTTCGCTACCGCTCACCAGTAAAAAAATGACACCTGGATGGGGGTAAACGTCTTAAAACAGTAGGCTGAATGGGGCCAAATGGATACAAGCCAGAGAAAGAGAAAAGGACAGAAATAACAAAATGCAGGTCACCCCCCTTAAGTGAGTGGGAGAGAAATTAATATTCGATGAAAACGGGGGAAGATAGGAAATACTGCACTTCTCGAAAGAGTAGTCAAACGCATTTTGCCAGATCAACTCGCTTCCTCTTACTAGTTCCCTACAATCTCTTTAGCATATTTACTTAATCTTTCTTTTACTCAACAAGTGAACTCTGGAACTCTCTCCTTCGATCAATCTTTCTTTCATCCTATGACTTAAACTGCTTTAAACTTCGTGTGTCCAAGCATTTTGACTCCAACATCCCTTGAATTTGGCTCTCTCTCACACGTTTGGCTTTGGGGAAGACACTCGTTACAGGCAGCCTGTCTTTTGTCTCCTTGATTAACATAGCAAAACAAACTGTAGAAGATGCAGCGACTTAATATACCTAATTAGTTGACACAGGTTAATTATGGAGGGTGTATTTGTGTGAGAGAGAGAGAGAGAGAGAGAGAGAGAGAGAGAGAGAGAGAGAGAGAGAGAGAGAGAGAGAAAGAGAGAGTGAGGCAATTTTTTTCTACCGAAAAATAAGTACATTTATCTCGATGGGGGGCTTTGGAGGTATTTATTTTAAGCTTGATGGAGGTCTGAGGAGCAAAATAAAAATAAAACAAAATCCCCTTATCAACATCACACACAGTCAAAATAACTAATTAACCTACATGTTTGCTAATAAACACTATGCATTTCATAACAGTCCTCCTATGTGTGTAATGCACCGTCAAAGGAACTATTTATGTAAAAGGGTCGATCTAATTATATTTTAGCAATGTATAATAACACCGAGAGGCATATTATTCTTGTATCATATAAATCAACTAATATATTATTCTATTGACTGCCTTGAATCGAGTGTCAAGAACATATGATTATGTTTGTTCCACCAACTTCACCTCTAAACTCAATTAATTAAATCAACAAATACATGTGGCACTCCAAGGACTCGAACCTATCACATATTACGTAACCCCCGTAGGGTTGGCTTAGTATTGCAATCATTGTGTTATGTGTCTGCCTCTCTGTTTGCCTGTGCACTTCCGTGTGTGTGTGTGTGTGTGTGTGTGTGTGTGTGTGTGTGTGTGTGTGTGTGCCCCATAGCAGTTATGATGGTGGTGGCCGTGTAGTGAGGATCTGTGTGTGTGTGTGTGTGTGTGTGTGTGTGTGTGCTCCGTAGGGCCACACACATCACAGTAGCGGACTTAACAATAATTATAGTTGTGATAGTGATAGTGGTGATGATTACGCAGCCCCCGTAGTAGTGAGGATGATGATAGTAGTAGTGAGGATGGTGGCAGAAGCAGAGCCCAAAACATTTAGTCAAGCAGTTTCCGACAGTACGGTGGGGGCGCAGTCTACCAGCTACGATTGCCTTGTTTATAAATATACTCACACACACACACACACACACACACACACACACACACACACACACACACACATACACACACACACGCACACACACACACATACAAGTCTCCTAACGGTGTAGCCTCTGTTCACCTAGCAGTATAAATAGGAACCTGGAATAAGTGGACGAAGTTGTAACGTCCCATCTGGGGTTGGTGATCGGTTACAAGGTGAGAAGGGTATTGTACTGGTCAACCTAAGCTACTGGTCAACCTAAGCCTTCGGGTGAGACTGGTACCGTAGTGAGAATGGTACCGTACAGATTAACCCTAAGCCTTCGTATCCAGATGTCGCCAATTGGCTAAAATACAGACTACACACACATCCACAGCCATTCCAACGATACATAAACACTTAACATGCATTTCACGCAATACATTCCCAGTTAAGGAGGCACGATAATAATGAGCTTAGCTCGCATTGCGTGGATTCCCCTTGACGAACAAGCAAGTGAATAACAGCACACAAGACACACACACACACGAAAAACACACACACACACACACACACACACATACATACATACACACACACACAATTGCATCATTATCAAATAGAGTCAAAATGCGTGAGTGGTCAAAAGAATTTAATGCCTGTTTACAAAGATACATGGAAGTGATTACGTAACTCCGCTCCAGTAATATAAAACACTACCAGGTAAATTCAATTAGTTAAATACACCGGCAACTCTTTCTGCTGTTTAGTAATTATTAATCAAGTTATTCAGCAAGGCAAAATTAATTACGGAGGCATTTTAGCTAGGAGTCGTTAGTGTTATTACCTTTACCTCTCTCTCTCTCTCGTCTGTCTGTCTGTCTGTCTGTCTGTCTGTCTCTCTCTCTCTCTCTCTCTCTCCCAAAGAGATACTGTACAAGAGAATTAGTGAATATCGTTGTTTTCTTCTATGTGCATGAGGGAGACAAAGGGCTAAACTGCCTGTGACGAGTGCCTCCCCTAGAGTTGGAAGAGTGACAGGGCCAAAATCAAGGAATGTTCGAGCCAAAATGTCTGAACACACGGAGTTTGAAACAATTTAAGTCATGGGATGAGGGAAAGATAGCTTCAGGGAGAGAGTTCCAGACCTCAGCTGTTGAATAGAAGAAAAATTGGGAGTATCGTTTCACTCTTGAGTTGGAGAGTTGCTCAGAGTAGGGGTGGGATTGTGTTACAAGACGGGTACTACGTACCCTACGTAGAGGAGGTGGTATACACTGAGAGAGCTCTCAGGAACACTGATTATTATAGTAGCGATAGAATAGCGAAGGAGATGCAACATTGCGGCAAAGAGAGAAAGATTGCAGAGAGTCGGTGAGTGGACGGGATTAAATGATACGAAAGGCTTAACTTTCTACTTTGTCTAGAAGTGCTGTGTGAGAGGATCCTCCCCACACATGTGAACAATACTCAATACAAGGACGCACTGTGCCCCTGTCCAGAGCATGAAGCTGTGCACGGGTAAAGAACCCCTTGAGGCGGTTTAGCACACACAGCTTCTGGGAGGCCGCCTTAGCAAGAGTGGTAATTATGGTCTTCTTCTTCTTCTTCTTCTTCTTCTTCTTCTTCTTCTTCTTCTTTCTTTCTTTCCCTCCCTCCCTCCGCATCAAACCCCCAAATAAAACTCTCATCCGCACCCAAGCAACTGATGGCAGTGTCTAGCTAGCGACAGTACTATTAAAGGAATATTGTCTGACGTACGAGCAGCCCCCCTGGTGTTAGATGCGGGCCGTAGATCACCCATAAGCAATCTCTTCCTCCAAGGGGCCGCATCTATATACATGCTGGATACTGTATATACATGCTGGATACTGTATACATGCTATATTTTGGCCCGGTCACCTATTCAGTTCTGCCCTTTGCCTCCCTCATCCACGTAGAAAAAAAAAAAAAAAAAAAATACTTCAATAAAGCATACACACATATTATAATATGCACACAGCAATCCTAAATACAAAAATACTCACATACACTCAAACACTTCAGTATACAGGTAATACACACTAACCAGTAAGACCTACCAACAGACAGACACAAGTTGGAAAAAACAACATACGTCAAACACAAGCATACTTACTTCCTACTTACAACCTTGGGGGAGACACTTGTTACAGGCAGCTTTGCATTTTGTCTCCTTTATACACATAGACAAACATGCAAACACACACACACACACACACAGCCCGTAGCCTAGTAGGTAGAGCTCTCGTCTCACACACGAGGGGTCGGGGGTTCAATCCCAGACCGGGCGGAGACAAATTGGGCTTGTCTCCTTTCATGTGTTAGCCTCAGTTCACCTAGCTGTAAATAGGTACCTGGAATAAGTGGACGACGTTGTGACGTCCCCTCTGGGGTTGGCAAAAATGGTACAAGGCGAGATGGGTATCATATGGTTCACCTAAGCTGATGGCTACCTAAGCCTTCGGGCGAGACGGTACCGTCTATAGTGAGAATGGTACCAAACAGATCCACCCTAAGCCTTCGTTTCCAATGTCGCCAATTGGCTAAACTACAGACTACACACACATCCACAGCCATTCCAACAGTACATAAAACACTTAACATGCATTTTCACGCAATACATTCCCAGTTAAGGAGGCGCGATAATAATGAGCTTAGCTCGCATTGCGTGGATTCCCCTTGACGAACAAGTAACTGAGTAACTGAGTAACACACACACACACACACACACACGGCATGTACAAGCACACATAAACTTGACCCCTCCTTCCCCCCCCCCCCCCCACCCGAGGCAACCGAGGACCACCAGCGATAAGGACCGAAGACAGCGAGGACAGAGGACAGCCATGAACATAAATGTAGATCTGACAAGAACCAAAAATATTATTAAAGAGCGTTCCGTGAGTTCTAAAATAACAAATTTAAAGGTTTTCTATGCAAACGCTCGTAGCATACGCAATAAATTTTCAGATTTAGAGGAGCTAGTGTTTACAGAAAATTATGATGTGATTGGCATAACAGAATCTTGGCTCAATACAGAAGATAGAGACTTTTTAGCAGAGTATTCACTTCCCGGTTATGTAATGTTTGAGAAAAGCCGAATAAATCGAAATGGAGGTGGCGTTTTACTTTATATCAAAGAAAGTCTTAACCCGACCCTCTTGTCAAAACCTCAAATTGTGAACGTCGACACATCTTTTGTGCTAATAAAGAATAATAAAGGTACACAAATAATACTTGCGTTAATATACAGACCTCCAGCTCAATCAGTGCAAACTGACCGAGAAATTTACGAACAAATTGCATATGTAAGTAACTCACAAGATACCGTAATTTTTGGCGACTTTAATTTACCTGTGACCAAGTGGGGCGATACTCTTACTTCACACTCCGAACATGACTTGTATACGAACTTGCAAGAGAGTTCGCTTTATCAATTTGTTCGAACGCCGATCCGTGGTAATAACGTTCTTGACATTGTACTTGCAACAAAAGAAGAATTAATAGAGAATTTGAATGTTGGTGATGAATTCAGTAACAGCGACCATCGTACGATAACTTTCACTTTAAAGTTTACTAGTAACGAACCAAATAGTAGCATCGAAAAAGTCCCTAATTTCAAGAAAGCAAACTTCCATATACTTAGAGCTATGTTTAAAGAAACTGACTGGAGCTTTTTAATTAACAATAACGACATAAATACATCTTGGAAGTTATTCGAAACCACTTACCTAAAAGCAGTGCAAGACTGCATACCATCGAAAATACGGCGTCCAGGCCATAATAATAAGCCCAAATGGTGGAATAAAGATATTTCAAACTGCCTGCTTGCTAAAAAATTTGCTACTGATAGATTAAAATCCTCACAAAATGACGAAGAACAGGTGAAATTTGTAGAGCTACGACGCAAAGCCAAAAAGTTAATTAAGCAAAGTAAAAAGACCTTAGAGTTACATATTGCGAATCAAAGTAAAACAAACCCGAAAGAATTCTATAGTTATATCAGAAAGAAAAAATTTAGTTACTTCAACTGTTGCACCGTTAGTCGATGAAAATGGAGAATACACCAAAGACGAAGTACAAATGAGTAATGCCCTCAATACCTTCTTTGCATCAGTTTTTACAACAGAAGACCTCAGTGATATCCCTACACCATCGCCGATTCAGATTGATAATTCAGATGTTCTAAGCAATATCACAGTTACAGAGAGAGAAGTATTGAATTGTTTAGATAAACTCAAGGTAAATAAAACGCCTGGACCTGATACAATCTCGCCTAGAGTTCTAAAGGAAGCTAAGGATGAGCTCTCCAAACCACTGACATTACTATTCAATAAATCCTTGCCAGTCTGGAACTATGCCTGATCAGTGGAAGCTAGCCAACGTAACACCGATATTCAAAAAAGGCAGCAAATCCCTACCCAGTAACTATCGTCCAATTAGCTTAACCTCAGTTGTATGTAAAATGCTAGAAACGGTCATACGAGACAGACTCGTAAATCACTTAGAGGAAAATAACATACTTAAAGATACTCAACACGGCTTTCGTAAAAAACGTTCCTGTTTAACAAACCTCTTAGACTTCTTCCACGATATCCTCAACCTCTACGATAAGAGTAAAGCTGTAGATATTATATACCTTGATTTTCAAAAGGCCTTTGACAAAGTTCCCCACAAACGTTTACTGCTAAAACTAAAAGCGCATGGAATACAAGACGGTGTGTTGAAATGGATAGAAAATTGGCTCAGCGACAGAAAGCAAAGAGTAGTCATAAACGGTAAGGCATCTAAATGGACCAATGTAAGTAGTGGGGTACCCCAGGGATCGGTACTAGGTCCAATTCTCTTTCTAATTTACATCAACGACATAGATGAGGGTCTCACCTGTACAATCTCAAAATTTGCTGACGATACAAAAATTGCAAATAGCATACTCTCAAAAGAACAATTTGACGATATGTAACACAATCTAGATAAATTGTCATGTTGGGCCCAAATTTGGAAAAATTAGTTTCAATGCGGATAAATGTAAAGTACTACATATCGGATACCTAAATGAGAAAGCAAACTATTCGATGAATGGCACTCAGCTTAAGAATGTAAACAGAGAAACCGATCTGGGAGTAACAATATCGAGTAACCTAAAACCGGGGCAACAATGTTCAGAAGTTGTTAAGAAGGCAAACAAAATAATTGGCTTTATAGGCCGGTCATTTGAGCATTAATCCAAAGAAGTTATCCTAACCCTTTACAATTCCTTAGTCCGCCCTCTTCTGGAATACTGCGTTCAATCCTGGTGCCCTTATTACCAAAAAGATATAAACAAGCTAGAACGAGTTCACCGTAGAGTTACCAAAATGATACCTAGCCTAAAGAACAAACCATACGAAGAGCGTCTTAGAGAATTAAATCTATTTCCTTTAACCCAGCGCAGATTAAGAGGTGACTTAATTCAAGTGTTCAAAATCATCAAAGGCATTGACAATATGGACTGTAGTAAGTACTTCACTATCGACCAATCTAATTACACGCGGGGAAACGGTTGCAAAATTATTGGTAAATCTTTTAACTCACACGAATCTAAGAATTTCTTCTTCAATCGAGTTGTCAACTTGTGGAATGGGCTTCCCCGAAACGTTATAGACTGCATCACCGTTGATTCATTTAAACTCCGCCTAGACAAATATCTCGCATCAAACCCGCGACTGACTGCGTTTGTAAATTAATAACTTTATTTTATCCCCCCCCTCAGTTACTAACCCATCTGTCCCCTACTAACTTCCTAATCCTGCCACGGACATTAGTTCCAGGGCAGTAATTCCCTTTCCAATGTTCCCTTACCCACTCTAAACCACTGTTTGGACTCTTGATCCTCAGTGTTTTGGAGGACAAGCAACCTAGAAGGGTCACTAGATCTGTTGTTGCTTGATTTCCTTTGTACTCCTTTGTATCCACCACCCACACACACATAGTTAAAAAGAAACTGTTGTATATACAGAGAAATATACACGCATACATGTAAACGTATACTCGTATACCAACTGACCCATGCGCACACACACACACACACATACACGCACACGCACACACACAAAGGGATCCTCACACACACACACACACACATGCATACACAATGTCTGCACCATCAGTGCATAGTTTCAAAGCACGGTATGACAAACATATCTTAGGAGGCGGGAATTAACGAGCATGCTCACTCCCGCAAATACAACTAGTATAAGTACAAAAGGGCCCTCACACACACACACACACACACACATAAAGAGACCCTCACACCCACACAAAGGGGCCCTAACACACACACACACACACACACTCAAAGGGGCCCTCCTACACACACATACACACACACAGAAAGGGGCCCTCTCTCACACACATACACACACACACACACACACACACAGAGGGTCCTGGTGACTTATGAGGACAGAAGGGTAGAACACACACTAGGTTGCCTGCAGAGTCAGCCTTGTTTATTACCTGACTTTACAACACAGGGGTTGGATAGCTTGTTAACTCTCTAACTACCAGGCGCCTTTTCTTTTACCCTATCCCCTTTCAGTATGTAATAACGCAATTTGATATTTACTCTGGCTACCGTTATTAATAAATAGGAATGAATGGAGAATGCTAGTGAATAGATGAGTGTAAACGCATTCGTTCAGGAGAGAGGGTAATGTGCCAGTTGGACTAGATAATAGTCCGTCAGGCGCCTGGCCCGAGGAGCCGATAGTAATGAAGGGTACGCTTGGAAGCACGGAAAATGCGCTCGTGTGACACCCATTAACTTTGTATTTTAGAATGGATAATTTGTTGTGTGAGGGTGTTAGTGTACTATTGGAGAGAGAGAGAGAGAGAGAGAGAGAGAGAGAGAGAGAGAGAGAGAGAGAGAGAGAGAGAGAGAGAGAGAGAGAGAGAGATTTGGAAACATTATTCAACTTAGTGGTCTAAAATTAATTTTCTATAGAGCACCAACTACAGATAACAGAAGAGCCTTATGTTAACTAAACCAAACATTTATATATATATATATATATATATATATATATATATATATATATATATATATATATATATATATATATATATATATATATATATATATATAGATAGATGTATATAGATACAGTACAGTATATATATATAGATATATATATCATCCCCATCCTTTGCGCCCGCACGCGCACACACACACACACACACACACACACACACACACACACACCTCAGCTGAAACGGATTCTCAATAACTCACGGATGAAAATGAAAAACGAAAAAAAAAAAAAAAAAAAAAAACATATGACTCTCAGTAATATTCGTCCGGTCTCCGTGGAGGTCTGGACAAGCCGGTGATATACAGACAAAAAGAACACAGAATAGCTGTCTCTGGCTCTTAGCCGCGAACATTGTCTCGCCCTCGTAAATTGGGGCCAGGGAGCTCGACGTGTGCATGTTTCCCAAGTCTGGAGGGATTTGGGCAAGGTAAAAAAAAAAAAAAAAAAAAAAAAACACACACACACACACAATGAAGGTATAACACTGGTTGACACAATAGAGTTCGGTGTATTGATACAAATTGAAGGCAAAACAATGGTTAATACAATACTGTATAGTTCGGTATATTGATAGTGCATTGATATAGTAAAAATTGAGGGAACACAATGGTTTATACAATATATTTCGGTGTATTGATGTTGAATTTATATACCACTGTAAAAGAACGAATGTATAAACATGGTTGATATAATGGAGTTCGGAGTATTGATGGTGAATTGATATACAACTGTAAAAAATGAAGGCAAAAAAATTTTTTTTTAATACAATATGGTTCGGTGTATTGATGGTGAATTGATATACCACTGTAGAAATTAAAGGTATACAAAATTCTGATCAAATA
Organism: Paralithodes platypus; assembly: GCA_032716605.1. Classification (NCBI taxonomy): domain Eukaryota; kingdom Metazoa; phylum Arthropoda; class Malacostraca; order Decapoda; family Lithodidae; genus Paralithodes; species Paralithodes platypus. Next base: position 9,890,098 of record CM064562.1, on the reverse strand, counting down.
TAGTTTGGTGTATTGATTGTAATTTACCTTGCTTAATACACCGCTGTAATATAGCGAAGGTGTGAACATGGTATATACAATCTATTTGGATATAATGATAGTGATTTACTTTGGATATTTGACATACCGTTGTAAAATATCGAAGGTATAAAAATTATATATAAAATCTGTTAGGGTATATTGACAATGGTTTAGGCCTACCTTGTTTAATTGATATAAAGGTGTAACAATTGTATATCAAATCTATTTGGGTATATTGATAGTGATTTATCTTGTTTAATTGATATAATACGGTAATAGAGAGAAGGTATGAACATGGTATATCCAGTACAATATATTGGAGTTTAAGCCATAAAATTGGTGTATATAATCTGTTCGCGTATATTGATAGTGGTTTACCTTGTTTATTTAATATACCACTATAAGAAAAGGAAGTTATAACAATGGTATATTCAACTATATTTGAGCAGTACCCAAGGGAGGCCACATAGGCATATGGTAACGAGTTGTTGGAACTCCTGTTTCATTTGTCTGGCTCCCCCCTCTGTTTTTGTGTGTGCCTCACTTACACAGAAAGTAATCCAGCTAACTCTCACAAACACCTCCTCCTCCTCCTATAAATTTGACTATACATAACAAGTACACCACACTTCTTTCCAATGCACCTAAATCATTGAACACGAATACGAATCTCTTGCAGTTTTTCAACATTGAGTGGGACGCTTGCTACAGGTAGCTTTGCCTTTTGTATCCATACACATGGGAATATATATATATATATATATATATATATATATATATATATATATATATATATATATATATATATATATATATATATATATATACAGTATAGTAACCCCTTGAGGATAATGACGCGTTTTCATAGTATATGCTGGCTGTCATTAGACGATTTTATACAAATTAAGTAGTGTTTATGCAATTTAATAGGGTCAAGACCATCTCAAGGAATCCTGACAGAAAAGTAATCGTATCTTGAAACGTTAATAGTGATATACATTGGATTACTTAGCATACCAATAATAGATATTGTATATGGTAAACAAAAAATAGTTTCGTATTGATTTCTTAAAACAAATTACCCCAAGACTCCCTTCGAGATAAATATGTGCATTTTTCGGTAGAAAAAGCTAGTTCGTCCTAAAATGCAGGCTCGCTCTCGCTCACCAGGTAAAATAGCGACACTTAAATGGCACGAAAGGTCTTAACATCGCCAAACTAATGGGGCGAAGGTCTTAAAGTATCAACATTGATGTGCTAAACATGAAGTAGAAGGGGGTCCAATCCCCCCACCCCCCTTAAGTTAGGTTAGATGAGGCTAGACTAGGTTAGGTGTGGATAGGTTTGTATTAAATAGATCTAGATAGAGGTTAGTGGAGGATAGGAAAGTTTATGTGTGTGTGTGTGTGTGTGTGTGTGTGTGTGTGTGTGTGTGTGTGTGTGTGTGTGTGTGTGTGTGTATGTGTGGTGTGTGTGTGTATGTGTGTATGCGCGGGTGTGTGTGGTGTGTGTGTGTGTATGTGTGTATGCGCGGTTGTGTGTGTGTGTGTATGTGTCTGTGTGTAGAATAAGTTACCATAATCCCCCTGGTAAATATAAAGTATAGGACCAAGTTATAGTGCATCAACCCAGCCAACCTTAGCGATCGTGGCCCCCGTCTTGGTTGTACGAGAGATCTCACTTCTGCCACCCTTCTTCCTTAACACTAAATCTCGCCCTTTTAACTTTATCTATTATTTGATCTATTATTTTTATCAGGGTTGGACTATTTGATCTATTTTCTTTATCAAGGTTGGAATATTTTATCTATTGTCTTTATCAGGGTTGGGATTGATATAACCATTTTGATTTACTCATTGAGGTATACATTGATAATTTGTATTTAAATAGTAATGCATCTGATATCAATATTACATTTCATCATATATATATATATATATATATATATATATATATATATATATATATATATATATATATATATATATATATATATATATATATATATATATATATATATAATTACAGTATGTGTACATTATATAGTAAAACAATGTTTGTTGTAAAGCCTTATGTATCAATACAAAATATTATTAGAATGTACATTTTTATAACTAATGATTGTGCATAAAATGCAAAACAGAAAATGCCAAAATAAATTAATATATACACAAGTTGATTAGCTTATAAAGTTTATATTAAATTCACCAGCCCTATATTACTATTAAATCCTTTTAATACCACGGATTCATGTTAATTTCACTCAGGGTAAAACTAGACTATATTCAACACACACACACACCATTATCTCTCTCTCTCTCTCTCTCTCTCTCTCTCTCTCTCTCTCTCTCTCTCTCTCTCTCTCTCTCTCTCTCTCTCTCTCTCTCTCTCTCTCTCTCTCTCTCTCTCTCTCTCTCTCTCTATATATATATATATATATATATATATATATATATATATATATATATATATATATATATATACAGTATATATATATACTGCATTACCTGCTGGTACTAGTGTCGGTATAGAGTTATTATCCCAGCTAAGCTGCTTATGATATCAAGCAACATGATTATAAAAACTCAATTGTCAAGGGATGGTAATGACATGTACCGTAGCGTATATCACCATAATTATGTTACAAGCTTCAATATAATCTAGGTATTAAGGTAATGGTGTAATGCGCTTAGGTGCACTGGACTGTTTCTCATTACTTGATGACATAGCAGTGGTGTACTCAATAATAAACACCTATAATTATCTGAAAATACATAATATTCTCATCACTGTATTAACCCTTTGAGGATTATGACGCCTTTGGACAGCTTATTCTGGCTATTATTCGACGATTATAAACAGTTAAGACAAATCTGTTGGAATTATAAAGTAAAGACTATCTCATTTAACCCTCTGACTATTCCTTTTACTTATATATTTTCTAGATCTCAAGTGACGGCGTTTCTTCCGTGGATTGACCTCTCAATCTACCAAGATTGGAAGCCAAAGCGTCACATTTTTCCTTTGCCTCTCAACTTTCTCTTCATAATTGCTGAGGGGCACAGGGCCCTGGGTGGGGCTTTGGTTTCCCGGGCGTTTCCTCACCCTCCTCAGCTCCCCGCCATGGAGTGGCTTCGGTCACCCAGGCTTTATTGTGGTCGGCAGGGAGGGTTCTGTGGGGGCGCTCGGTTGTGGCCTTGGCCTTGCTCGGGGCCTTGGGGCTGTTCGGCCAGGCAGCTTGGGGAACGGCAACAACAACAACAACAACCCTCTGACTTACATAAACCCTTCCTAATTTGAATAAAATCGGCAACTAATAGCCGGAAAACAGAAAAGAAAGGCGTATGGGATCTTGAAAGGGTTAACCTAGCATAACCTATCTTGAGGGGATTTGTTCAAGCTTGATGGAGGTCTAGGGAGGAAACTAAAAAATAATCCAATTAATAGATGCACAAATACATAATAGTCTCCCCTCAATCGCCGCCTATTTACTTTTGTCCTTAACCCCTTGAGGATCATGACGCATTTTAGCCTTTATTCTGGCTATCATTAGACGATTATATACAGCTTAGGAAGGATCTGTGGAAATGAAAAGAATAAAGATTACTTCAATTAACCCTCGGAGATCCATACACCCTTCCAAATCTGAATACAATTGTTTAATAATAGCCAGAGAACAGAAAAGAAGTGCGTCATCAATCCTCAGAGGGATTTATTTAATGTGACAAAACATCGCCACTGCACCCAACAATTTACCGGACATAAATCTTGCCTCTGACCTACAGTATAACACATTGTTCCGAGGTTAAAAAAAAAAACAAAAAAAAAACACACACACACTGTATTAAAGGAGTTGCTATTTGGGTACGGCAGTTTGTATAATGTTGTATCTTTATCATTATCTTCGCCAACGATATTAGACGGAGGTTGTTTTTTGCATCCGTTTGTCTGTTTTTTCTGTAAACGAGATATCTCACAAAGTTATGAACCGATGTTTACGCAATTTGGTGGGCAGATAGGCTATGCGCCATGGAATAAGTGATAACATTTAGGAGGCGATCAGTAGAGTGCATTCCACCACCACCTTAGGCGGAAGTATGCGCTCTTCCGAATGACCCCCTAGTAGTTATAGCTACTGCCTTGATATCACAAGGGTATGCGCTCCTTTGATCTCCTTTTACTCCAAATAGTAATGGTTAGAGTCTTTAAGATCTGTATGTGGTAGCCCAGGTTCGAATCCCGGTAGGATCACATGCTTTCATTAATTTCATAGGGAGGTATTTGGTGTTGGGAGTGAAATAGGAATATATTAGAACGCAAGGAAACAAATGCATACGAAATTATAATGTGGCTTCATATATATTCCATTTCTTTCACTATTAAATACATGACTTACTCTTTTGTATTTTCATATACACTTTTCAGCCCCCTTTTTCGTATTCCCTAGGGAGTTAATAGGGCTTTACATACGGAAGGGGACGGACGATCGGTAATGGACGGGGAATTGGGGCTCAGGGGAAGGTTTTGGTTATTTCTGGACCCCCTTCTCCCTCATGTTTAGTCCTAGTGGTTTTGAGATTTTAAGATGTTCCCCACCTTAGTTTGGCGATTTTAGGACCTTTCGATCCACTTCTTTGTCAAATTTAAGACCTTTCGTGCCATTTAGGTGTCGATTATTTCCTGGCGAGCGATTGCGAACCTACAATTTAGGAGAAACTGGCCTTCGGGCAGAACATTTGTCCACCAACAAAAAGTAAAACACTATCTAGAAGGGGTCTTGGGAGGGGTGGGGGGGGGGGGAGATATACAGCATGTTATATATTATATAGACTCCGACGACGGGTCAATGGGTCGTGGGAGAATCGGTGACAGACTACCTCGTTCTTCATTATAACCCCCAACGTTCCCTTGAATTGGGCTCCCGGTCACTCCTCTTTCGGCTTTGGGGGAGACACTCGTTAAAAGCAACCTGCCTTTTGTCTCCTTCATGTGTGTGTGGGGGGGGGGGGGGGGAGGTGAGTTAGGTGTATAAGTGTATAGTTTATGTATGTATGTATGTATGTATGTATGTATGTGTTTGTGTACGCATGTGTGTGTGTGTGGATGTGTGTAAGCTATGTACAGTATGTATGGATGTGTGTGTGTTTCTGTGAGAGAGTATGTGTGTGTAGGTGTGGGTAGGTATGTGTATATGTGTGTGTGTGTGTGTGTGTGTGTGTGTGCTGGGGGGGGGGGGGGGGGGGTTGGCGTAACAAAATAATAACGTTCCCACATTTTCACATTTCCAGTAAAACAAATATTGTCGCAGTAATCGTTGTGAAATGGTTAAGGCTAGTATGATTGTCTTGTCCAAAACAACATTTTACTGTCGCGTTCTCTGTATCACACACACACACACACTCACGCACATGTACAGTAAGTCTACCCACACAGTTCCCTTCATACAAACACACACACACACACACACACACGGGTCGGATTAGCCGAGTGGTCAAGGACGCTGTACGCCCTCGAGTGTTCGAATCCCCCAGAATCCTAAAGTTAATTTCAACTATCCCGATAAAGAGGATTGTAGTGTTTTCTAGATCCCCTTCTCCATCATGTTTAGCCCCATTAGATTTTCAGATTTTAAGATGTTTGCCCCATTAGTTTGTCGATTTTAAGACCTTTCGCTTCATTTCTTTGTCAATATTAAGACCTTTCATGCTACCCCATATTGACTGCAGAAAAAAAGTGAAACCCAGTATTACTCCATATTGACTGCAAAAAAAAAGTGAAGCCCGGTATTGCCCCATCTCTACTGCAGAACAAAAAGTTGAAGCCTAGTACTACCCCCATCTTGACTGCAGAAAAATAAAAGCCTATTATACTACCCCCATCTCGACTGCAGAAACAAAGCAGCTTACAACCGCAAGCTTTGCACGGGTTTCTCTCGACTCCGGTGCAGGAGTTTTTCAGGATCATCCTCCGTGAGCCGGCAGAGGAGGGAGGCGGGGGAGGGGGGGGGGGCCTTTGGAGGTAGCGAGACGTTTCGCTAACTCGCCACTTCGCTAACAATTTTTGCCATCTTCGTGCTATATTTATAGTCTGCCCCTTAACAAAACAATATTTAAAAAAAAAAAAAAAAAAAAAAACGGGGCGATTTTAAGACATACCGCCCCATTTCTTTGCCAGCATTAAAATAAGACCTTTCGTGCCATTTAGGTGGCGATTGCAAACCTGTAATTTAGGAGGAATCGGCCTTCGGCTGGAACATTATTCTACCGAAAAATTAACACATTTATCTCGAAGGCGGGGTTTCCTTTTTATTTATTTATTTGTTTATTTGTGCAAAAGCTTGATGTAGGTCTAGGGTGGACACTAAACAAATAAATACTTAAATACACAGATAAAAAAAAAAAAAAAAAAAAAAAAAAAAATTATCAATCTTAAGTTTTGTTTTATCTTGAAGGAGGGTCTTGGGCGGATGTTTTTGAAGCTTGATGGAGGTCTAGGGAGGAAACTAATACAATAATAAACAGACAAATAAATGAGCCAATAAAAAGGCCCCATCTCCCCTCAAGGACAAATAAAGTTATCATTGTCATAGGGCGAGAGGGAGGCAGTGGTAATATTATCCTTGTTATTATTCTATCTACCTACGCCCACCCACCCATATCTACCTACGCCCACCCACCCATATATAGTTACCATTAGTATAGAGCGAGGCGGAGTGGTATCATTCTCCTCTCATCCACCCACCCACCTGCCCACCGATCCACCCACCCACCCATATAAAGTTATCATTATTATAGAACGAGGTGGAGACAGTGGTAATATTCTCCTCTTAACTACCCACGCCAATCCACCCACCCGCCTATCCACCCACCCATATAAAGTTATCATTATTATAGAACGAGTTGGAGACAGTGGTAACATTCTCCTCTTAACTACCCACGCCAATCCACCCACCCGCCTATCCGCCCACCCACACACCCATATATAGTTACCATTATTACAGAGCGAAGTGGAGACAGTGGTATTATTATCTTCTTAACTACTCACGACCATTCACCCACCCACCCGCCCACTCACTCTCACTCTCTCTCTCTCCCACCGAGGATATTGCACCCTCTCACAATTTCCTACCGACCAGACCCGGAGAAAAGGCTGGGAATATGATCTCCATTTCTTTCGGCTCGGGGAAATACCGTCAGCTTTGGCAACGGAGTGTCGTCATGGAGTGGTTATTGCAGGGCGGGTGTTGTTTGTTGTTTGTTGTTTGTTGTTTGTTGTTTGTTGTTTGTTGTGATATGTAATGGTTGTGTTGTTATTGCAGGGCGGGTGTTGTTTGTTGTTTGTTGTGATATGTAATGGTTGTGTTGTTATTGCAGGGCGGGTGTTGTTTGTTGTTTGTTGTTTGTTGTGATATGTATTTGTGATATGTAATGGTTGTGTTGTTATTAAGGGGGGTCACTGTTTTTTTTGTTTACCTTTCTCTCCTTTTCTCTCTTTCCCTGGCTTGTATCCATTCGGCCCCATTTAGCAAACTGTTTCAAGACGTTTATCCCCATCCAGGTGTCGATTTCTTCCTGGCGAGCGATAGCGAGCCAGCATTGTATGGAGATATCCGGCTTCGCCGGAGAAAATTTTCTATCGAAAAATGTACAAATTTAGCCTGTTGACATTATAAAAAAACATAACAAATATGCTGGTGAGCGATACCTGGGGGTAAACGTCTTAAACCAGTAGGCTGAATGGGGCCAAATGAATACAACCCAGAGAAAAGGGGAGAGATACAAAAAAAAAAAAAAATAGGTGGGCTCCCTTAATACAACTAATGACAGCCTAAGAATACCGTCATCTTTCGTAATGGAGCGGTTATTGTGTGAATTACTATGTGTTATTTACTGTGGGATTGTTATTTAGCATGATACGTATCAACAAAATCGTCTAATAACAGCCAGAATAAATGCAGTTTAGGAAGGATCTGTGGGAATTAGAAGGCTATCTCAATTAACCCTCTGACTTCCACATACCCTGCCTAAACTGAATAAAATCGTCTAATACCAGCCATAATAAACTGTCAAAACGCACCACAATCCTCAAGGGGTTAATCAATCTAATGGAAGTCTACCAATACAGACAATCTTTATAATGGCTAGACACAATAAACCAGTAAGTGAGGGGCGGTTTTTTATTGTTTTTATTTATTAAGAGACTAACGTTATTAAGGGGAGATCTCCACTTGAGGGATTTTTTTCTTGACCCCTTTCTCCCTCATGTTTAGCCCCATTGCTTTTGATATTATAAAACGTTCGCCCCATTAGTTTAGCGATTTTAAGAACTTTCACCCCATATTAAGACCTTTCGTGCCATTCAGGTGTCGATTTTATCCTGGCGAGCGATAGCGAGCCTGTAATTTAAGAGGAACCGGCCTTTGGCCGGGAAATTTTTCTACCGAAAAATGTACAAATTTATCTTGAAAGGGGGTCAAGGGGGTGACATTTTTAGATTGCTGGAGGAGTAGGAAAGAAACTAAAAACCTCCCCTTAATTGGGTAAACGTTGGTTTGTTAATAATAGAAGTAATACGAGTCTTTTATTAATACAGACAGCTTTCGAAGTGGAGTGCCGTTATATTTAGTAATTGTTTGTAATTTATTGAGGGACTAACGTTATTAATGTCGGGTAAACGTTGGTTTGTTAATAATAGAAGCAATATGAATGTTTTGTTTTGTTATTATTGAGGGACTAACGTTATTAATGTCGGGTAAACGTTGGTTTGTTAATAATAGAAGCAATATGAATGTTTTGTTTTTGTTATTATTTAATACAGGCAGCTTTCGAAGTGGAGTGCCGTTGTACAGTATATAGTAACTGGTTGTCATATATTGGACGGCTATTGTGTTTTTATGATGGGTAATTTTAGTTTTTTAAACCTAAACCGAATATGGATGTTTGTTAAGGGGAGACTGGCCGTTTGTTTGGTCTATTAATTAATTTATTCATATATTTTTTTTAGTTGCCTCCCTAGACCTCCATCAAGCTTAGAAAAACACACCGTAGACCCCCCTTCAAGATAAATTTGTACATTTTTCGGTAGAAAATTTTCCCGGCCGAAGGCCGGTTCCTCTTAAAATTGCAGGCTCGCTATCGCTCGCCAGGAAAAAATCGACACCTAAACGGCACGAAAGGTCTTAAAATTGACAACGAAATGGGGTGAATGGTGTTAAAATCGACAAACTAATGGGCCGAACGTCCTATAATCTCAAAACTAGTGGGGCTATACATTAGGGAGAAGGAGGTCCAGAAAAACGGTCTGCCTCCCCTTAATACACAGAGCTCTCGAAATGAAGCGTCGAAACATTTTACAATTGTTTGTCATTCATTGTAGGGATTGTGTTTTATGATGTTGAGTAATTGTTGCGTTGCTAATAATAACACTAATAAGAATGTTTAATTAATACAGATAGCTTTCGAAATGGATGTTGTATAATACTGTCTATTAATGTGGTGTCATTTATTGTAGGAAGACACACACACACACATATATATATATATATATATATATATATATATATGTGTGTGTGTGTGTGTCTCCCTACAATAAATGACATATATATATATATATATATATATATATATTATATACCGGTATAATATATATATATATATATATATATATATATATATATATATATATAGTACAACACACGCCAAACCAGTGGGTAAAAGATAATCCCCTCCCACCACCACCACCACCACCAGCGCCGCCAACAAGGCTCGATGTTTTTCCTTTCTAGCCTTTTCCCTGCAGTTTGTGGTGGGTGCCTATCTAGTCCGCGGGTGGCCTATATGGGACATCCTTATTGGCGATTTTAGGATGTTGTTGTTGTTGTTGTTGTTCCCCAGGCTGTCTGGCCGAACAGCCCCAAGGTCTCGAGCAAGGCCAAGGCCATAAACGAGCGCCCCCACAAAATCCTCCCTGCTTACCACTAACAAAGCCCGGGTGACCGAAGCCACTCCAAGGCAGGGAGCTGAGGAGGGTGCGGAAACGCCCGGGAAACCAAAGCCCCACCCAAGGCCCTGTGCCCTTCAGCAATTATGAAGGGAAAGTTGAGGGGTAAGGGAAAAATGTGACGCTTTGGCTCCCAATCTGCCAACTTCTAGGTTGGCAGTAGGGAGGTCAATCCACGGAAAAGACGCCGTCACCTGAGATCTAGAAGATATATAAGTAAAAGGAACAGTCAGAGTAAGCTATGGGTATGGCAGAGATCGCTCAGTTCTCACTCGGATAGACCAGCCCATCACCACATGACTAGAACCCAATCCTCTCAGCATCAGCTAGGAAAGGCCCTAGAAAGCCGCCTTTGGCGGGGGGATAGCTCCCCTATTTCAACTCCTTTCGGGGTTGGGCACCCGCCCTTTTAGGATGTTTAACCCCATTAGTTTCGTGATTTTAAGACGTGGCATTTCATCAGTTTTGGCGATTTTATTTTTCTGGGCAAGCGAAAGTAAACCTGCAATATATAAAATACTGTAAAATACATACATATTGTACAATACTGTGCAGTTCAACAAGGCCTCTGTTAATTTGAATAGTTCTTCTTATTTGTTTCATTCTGGTTAACAGTTGACGTTTGTTTTTTGTTTTTTATACTTGGAAGGACCCCTGAGAATCCAATTGGTAGAACCTAGCTCTCTTAGGGGGAAGTTATTGATTTAATTGTATATATTTATGTAATTGTGTTTATAGTTTGCTCCCTCGACCTCCATCAAGCTAAAAATAATAACGCCAAGATCCACCTTCGAGATAAATGTGTGCATTTTATTATTTATTTATTAATTTATTTATTTATATTATTTTTGTTTAGGCAAAATGGCCTGGTAATTTACGGCTATATCTCAGACAAACTTATCATCGGCCTGAGCGAGGATCGAACCCAAATCTGCGGGGTAACAAATAGGGACGTTATCCACTGTACTGAGCCAGCCAGACGGTCATTGTGTATTGGGATATTGTCTGAGCATATTAAGAGAGGTTAACCCATTCTGTGCCGGTGCTGTCCTTTTAACCTTATTCTGGCTGTTATTAGACGATATTATTCAGTTTAGCAAAGGCCTCGAACCATTAACAAGCTTCGCACAATCTTACAACTGAAGAGGACAACAACAAAAGAATAAAATGTGAAGAAAAAGAAGAAAAAGGTAAAACTGAATATATCTTAATAAATAAAGGTCAATGTTTGTCTGTTTGTCAGTTACCCGACCTTTGTTAATAAACTCCTCCCACAGTTTTGGTGCCAGGTGGGGGTGTGGGGCACCGTTGGAAAGCCCAGGCTTTGGAGATGGTTCTAGGCGAGTTTAGTGGAAATCAGAGACACTTTTGTTTAATAAATTTTTCGGCAGAACTTATGTAGTATACGGGAGCGAAAAAAATGCGAAAAAAATGGCCGTTTGGGGCAGAAGGAGGTCTCCGATCGAAAAGGTGTATGGAACGAAAGTTGTTCGCAGCTCCCCAAAATGGGGGTACGGATGAGGTCAGATCCAAAATTGGAGGTGGTCATTTAGCGGCCGAAATCGAGGTCGCCGTTTAATGAGGCACAGGGAGGTCGAGGCCGGTGAATATGGTAGTAGTAGTATTGTGATGATTGTGGTAGTAGTGATTGATGATGGTGATTATGGTAGTAGAATTTAAACCCGGGCAACGCCGGGTACCCCTCCTAGTAAGAAATAAAGAAGGAGAGGGAGAAGAAGAACGAGAAGAAAAAAAGAAAACAAACAAACAGACGAAAACGAAGAAGAAACAGAAAAGAAGAAGAGGAAGCATCAAATAATAACCCCACCGCAGCCCCCCCCCCCCCCCCCCCAACAAACGTAAATGCCCATCGGCCGCACGAGCCCTCTTCTCCTTCTTCCCGTAGTCACATTTCTTGGGTCTTCTTACATTCGGGCCCAGGAAATTGTTCATGGGTGCAATATCCTTACTGGGAGTGCCTGAGGAAACTGTAGACGAGCGGCGAGAGGAGATAAGAATGATATAGTTGCATTCTTACGCTCTATTATTCTCGGTGTGGTGTCCCGAGTTAGAATCCCGGGAGGACCATATGCATATACTGTAGGTTATACACTTGATAATAGATGCATATACTGTAGGCTATACACTTAATAATAGATGCATATACTGTAGGCTATACACTTAATAATAGATGCATATACTGTAGGCTATACACTTAATAATAGATGCATATACTGTAGGCTATACACTTGATAATAGATGCATATACTGTAGGCTATACACTTAATAATAGATGCATATACTGTAGGCTATACACTTGATAATAGATGCATATACTGATTCTTCTCTGTTTGTGTTTGGGATGTGGACAAGACCCTAGGAGACGAGTTATGGTAGAACACAAATTATAAAGCCGCTGTCACACGAGCGATTTTTCAGTCAATTTTCCATGAGCAAGTTTTTTCTCGTTATATTTCGGGACGTTTTTGCACTGGTATCGGTAACTAGTCTGAAGGTAGAGTACCAGTATGTTAGGCGGCTGAATTATGATAAAGTGTAATTTTTGAAGCTGCCAGACCATAATTGCCCGTAAGAATTGCTCGAAAAAGGACTCGTGTGACTCCGGCTTAACTCTTTATTGTAGGATACTTCTGCAAACAGACATAATATGTAATGTACCTTTATATATGACGTTGTATTGTACCTTTATATATGACGTTGTAATGTACCTTTATATATGACGTTGTATTGTACCTTTATATATGACGTTGTAATGTACCTTTATATATGACGTTGTAATGTACCTTTATATATGACGTTGTATTGTACCTTTATATATGACGTTTTAATGTACCTTTATATATGACGTTGTAATGTACCTTTATATATGACGTTGTAATGTACCTTTATATATGACGTTGTATTGTACCTTTATATATGACGTTGTAATGTACCTTTATATATGACGTTGTATTGTACCTTTACATATGACGTTGTAATGTACCTTTATATATGACGTTGTAATGTACCTTTACATATGACGTTGTAATGTACCTTTATATATGACGTTGTCATGTACCTTTATATATGACGTTGTAATGTACCTTTATATATGACGTTGTAATGTACCTTTACATATGACGTTGTAATGTACCTTTATATATGACGTTGTAATGTACCTTTATATATGATGTTGTAATGTACCTTTATATATGACGTTGTAATGTACCTTTATATATGACGTTGTAATGTACCTTTATATATGACGTTGTAATGTACCTTTATATATGACGTTGTAATGTACCTTTATATATGACGTTGTAATGTACCTTTATATATGACGTTGTAATGTACCTTTATATATGACGTTGTAATGTACCTTTATATATGACGTTGTATTTGTGTCTTTAACCCTTGTCTAGCGGGGTGTTTTGGGCTCATTTGGGCATATTCAGGCCCTCCTGCATGATAAATCAAGCATCTGCATGAACAAACAAATATATTTAGCAAAAAACTAGGCACTAAAAGCTTCAAAATGAGACCAGAACGAGCTACGTAGCACTCGTGGTTCTCTTGCAGTGGTGCCACGAACATGGAAGTTTAGCATATATCGGTATATTTTTCCCAGCTATGCTCACTACTGGCTACACTGCCGGCCTCTCGAAAACACAGGGAACATGAGTTAATGGGCGGCGGTAAGCCCTGGGAGTCGGCTGTCTGGCCCGCTGCTCTCACGGCCATTTGCACTCGATTTTAACCCTTTAAAAGCCTTAATAATGCTCCTAACTTGCTGCAAATTGGTGCACGACTTAATCGTTGGCAAGAGCAAACAAATATTAAGGGGGGGTCACCGTTTTTTTTTTATATTTCTCTCCTTTTTTCTCTTTCCCTGGCTTGTATCCATTCGGCCCCATTCAGCCAACTGTTTTAAGACGTTTATCCCCATTCAGGTGTTGATTTCTTCTTGGCGAGCGACAGCAAGCCAGCATTGTATGGTGAAATCCGGTTTCGCCGGAGAATTTTTTCTATCGAAAAATGTACAAATTTAGCTTGCTGTCAAAACAAAAATATATATATGCTGGCTCGCTACCGCTCACCAGTAAAAAATTGACACCTGGATGGGGATAAACGTCTTAAAACAGTAGGCTGAATGGGGCCAAATGGATACAAGCCAGAGAAAGATAGAAAAGGACAGAACAAAAACAGGTCACCCCCCTTAATCCTCTTTGTTCCTGTGAGGTTTACAATGTTAAAAAAAGACAAAACAAAAGTATATAACATCATTGCGTATATTGCCAGTGCTGTACCTGTAAATCCTTATATTACGTGGGCTCATTAGTACCAAAATAAATGGATAAGGGTGTGTTATGATGGACACTTGATTTACCCTTTGCATATCCACTATAATTAACAGCAAAGTCAATACCTAGTTGGGGAAAAAACAAAAATGTAACTCCCAGGCCAGTAATTTATGGACGCAACAATACAGCTTTCATGTCAGATCCTCCTACAAAACACAAACCTTATTTTGGGCCGTGTTTTTATATAAGCCGTCCATAAAAGAACACCATCTGATTATTGGAAAGCCACTGCATACTATATAGGATTATATTTGGTTATTCACTTTCTTATAGCAAATGTATGTATATATAACTTGTGTAGGAAAAACCTTTGGTTACACGAGCTGCATCTCTTTGTGTTTCTGTGTATTAGTGTGCGTGTGTGTGTGTGTGTGTTTTTTTTTTTACAGTCTTTATGTGTGTGTATGTATGTGTGTGTGCGCGCGCTTGTATCTGTGTGCATGTGAAAGTACATGTGTGTGTAGATCGATATATTATGTGTATCTAAATGTACGTGTGTATGAATGTAGGTGGTGTAGGTGACTGTGTATGTGTGTGTGTGTGTGTGTGTGTAGGTGACTGTGACTGTGTATGTGTGTGTGTGTGTGCTAAGCTGGCCGCCACGGACGTACGGGTACACTGACTGTTGGAAACAAAAATGTAACTTTGGTGATGTTTTATTTTGTGTATATTTAAGGGGAGGTTTCTAGTTTGTTTCCTACTCCTCCAACAATCTTAAAATTTCACCCCCTTGACCCCCTTTCAAGATAAATTTGTACATTTTTCGGTAGAAAAATGTCCCGGCCGAAGGCCGATTACTCTTAAATTACAGGCTCGCTATCGCTCGCCAGGATAAAATCGACACCTATATGGCACGAAAGGTCTTAAAATTGACAGAATGGGGCGGAAATTCTTAAAAATCGCCAAACTAATGGGGCAAACGTCTTAAAATCTCAAAAGCAATGGGGCTAGACATGAGGGAGAAAGGGGTCAAGAAAAATGTCCCTCAAGTGGAAATCTCCCCTTAAAGCGACTGGGCCGATTTGTTCTTGTTCGCATTTGTTTTGTTTTTGGTTAAGCTGCAGGAGAGCTTTCGAGTACACTGCCCGAGAGATAAAAGTAAAACGGAAAACAAATCTATAACGATGGAGAGGCGGTCTCAGGATTTAGTATTTCTAGTTTTAGTTAAAGGGAAAACTTTTTATTATGTGTGTATTTATTATGTGTGTATTTATTATGTGTGTATTTATTATGTGTGTATTTATTATGTGTGTATTTATTATGTGTGTATTTATTATGTGTGTATTTATTATGTGTGTATTTATTATGTGTGTATTTATTATGTGTGTATTTATTATGTGTGTATTTATTATGTGTGTATTTATTATGTGTGTATTTATTATGTGTGTATTTATTATGTGTGTATTTATTATGTGTGTATTTATTATGTGTGTATTTATTATGTGTATATGTATTATGTGTATATTTATTATGTGTATATTTATTATGTGTGTATTTATTATGTGTATATTTATTATGTGTATATTTATTATGTGTGTATTTATTATGTGTATATTTATTATGTGTGTATTTATTATGTGTGTATTTATTATGTGTATATTTATTATGTGTGTATTTATTATGTGTGTATTTATTATGTGTGTATTTATTATGTGTTGATTTATTATGTGTGTATTTATTATGTGTATATTTATTATGTGTGTATGTATTAAGAAAACAAAAAAATCCCCCCCAAGGCTCCCCACGAGATAAATTTGTGCATTGTTCGGTAGAAAATTACACCGGCCGAAGGCTGGCTGGTACCTACTAAATTGAAGGCCGGCTATCGCTCACCACGAATAAATTGACACCTAAATGGGGTAAAGTCTTAAAATCGCCTAACTAATGAGGCGAACGTCTCAAATACCCCCCCCCCCCCCAGGCGTGCGGGTTATAGTTTATTATTGAGTGCTTAAGGGGAGGTATTGAGTGCTTAAGGGGAGGTATTGAGTGCTTAAGGGGAGGTATTTAGTGCTTAAGGGGAGGTATTTAGTGCTTAAGGGGAGGTATTTAGTGCTTAAGGGGAGGTATTTGTGCTTAAGGGGAGGTATTAGTGCTTAAGGGGAGGTATTTAGTGCTTAAGGGGAGGTATTTAGTGCTTAAGGGGAGGTATTTAGTGCTTAAGGGGAGGTATTTAGTGCTTAAGGGGAGGTTTTTAGTGCTTAAGGGGAGGTTTTTAGTGCTTAAGGGGAGGTTTTTAGTGCTTAAGGGGAGGTTTTTAGTGCTTAAGGGGAGGTATTTAGGGCTTAAGGGGAGGTATTTAGTGCTTATGGGGAGGCATTTAGTGCTTAAGGGCAGGCACTTAGTGCTTAAGAGGGAGTATGTAGTGCTTAAGGGGAGGTATTTAATGCTTAAGGGGAGGTATTTAGTGCTTAAGGGAGGTTTAGTGCTTAAGGGGAGGTATTTAGTGCTTAAGGGGAGGTATTTAGTGCTTAAGGGGAGGTATTTAGTGCTTAAGGGGAGGTATTTAGTGCTTAAGGGGAGGTATTTAGTTTGTTCCCTAATTTTTCATCAAGCTTAAAATTACACCCCCTAGATCCCCTTTCAAGATAAATTTTGTACATATTTCGGTAGAACAAATTCCCGGCCGGAGGCCGGTTGCTCTTAAATTACAGGCTCGCTATCACTCGCCAGGAAAAAATCGACACCTTAACGGCACGAAAGGTCTTAAAATTGACAGACATGGGGCAAAATGTCTTAAAATATCCAAACTACTAGGTCGAAGGTCTTAAAATCTCAAAAACAATGGGGCTAAACATGAGGGAGAAAGGGGTAAAGAAAATAATCCCTCAAGTGGAAACCCCCCCTTAATAACTGTTCTTGCCATTGTCGCGAGCCACTTAATTAAACTGTACAAAATCCTTACAAAATATAGCTATAGGATAAGGGGTTAAAATATAAGATATAGACTATAGTTATATTATAGTATTTCTATACATGTTAGGCCAGATCATTATATAAGTCACTCAATTAAACCCAATTTGTCCCGTACACTCTCTAAGATACTATGTGTGGATGGGTAGGTTAATTAAAGTGTCCATATAAATCTACCCATTGAAGGGGAGATATCCACTTGAGAATTTTTTTTCTGGACTCCTTTCTCCCTCATGTTTAGCCCCATTGTTTTCCTAATGTTAAGACGTTCGCCTCATTATTTTGACGATTTTAAGAACTTTCAACCCATTTATGTCAATTTTAAGACCTTTCGTGCCATTTAGGTGTCGATTTTATCCTGGCGAGCGATAGCGAGCCTGTAATTTAAGAGAAACCGGCTTTCAGCCGAGACATTTTTCTACCGAAAAATGTACAAATTTATCTTGAAAGAGGGTCAAGGGGGTGAAATTTTAAGATTGCTGGAGGAGTAGAAAACAAACTAAAAACCTCCCCTTAAAGACATATTGGTGGTAATAAAGACATATTGGTGGTAATAAACCCATTTTATACAAGGATAGAAAGGTAAATCACCATCAACATATCCAGCAGTTTTATAGACCCTTTTGATTTGATTATTTATACACTTAATATTTTCACCACAAGTGTTTTATGTTTTATATATATCTTGTTTAACTTGTCATAAACCTGTAAATATTCTCTGACTTCTTATCCTCACCCATTATTACCCTAACCCAAACAGCCATTACTCCTGTTGTTGTTTGCTTTCCTTGCAATCCACATATGTCAAAATTAATACTCTCCACCATCAGTGTGAAATCCAGGAATCCGTGAAAAGCCCTTTCATCAGAGCTGTTTATAAGTTCGCTGAAGGTTTTTACTAATTGTCTTGGCATAAAGCGGCACTACCCGGAATGAGAGAGAGAGAGAGAGAGAGAGAGAGAGAGAGAGAGAGAGAGAGAGAGAGAGAGAGAGAGAGAGAGAGAGAAAAAAAAGAGCGAGAGATAGTGTGTGTAGAGAGGAGAGAGAGTGAGAGAGAGTGTGTGTGTGTGTGTGTGTGTGTGTATGGAGAGGGGAGAGAGAGGTAGAGAGAGAGAGAAGGGGGGGGGGGGAGAGTTAGGGAGAAGTATTATGAGAAAGAAGAATCGGGCAACGGCAAGAGAGAGAGTGAGTGTGTGTGTGTGTGTATAGAGAGGATAGAGAGAGAGAGAGAGAGAGAGAGAGTGAGTGTGTGTGTGTGTGTGTATAGAGAGGGGAGAGAGAGGTAGAGAGAGAGAGAGAAGGGGGGGGGGAAAGTTAGGGAGAAGTATTATGAGAAAGAAGAATCGGGCAACGGCAAGAGAGAGAGTGAGTGTGTGTGTGTGTGTATAGAGTACAAAGGAGTACAAAGGAGTACAAAGGAAATCAAGCAACAACAGATCTAGTAACCCTTCTAGGTTGCTTGTCCTCCAAAACACTGAGGATCAATGTCCAAACAGTGGTTTAGAGTGGGTAAGGGAACATTGGAAAGGGAATTACTGCCCTGGAACTAATGTCTGTGGCAGGATTAGGAAGTTAGTAGGGGACAGATGGGTTAGTAACTGAGGGGGGATAAAATAAAGTTATTCATTTACAAACGCAGTCAGTCGCGGGTTTGATGCGAGATATTTGTCTAGGCGGAGTTTATATGAATCAACGGTGATGCAGTCTATAACGTTTCGGGGAAGCCCATTCCACAAGTTGACAACTCGATTGAAGAAGAAATTCTTAGATTCGTGTGAGTTAAAAGATTTACCAATAATTTTGCAACCGTTTCCCCGCGTGTAATTAGATTGGTCGATAGTGAAGTACTTACTACAGTTCATATTGTCGATGCCTTTGATGATTTTGAACACTTGAATTAAGTCACCTCTTAATCTGCGCTGGGTTAAAGGAAATAGATTTAATTCTCTAAGACGCTCTTCGTATGGTTTG
This sequence comes from Paralithodes platypus, assembly GCA_032716605.1. NCBI lineage: Eukaryota > Metazoa > Arthropoda > Malacostraca > Decapoda > Lithodidae > Paralithodes > Paralithodes platypus. Next base: position 9,870,833 of record CM064562.1, on the reverse strand, counting down.
TTCTTTAGGCTAGGTATCATTTTGGTAACTCTACGTTGAACTCGTTCTAGCTTGTTTATATCTTTTGGTAATAAGGGCACCAGGATTGAACGCAGTATTCCAGAAGAGGGCGGACTAATGAATTGTAAAGGGTTAGGATAACTTCTTTGGATTTATGCTCAAATGACCTTCCTATAAAGCCAATTATTTTGTTTGCCTTCTTAACAACTTCTGAACATTGTTGACTCGGTTTTAGGTTACTCGATATTGTTACTCCCAGATCGGTTTCTCTGTTTACATTCTTAAGCTGAGTGCCATTCATCGAATAGTTTGCTTTCTCATTTAGGTATCCGATATGTAGTACTTTACATTTATCCGCATTGAAACTCATTTGCCAAATTTGGGCCCAACATGACAATTTATCTAGATTGTGTTGTATATCGTCAACTTGTTCTTTTGAGAGTAAGCTATTTGCAATTTTTGTATCGTCAGCAAATTTTGAGATTGTACAGGTGAGACCCTCATCTAGGTCGTTGATGTAAATTAGAAAGAGAATTGGTCCTAGTACCGATCCCTGGGGTACCCCGCTACTTACATTGGTCCATTTTGATGCCTTACCGTTTATGACTACTCTTTGCTTTCTGTCGCTGAGCCAATTTTCTATCCATTTTCAACACACCGTCTTGTATTCCATGCGCTTTTAGTTTTAGCAGTAAATGTTTGTGGGGAACTTTGTCAAAGGCCTTTTGAAAATCAAGGTATATAATATCTACAGCTTTACTCTCATCGTAGAGGTTGAGGATATCGTGGAAGAAGTCTAAGAGGTTTGTTAAACAGGAACGTTTTTTACGAAAGCCGTGTTGAGTATCTTTAAGTATGTTATTTTCCTCTAAGTGATTTACGAGTCTGTCTCGTATGACCGTTTCTAGCATTTTACATACATAGAGGGAGAGAGAGAGAGAGAGAGAGAGAGAGAGAGAGAGAGAGAGAGAGAGAGAGAGAGAGAGAGAGAGAGAGAGAGAGAGTGAGTGAGAGTGGGTGTGTGTGTGTATAGAGAGAGGATAGAGAATGTGTGGAGAGAGAGAGAGAGAGAGAGAGAGAGAGAGAGGGGAGAGAGGAGAGAGAGAGGAGAGAGAGAGGAGGGAGGAGAGAGAGAGAGACATATAGAGAGAGAAGGGGGGGGGGGAGAGCTAGGGAGTAGAAGTATTATGAGAAAGAAGTGTGTGTGTGTGTGTGTGTGTGTAGATAGAGGGTAGAGAGAGTATGTGTAGAGAGCGATAGAGAGCGCGAGAGTGTGTAGAGGAGAGAGAGAGAGAGAGAGAGAGAGAGAGAGAGAGAGAGAGAGAGAGAGAGAGAGAGAGAAAGAGAGAAGAATTGGAGAGTTGCGATAAACGGATTGCAACTGAAGGTGCCGTGAAGCTGAAGGTATTTCCTAGTCTTACCTTCACATCCTTCCACTTTACCTTGCACTTCACTTCCCACTGTATTTTCCACTTTACCTTACACTTTACCTTCCACTTAACCTTCCACTGTATTTTCCACTTAACCTTCCACTTTACTTTCCACTGTATTTTCCACTTAACCTTCCACTGTATTTTCCACTTAACCTTCCACTGTATTTTCCACTTAACCTTCCACTGTATTTTCCACTTAACCTTCCACTGTATCTTCCACTTAACCTTCCACTGTATTTTCCACTTAACCTTCCACTGTATCTTCCACTTAACCTTCCACTGTATTTTCCACTTTACCTTCCACTGTATCTTCCACTTAACCTTCCACTGTAAAATATAATGTTTTCATTATATGGCTTGAAAATATGAGCTCCTATTTGCAACGCACACAATTAAAAATGTATAATTTGTAATTCTAATTTGAAATCTAAAATATAGCTCCTAGTAAAATAACTAGGCAATGCACACTATTCCCAATTCAAATTTGAACAGTTGAATGTATGGTTCTGGAGTTATTAGTACTTGAAAAAGGGTTAAAATGTTCGTAACATGGGGGTTTCAGCCCCACCACGACCCCCCCAAGGGAGGTGGGGCGGACATTGAGGTGTTGTAATGGGAAAACTTTCAACCAAATGTTCATGACAGGAATACAAAAGCATTCCAACTAATCTGAAATTATACCCAATGTTTCCCTCTGTAGAGGGGACGGCTTCTTTATTTGATTCTACCTATATTTAGACAACCTTTATTTGATTCTACCTATAGTTAGACAACCTTTATTTGGTTCTACCTATAGTTAGACAACCTTTATTTGGTTCTACCTATAGTTAGACAACCTTTATTTGGTTCTACCTATAGTTAGACAACCTTTATTTGATTCTACCTATAGTTAGACAACCTTTATTTGGTTCTACCTATAGTTAGACAACCTTTATTTGGTTCTACCTATAGTTAGACAACCTTTATTTGGTTCTACCTATAGTTAGACAACCTTTATTTGGTTCTACCTATAGTTAGACAACATTTATTTGATTCTACCTATAGTTAGACAACCTTTATTTGATTCTACCTATAGTTAGACAACCTTTATTTGGTTCTACCTATAGTTAGACAACCTTTATTTGGTTCTACCTATAGTTAGACAACCTTTATTTGATTCTACCTATAGTTAGACAACCTTTATTTGGTTCTACCTATAGTTAGACCTTTATTTGATTCTACCTATAGTTAGACAACCTTTATTTGATTCTACCTATAGTTAGACAACCTTTATTTGATTCTACCTATAGTTAGACAACCTTTATTTGATTCTACCTATAGTTAGACAACCTTTATTTGATTCTACCTATAGTTAGACAAACTTTATTTGGTTCTACCTATAGTTAGACAACCTTTATTTGATTCTACCTATAGTTAGACAACCTTTATTTGATTCTACCTATAGTTAGACAACCTTTATTTGATTCTACCTATAGTTAGACAACCTTTATTTGATTCTACCTATAGTTAGACAACCTTTATTTGATTCTACCTATAGTTAGACAACCTTTATTTGATTCTACCTATAGTTAGACAACCTTTATTTGATTCTACCTATAGTTAGACAACCTTTTGCAGTTTAAAAGGTCGTCCAGCAATTAACAGGCTTCAAACTATCTCGCTTGACTACCACAGATACTTCTAGAAATACACCCAATCCCCTAAATATAGCTAGAATAAACTTGAAAAAACGTCCCGGTACAGAAGGGGTAAATCAGCTGAGTACCAGAGACGTGTGTTACAAGCTTAGGAAGGATCTGTGGTAGTGAAAAGGCTTGGTTGAGATAGTTTGAAGCCCTATTATCACTAGAGGTCCTTCCTAAACTGAATATAATCGTCCAATAGTTGCCAGAATATGATGAAAAGGACGTCCCCGGTACAGAAGGGGTTAATCGGATCCCGGATTCATGCTACAGGCAAATTAAATTGAGAATGTGAACACTCGCTCACCTTTAGTTAACACATTTTATGACTATTCTCACAAACAATACATGATCAAAGTAAACGAATATATATATATATATATATATATATATATATATATATATATATATATATATATATATATATATATATATATATATATATATATATATATATATGTATCGTAATTTCAAGTACAAGGCAATTTCCCGGAAAATTAAATGCGTCCGACTCGATATCCGGATAGAGATTCAGCCTGTGTGGAAAATATATACTGTATAATGGTTGTGTGTGTGTGTGGGTGTGTGTGTGTGGGTGTGGGTGTTACTCAGTTACTTGTTCGTCAAGGGGAATCCACGCAATGCGAGCTAAGCTCATTATTATCGCGCCTCCTTAACTGGGAATGTATTGCGTGAAATGCATGTTAAGTATTTTATGTAACGTTGGAATGGCTGTGGATGTGTGTGTAGTCTGTATTTTAGCCAATTGGCGACATCTGGATACGAAGGCTTAGGGTTAATCTGTACGGTACTATTCTCACTACGGTACCAGTCTCACCCGAAGGCTTAGGTTGACCAGTAGCTTAGGTTGACCAGTACGATACCCATCTCGCCTTGTAACCGATTACCAACTCCAGATGGGACGTCACAACTTCGTCCACTTATACCAGGTTCCTATTTATACTGCTAGGTGAACAGATGCTACACCGTTAGGAGACTTGCCCAAATGTCTCTTCCCCGCCCGGGTCTCGAACCCGGGACCTTCTGGTTGTGAGCCAGACGCGCTATCAGTTACGCCACGGGGAGGTGTGTCTGTGTGTGTGTGTGGGTGTGGGTGTGAGTATGTGTCTGTGTCTGTGTGTGTGTTTGTGTGTGTGTGTGTGAGTGTGTGTCTGTGTCTATGTGTGTGGGTATGTGAGTGTGTGTGTATGTCTGTGTGTGTGTGTGTCTGTGTGTGTGTGTGTGTCTGTGTGTGTGTGTGTGTGTTTGTGTGTGAGTTTTGTTATGGGGCGGAAGAAAACGATATGGCAAGTCGAGCGGTAAAAAAAACACGTGGACGGACACACACACACACGCGCACACACAAACACACATACTGGTTCAGTTACACCCACACTCACTCACTCCCACAAACTCACATATACACACACACCCTCCCATTTGAAAAACAAAACAAATATTATACTGTCTGGATCTATTTCAGACACACAAAAACACAAATACACACACACACACACACACACACACGCACACACACACTCACATTTGAAAACAAAAAGAAAATGTTACTGTCCAGTTATTATTTACACACACACACACACACACACACACACACACACACACACACACACACACGCACACGCACACGCGCACGCACACCCACACACACTAGAAAGAAAAACTATTATATTTGTTCAGGTCCGGATATTAATGTGCGAGTGGGAGACAGAAAATGTGGGTGATAAAAAGAGAATTATGTGTCCTAGATAGATATGTAATTCTATTTGAGTGTCTTCATTTGATACATTTAAAGTTTTATTTTAGTTTGCTCCCTAGACCTCTATAATGATTTAATAAACATAGCCTACCTTTGAGATAAATTTATAAATTCTTTGGGAGAAAAATGTACCTCGTTAATTACAGACACACTCGTCCTATGCCCTGAATCCATCTTTCCCTCATCCTATGACTTAAATGGCTTCAAACTCCGTGTGTCCAGACATTTTAGGTCGAACATTCCTTGATTTTGGCCATGTCACTCTTTCAACTCTGGGGAAAAGACTCGTCACAGTCAGTTTTGCCTTTTGTCTCCCTCATCCACATAGAAAAATAACAAAAACAGTATCAGGTTGGGTATAACTTTTGAAGCCGGGGTCACACGAGCACTTTTTCGACAATATTTTGGAGCAATTGTCTTCTGGTAACGTCAGAATCAAACTATTATTAGTCTAATGGGGTGAAACATCTTAAACATCTCTAAACAATTGAGGGTAAACAAGAAGGAGAAGAGGGTCCAGAAAGAAAGCAAACCCTCCTCTTGCACTACATAGGGACTTTGAGGGTTACCAACTATAAGCAGCAACACCCCTCCACACACACACACACACACACACACACACACACACACACACACACACACACACACACACACACACACACACACACACACACACACACACACACACACACACACACACACACACACACACACACACACACACACACACACACACACACACACACACACACACACACACCTCTCTCTCTCACAGTAAGGTCGCCAGTGCCACCTCTTCCTCCTCCAGCCAATTAAAGTTTCTACATACATTAGTTCCCCCTGTGTCTCAACCATTCTCCCTCCCTCTTTCCTTCCCGAGAGACTGTTTTTGTGCAACCCAGATTGTGCATTATGTAGAATTGGCCTAATGAGATTGTTTTTGTGCAACCCAGATTGTGCATTATATACAATCGGCCTAATGAGTGATGTCTCGGCACCAGGTATGTTTTGATCACTAACTGGTATCAGCAATATTTACATGATTTGTTTTTGTTTTTAGTGAGATATACCAACATGTTCCTACACTTACCTACCCTATTCAACATCTGACAGACATAAATACAGCACAGAGAGAACCAAACGTAATTACAGCTGATACATGACGTAATTAGCGCCACCATATAAATTCTGTTCCTCGCCGTGATCTTATGCATAAAAGTAAAATTAGTGTGACTGAATTGCCATGGAGTTTCTGTTAATTATCAGTTGACTAATCAGATGAGTTAACCATTGCATGAGAAACTACACTCGTAATTCAATCATGCGCATTATATTATATTTTTTTTTTCTGGCTATCATTAGACGATTTTATACAGCTTAGGAAGGATCTGTGAGAGTTAAAAGGATAAACACGGTCTCAATCAACCTTCTAACTTCCATATACTATACCTTTCCTAATATGCATAAAATCGTCTAATGATAGCCACAATAAACCAAAACGCGTCAAGGGGTTAACCTAACTCGATTGTAAACAGTAGACATGCAAACGGGGAAGTCTCCAAATCTCTCTCTCTCTCTCTCTCTCTCTCTCTCTCTCATAACTTGACTCGTAAATTGTGTGGGTTGTTTATCACCCTCCCCCAGGTCATGCCTCACGCCCCCCCCCCCCCCCCCTCACTTAGTAAGAGGCACCCCCCATTTAGAAGATCCACACACCTGATGCCTCGCTACACCTGCTCCCTCGTGTTTAAGACGTTCAACCCATTAGTTAGATTATATGACCTTTCGCCCCATTTCTTTATAAAGTTTTAGACCTTTTGTACAATTGAGGAGGAACCGGTTTTCGGCCAGGTCATTTTTCTTCCGGAAAATGCAAAAATTTATCTAAAATTATTGGGGGTATTATTTTATGTTATTATTAAATTATTGGGGGTATTATTTTATGTTATTATTAAATTATTGGGGGTATTATTTTATGTTATTATTTAATTATTGGGGGTATTATTTTAGGTTATTATTAAATTATTGGGGGTATTATTTTATGCTATTATTAAATTATTGGGGGTATTATTTTATGTTATTATTAAATCTTAATGTGGTCTAAAGAGGGAAATATAACAAATGAATAAATAAATAAATAAATAAATATATTAATAAATAAATTCATAAATTCATACCAATAGACGATTTTTTTTTAAACATACTCTCTATCCATCAGAATCCTACATTACTATTAATTTGTTTTGTTTAATATCGATGTGTATGGCTCCAACTTCCTTATAGACTGAAACTCGCAAGTGGCCAATTAGATGTGTACACTTCACCACCATTACTTCCAGACAGGTAGAGTTGTAGTATTGACTTACCTTTGATGTCTACAGGTCCTTTCCAAGCTGAAAAATAAAAAGAAAGACATTATTATTCATCATACAAGTAAAAATATTAGATTAAAATTATATTGCCAGATTAACCCTTTCAAGATCCAATACGCGTTTCTTTTCTGTGTTCTGGCTTTTATTAGACGATTTTGTTTAGATTAAGAAGGGTATATGAAAGTCAGGGGTTTCAATGAGAGTCTTTACCCATATAATTCCCCCAGATCCTTCCTACACTGTCGAAAATCGTCCAGTGATAGCCAGAATAAACTGTCAAAATGCGTGATAATCTTCAAAGGGTTAAATACGTGTAAGTCTAGGTTATGACAGAGGCTTCAATATACTTGTCATTTAAGGAGGAAGGGTATATTTTTTGGTCGATTTTGTCATATATTTATTATGTTTTGTTTTAGTTTCCGCCCTAAACCTCCATCAAACTTTAAAAAAAAAACATCCATTAGATCCCCCATCGAGATTAATTTATTCAATGGGGTGAAACGTCTTAAAATCTCCACTTATGGTTCAGGAATTATGTGTTGGGGTGTACCGACAGAGGGCAGGCAGTGTCAAGCAATCCTTTAGAGGCACTACATTTACAACTTGGATAAATCTGTCTTCTGTAATGAGACATTTGGAGAGACGAATGTGGTGGAAGGAGGTGGGGGGAGGGGGGGGGGGGAGGTATTCCGTCTGTGTCTGGTCTTCACATTTCTTTGTTTATAGCTTTGTTTGTTTGTTATCGTTAGTGAATAATTATTTGCAATACTTGTTTCCTTGTTCAATTATTATATACGTGTACATTAATTTATTTAATATTTATTCACCTCGATATTTATTCATTAATTTTTTTATTTATTTGATGTATTACTTATTTGTTCTTGTTAATGCTATAACTCAACTCCTTCAGTATAAGATGACACATGTATTAAACTTAATTTGGTTACCATGAGACGATTGTATTCTGTTGTGGGAGGATCTGAGGGAGGCAAAGGGTTATTATTCTGATGGTTGGTTCCCCTCCGATGAATATAATGATCCTTCCTAAGTTGAGTAAAATCGTCTACCTTCCTAAGTTGAGTAAAATCGTCTACCTTCCTAAGTTGAGTAAAATCGTCTAGTGTTACCCATAATCAAATGAAAACATGTGTCATGGTGCTGGAACTGGAGGGGTTAACCCCTTGAGGATTATGTCGCGTTTTGACAGTTAAGTCTGGCTGTCATTAGACGATTGTATACAGTTTAAGAAGGATATGCGGGAGTTAAGGGGAGATCTCCACTTGAGGGATTTTTTCTGGACCCCTTTCTCCCTCTTGTTTAGCCCCATTTCTTTTGAGATTTTAAGACCTTCGCCCTAGTAGTTTGGATATTTTAAGACATTTTGCCCCATTTCTGTCAATTTTAAGACCTTTCGTGCCGTTAAGGTCTCAATTTTTTCCTGGCGAGCGATAGCGAGCCTGTAATTTAAGAGCAACCGGCCTCTGGCCGGGACATTTTTGTACCGAAAAATGTACAAATTTATCTTGAAAGGGGGTCTAGGGGGTGTAATTTTAAGCTTGATGAAAAAGTAGGGAACACACTAAATACCTCCCCTTAAAGGGTAAACACTGGCCCAGTCAACCTTTATATACACCTCCTGTATTGCTTCACATCTTATCTAAACCTTCTATATTGCTTCACTTCTCAACTAAATCTGCTATATTACGTGATATTACCCATCTCTACTAAACCTGTACTGCTTCACATCTTATTCAAACCTTCTATATTGCTTTACCTAACCCATCTCGTCGTCTGCGGATTGTAAACAGCGTAAACAGCTGACAGGTACGGCGGTGATGCTCTCATGTATATGCAAATAACTATTATATACTGATACCATGCCCCATCGTGTTTGTAGCGGCTGTGTATGGCTGTGCTGTGTGTGGCTGTGCTGTGTGTGGCTGGTCTGTGTGTGTGGCTGTGTTGTGTATGGCTGGTCTGTGTGTGGCTGTGCTGTGTATGGCTCGCAAGGAAATAATGTTAACTGCATATGCCAAAATGTCTAATAATAGCCCAGTTTAACAAATAAAGCTTCTCAAAACTGCCTCCTGTATATGCAAGGAAACCTTTTGGCCCTACCACCACCGACATTTACGAGCATCCATATCGACACAGGGCGTGGGAGATATCCTCTGCTCTATACAGACTATATATGCAATTTTTTAGCCATTCCTTTTTAGTTTGTCCTCTAAATTCCCTCCAAGCTAAGAAGAATACCTCCCTAGACCCCCCTTCAAGTAGAAAAAATAAAATAATATATATATATATAATTATAGAGTATATATTTTTATATAATATATAATAATATATACTCTATAATTATATATATATATATTATTTTATTTTTTCTACTTGAAGGGGGGTCTAGGGAGGTATTCTTCTTAGCTTGGAGGGAATTTAGAGGACAAACTAAAAAGGAATGGCTAAAAAATTGCATATATAGTCTGTATAGAGCAGAGGATATCTCCCACGCCCTGTGTTGATATGGATGCTCGTATATATATATATATTATATATATATATATATATATATATATATATATATATATATATATATATATAAACATAATATAGTATATATATATATATATATATATTATAATAATAATAATAATAATAATAATAATAATAAATAAAAAGACCCCCCCTCCCCCTCCCTCATCCCAGCCGCCCATTCAAGCAAGATTTGTACTCGCAGCCCAAATCCAGTCTCTCCTAATGTGCAGGTTTGCTTTCGCTTGGCGGGAAAATATCGAGGCGTGAATGGGGCGAAACGTCTTATACTCGCTAAACTTAAGGGACAAAACTTCTTAAAACCGCCTCCGGTCTAAGCGAGAAACCTTTTGGCCGGCCCCGCTAGCGTCGTACCATTATGAGGGGCCGCATCGACAGAAGGGCTTGAGAGATGGGCCGGTTTTCCCAATAGATTGCTTCGGCCTTCCCGCGGTTATTGGCCTCTGTTACTGCTGTTGAAGGGGGGGGGGGGGGGGGGGGTGTCATTCTGTGTGTGTGTGTCAGGGGTGCGGTGTGTCTCTTAGGTGCGTGTGTGTTTGTTTATATGTGTTTGAGGTGGGAGAGGGTGGGAGGGATATATGTGCCTCTTTGTGTGTGTGTGTGTGTGTGTCAGGGGTGCGGTGTGTCTCTCTCAGGTGTGGGTGTGGGTTTTTTTTTATATGTGTTTGAGGTGGGAGAGGGTGGGAGGGATGTATGTGTCTCTTTGTGTGTGTGTGTGTGTGTGTGTGTTTAAAGGTACAACATTGACTATGTGGGGTTTGCAGTTACATTTAGTTAGGGGCGACAGTTTCAGTGTACACACAGCTATGAAATACTTTGAAACAGAGTATTTTAGGTTAAGCAGGTTAGGTTAGGTTAATTAAGGTTACGGTAAGTTTGAGGTAGATAGTTTGATTTAGGTTTAAAAAACGAAATATGTACTCATAAGCATGCATGCTTAGTATTTGTACCGATAAACACACCGTCACTTGGTTGTGTGTGTGTGTGTGTGTGTGTGTGTGTGTGTGTGTGTGTGTGTGTGTGTGTGTGTGTGTATGTATGTGCTATTGTGTGTGTCTGTGTCTGTTGCCTGCTTGTGTATGTCTCTCTGTACGAATGTGTGTGTGTGTGTATGTGCCATTGTGTGTGTGTGTGTATATTGGTGTGTGTTATTAACCTGTGTACCTGCTGTCCAGAGGGCAACCAGGGAGAATGCCTGGGGACGAGGGGGAAGGGAGGGGGGGGGGGGGGGGAGCTGAGCGTATGTGTGTGTGTGTGTGTGTGTGTGTAGTATTGCCGTGTACATCCTGCTATCAGGTGGCCATTGGTAGGAAATGATGGGTAGGGTTCGTGGCTAGGTCATTATACAGTATGGTGAATGGCTGTATATACTGTATGTGTGTGTGGGGGGGGTGCAAGTGTATCTGTGTATTGTTTTGTGTGTGATTGTGTGTGTGTTGTCTTTGTGTGTATGTATGTGTGTAGGGTATATGAGTGTTTCTATGTGTGTCATTTTGTGTGTGGGAGGAGTGTATGTGGTGTATGAGTTTATGTGTGTGGGAAGTGTTTGTGGTGTATGAGTGTATCTACAGTATGTATGTATTTGTTGTGTGTGTGTGTGTGTGTGTTGTCTGTGTGTATACGTGTGGAGAGTGTTTGTGGCATGTGACTGTGTTTCTGTGCACATGTGTGAGTTAGTTTGTGAGTGGCTGTGACTGTTTTGGTGTGTGTATATGTGTGGGGAGTCTTTGTGGTATGTGTCTGTAGCCATGTATGAGTGTGTGTCTATGTGTGTATGTGCGTGTGTACCTCTGTAAGCATGTGTGTGTTATTGGCCTGTGTACCTAATGGGGGGGGGGGTTCCTTATCCCTTTCGGTATTTGGGAAGACATTTTTGGATTTCCCTCGTCACTCATTAGACGATTTTATGCAGACTATTAAAATTCCATGAATATTAAAAGGTATATTATGATAGCTTGTACGGTCGCGCTAATAAGTCTTGTCCCAGCTGTCATTGCGTTTGGCTTTCTCTGTGCTGAATTTATGTCTGTCAGATGTTGCATAGGGTGGGTAAGTGTAGGAATATGTTTGTATATTTCACTCAATATGCATAAATGAAGCCTAGATATTGCTGCTACCAATTATTGATCAAAACATACTTGGTGCCGAGATGTCACTTATTAGCGCGACTGTACACCACTGGCTGAAAAAAAACTCTAACCTGCATAAAATTGTCTAGTGATATGCACAATAAATTAACTCGTCTAGTGATAGGCAAAATAAGTGAAAATCGTCCTAATATTGAAAACAAAAAAATAATTATGTGTGTGTTTGTGGCTATATGTATGTGTATGTGTGTGGGAGTGTTTGCGGTGTGTGTGTGTAGCTGTATGTGTGTGTGTGTGTGTGTGTGTGTGTGTGTGTGTGTGTGTGTGTGTGTGTGTGTGTGTGTGTGTGTGTGTGTGTGTGTGTGTGTGTGTGTTTGGCTGTGTCTGTGTGTGTGTGTGTGTGATATTGGCCTCCGTAACTGCTGTCAGGGGGGAGAGGGGCGGAGGTTCAATGGGACAGAGAGAGTTAGGGGATGTGGAACTGTGTCATCTCTCTCTCTCTCTCTGTATGTCTGTCTGTCTGTCTGTCTGTCTGTCTGTACGTTTATATTAACCTGAGGGCCCGAGTCTTCACGTAACCGACCTATTGAACCTTGTCACTCTGCTCGCACATGACCCACGTTTTAAGGGGAAGGGGGTGTTCTGGACCCCCCCCCCCCCTTCTCCCTCATGTATAGCCCCATTAGTTTTGAAATTTTAAGAAATTCGTTCCATTATATTGACGTTTTAAAATCTTCCATGCCATTTAGGTGTCGATTAATTCCTGGCGAGCTATTGCAAAAATGCACAGCACAAAACTGTTTCTATATAATTATGCTGTACAAGATGACTCTTTGTCAGGTAGGGTACAACTCTGCTGAAAACTAGTGTAGATGGAACTAAAGGAACAGCAAAAATGATTTATCTGCAAACACAGAACAGCATCCCCATCTTAATTCTGAATTCATAGGCCACGAGGAGAATGTCTGGCCACCGCACTTGATAAAGCTCTGTTTCTGAACAAAATTCACAAATCATTATTTGATTTGGTTACCGTAAAAACCCTGGCCCGCAGTGTCATACAGTTAGCCTAATAAGTGATGTCTCGGCACCAAGTATATTTCGATCAATAATTGGTATCGGCACTATCTAAGCTTTAATTCATAGTTTCGAGTGAGATATACAAACATGTTCCTACACTTACCCACTCTATTCAACATCTGACAGACATTAATACAGCACATAGCGAGCAAAACGTAATGATAGCTGAGACATGACTTTGAACCACTATACCTGTTTCAGTACTGTCAACCCGTTTTCCCTTTCTGCATTCTTTTCCAGGTAGTGTCAGTGGTATCATTATGCCAAACGACAGAGAGGACCGCATCTAACCCATGGATCATAGATATACCCCCAGCTTTTAGCAGGTCTCTAGAAATGCTATACATACTAGGTGCATTTCTGCTCTTCATCCAAGCCACAGCCTCCTTTATTCCACAAGGGAGGGTGAGTCTTATACTATTTGGCAATTCAGATACTGGTGACCCATAATTCTTTGGTTTGGGAGAACCAATATATACTACTCCTCATTTTACTCATCCCAGAGGGTTCTACACATATCGTTATCTGATGAAATATATTCTTCATCTGCCAACCAGAACCAAACTAGCAGAATAGGGTCTACTTAGAGTTATTATTCTGCAAACCGCGAAAAGCAAATCGAGAGAAATGGCCTTCCGTGATTTCCTTGACATACCTGTCTCACAGCAGGAACGTTTGTCTTCTGCAAGACAAAACCCTGTGAAGAGTCTGATCCCCAGTTAATCTTGCAACACGGCTCTCTTCTACAACGTTCAGTGTCTCTCTTGGGGGAAACAAACACATCTCCTTGCCCTTGCTTCGGCTCCAAAGCATTCAACATCAAGTTGTTGACAAGTACACTACACAAGGTTTTCCGTACATACTTCACAGTCAGTCGGGTGACACTGCCACTCCACACCACACGGGACGAAACAACAACACAAAATACTTTCTGGATAATACGAATAATAATAATAATAATAATGATACTGATAATATTAATAATAATAATAATAATAATAATGATAATAATAAGTACTGTACCAATAATGACTTAAAAATGAGTGATTACCGACATTTCCCTAATACACTCCTTCTAAGCCGATGTGGTCCCGGGAGCCGATATAATAAGGCATATATTTCGGGCAAGGTAAGTCCCTCTCAAAGCCAGGAATTTTGATAGCGGCCATTACCAGCAGCTGTCTTGTTCACCGCCACCACCACCGCTGGTCGCTAGGTACAGCTCCAGACATTACTACCGGGTACAGACACTCACGCTTCTATTCTTAACCTCTTCTGTACCGATGACGTCCTTTAAGTTATATTCTAGCTATATTTATACGATTTCATGCAGTTTAAGACATATCTGTGGTAGTAAAAAGGGATAATTGAGATAGTTCGAAACCATTAATTGCTTGAGGCCCTTCTTAAACTGAATAAAATCGTCTGAATAAAGCTAGAATATAATTTAAAAGACTTAAAATTTAAAAAATGTTCCTCTGCTGATAAAAACCTATGCGCAGTTAAGGTTTTATTCCAGAGTTTTTAGTCTTTTGGTTAAAGCCGTGGTCACACGAGCGATTTTTCCGGCAATTATCTATGAACACGTTTTTATCTGGCAGTGTTTCGGGGTCCTTTATCATTGGTACCTGACACTGGACTGAGGGTAGATTACGTTAGGTGGCTAAGTAATCTATATTATTAAATCAGTTCGTGTGTCTGTTTGTCTGGCTGTGTGTTCTTAATAGGCGGCCGCAGTTTTGGACCTGGGGAGCTGAAACTTTGCATGTGGGTGTCAATTGACCTGGGTCAGGTCATAGAGGGAGCGAGGCCACGATCGGAGGTAGTTTCGAGGCCGAAATTAAAAAAAAAAAAAAAAAAAAAATGTCCGTTTGGGGCAGAAGGAGGCATTCGATCGAAAAGGTGTATGGAACGAAAGTTGTTCGCAGCCCCCCAACCCAAAATGGGGGTACGGATGAGGTCAGATCCAAAATCGGAGGTCATTTAGCGGCCGAAATCGAGGTCGCCGTTTAATGAGGCACAGGGAGGTCGAGGCCGGTGATTATGGTAGTAGTAGTATTGTGATGATTGTGATAGTAGTGATTGATGATGGTGATTATGGTAGTAGAATTTAAACCCGGGCAACGCCGGGTACCCCTGCTAGTAATTATTATGGTAAAACTGAAACATTGAAGTTGCCGGACCATAATTGCCCGTTGTTTTTAGCTATGGGGAATGCCTACACACAAATTGCTCGAATATGACAAAACCAGGACAAACTCTCAAAATGAATTACACAAAAAACAGATACTAAACCCCCGGTATAGTAACATAAGGGACTAAACCCCCACTCCTGACTCTTTTTGTGTTTTCCCCTATGTATTTGATGTTGTTGATGAAGGAGTTTTGGGGCTACTCGAACAGATTTGGCTTGATTCAGAGCAAATACAATAGAAGCATGTGATTCTTGAGTTTGAAGACGACGGTACCGTTTGAATGCTTCCTCCTTATTGCGGACAACAGAAGAACGACCGTGAGTAAACCTAGATGTAATGCGTGTGCCGAATTAATATAAATACGAGAACAATATACTAAGACTAATTAACTACATAACTCTATCTCTCTCTCATACACACACACACACACACACTCTCTCTCTCTCTCTCTCTCCATATTATAACATAATTATACTCTCATACACATACAGTACTCTCTCTCACACACACACACACACACTTTCTATCACGCTCAGTCACTCACTCTCTCTCTCTCTCTCTCTCTATCTATCTATCTATCTCCTTCGCGTTACTTACTGGAATGTTCCGTGCAATATATATATTATAAAAGGGAGTTGTTTTTTTGTAAACGGTATTGGAACAGTTAAGTTTTATGTACCGGAATGTAATTGTAACATTGTTATGCATTTGTACTGTTTCTTTAATATGTTCCTTTCTGTTCTACATCCTCTACAGCCTGTACACACACACACACACACACAAGGTTTAATCCATGTATAACTATAAGTATAACTATATATATACCGGTATATATATATATATATATATATATATATATATATATATATATATATATATATATATATATATATGTTTCTAGTCTCTCAGTGGGGATCGAACCATCGACCATCAGGATTAAAGCGTCGGCTATCATCCTGATGGTCGATGGTTCGATCCCCACTGAGAGACTAGAAACATTTAGTGGCTCACGTGTATTTGTGATATATTCTCAATATCAATATATATATATATATATATATATATATATATATATATATATATATATATATATATATATATATATATATATATATATATATATATATATATATATATATATATATATATATATACGTATAGGTATACATGGATAACACCTTCATGCTGTTAAAGAGGTTCTTCACAGAGAGAAAGCGCGCGCGCGCAAGAGAGAGAGAGAGAGAGAGAGAGAGAGAACAAAACCACTGACGAAGGGAGATATGCAAATGAAGCGAATAACTCAACGGAAAAGAGAGGAGAGGCACAAACAGAAAACGATGAACGGGAGGAAGGGGTAGGGTCGATAAAGGTGGGGGAAAGAGAATAGGAGGAGAGAGAACGATAAAGGTGAGGGAAAGAGAAATGGGAAAAGATAATAATAGAAGGAACGAGAACGATAAATGTGAGAAGATAAATCGGAGAAGGAGCGAGAGATAAAGGTGGGGTGAAGAGAATATAAGAAGAGAATAGGAGGAGAGATATCGATATAGGTAAATGGGTGGAGGAGAAAAACAAGAAAAGAGAAAGCGGAGCTACAGAAAGATTGATAAAGATGAGGAGGAGAGAAATAGGAGAAGAAAAAGAGGAGAAGACTGATTGTTAATGGTGTGGAGGAGAGAGATAGGGGAAGGAGAGATCGATAATGGTGAGGGGATAGCAAGTAGAGGGACAAACTTGGAGAGAGGAAGAAAATAGAATGTAATTAATCAAATATACAAATAATTAATATACAGGAAGACTAGTTACCGGTATACTCTGTTTCTTTTCAACTGACGGTAAATTGCAAATTTCCCCAAAAAAATCTGTTATTTTGAAGATTGTGTAGGGAAAAATGGTATCCTACTAATCTTATGAACCTGGTCTTAATATGATGCATAGACTAAGTAGTTTCATATTTGTCCACCAAGTATCGATAAATTAGCTACTAAGGGATTCAATGTATCGTCAGATGAAAATAATCAGAGTATAGTTATGATATACGAATCCCCCCCCCCCCGCACAACCAATCGACCAGAGATAGCATATAACTGTAAAAAGAAAAGAAAGCAAGCGTGTCCAGCAGAACACGTATCCGTGCTGTGCGTGCAAAACAAAGTACGTGTCATCTAAATTCGTGCAAGATGTTCCGAGCTGTCAAGTTGTGTGAGTGGTTTAAGGGGTGGGGTGGGAGGGAGGGTCTGTACGCCCTACTACCCCATGTTTAGCCCATTAGTTTTGATATTTTAAGACATTGACCCCATTAGTGCAGCGATTTTAAAACATTTTGTGCAATGTTTTCCTGACGAGCAATATCGAGCCTGCAATTTAGGAGGAATCTGCCTTTGGCCGGGGCAATTTCTACCGACAAATGCACACATTTATCTTGAAGGGGGGTCTTGGGGGTATGCTTCCAAGCTTGATGGAGGTCTAGGGAGGAAGCTAAGAAAAATAATATGCAAATAATTAAGTAACAAAATTTATAACAACCTCCCCTTAAATAGGCCAAATAGAGAATGGTTGAACTGGGTGGAGTGGTTGAATTAGGCTGAGTGGTTTAGGCTGAGTGGTCTAAAGTTCTAAACCGTGAGCAAATATCGATGCAAATAATAGAAAAAACACCCCCAGAGATAGTTTAGAATGAAGATAAGAAAAAAGCATCAACACAAATAACAGAAAAACTAAAACACCAGAGATAGTCCTACAAGCCAATGACGATAACAAAAAACAAGCAACAGACAAATACCACCAGAGATAGTTTGTAAGCCAAAGAAGATTAGAAAAAGACCAACTACCAACAATAAAAAAGAAAAACACACCACCAGAGATAGTTTACAAGCCAAGGAAGAAAACCCCCCAAAAATATCAACGCTAATAAAAAAAATACCACCAGATAGTTTAGAAGCCAAGGAATAAAACAGAAAAGACAATAAACAACTATCAACGCTAATATAAATACAAACATGCTACCAGAGATAGTTTACAAGCCAAAGAAAAAAGAAAAAAAAACTCAGTATCAACACCACCAGACAGTTTACAAGCCAAATAAGGCAACAAAAAAGAAACTATATCAACGCTAAAAAAAAAAAATAAATAAATATCCCTCCAACCTCTTCCCCGAATTCCTGACGAGCGTATGTTCCACTAATGTACTCGTTCTTGCAGGGATTTTGCAGTCATCGGTTGAAAGGGGGGAGGGGCGCACGTGTGTGTGTGTGTGTGTGTGTGTGTGTGTGTGTGTGTGTGTGTGTGTGTGTGTGTGTGTGTGCATGGGAAGTGGAGTGGAGAGATAAGAAGGCGGAGGGAAAGAGAGACAGGGAAAGGGGAAAAAAATGAGAGAGAGTGTGAGAGTGAGTGACGGGCGGTATATATGATTGGTGCAGGATTGATTGATGGCTTGAGTAAAGCATGAAAAAACTTATTGCCATTTATGTTAGGGATATGTGTCGGGTGGAGAAGAAAGTTAGGGGGGGGGGGTATTTGGAGGGTATTTGGGATAGGCTAAATAGTGGAAGAAAAGCAAAGAAGTGAGATGTACAGGATGAGATTAAAGAACCTGGGCTCAACCAGGTAGCCCCATTATATTAGTTTCGTTAGCATTATGATACGATACGATGGCTAGAGTACAGTAAACTGTATACAATCGTCTAATGATAGTCAGAATATACTGTCAAAATGCATCACAATCTTCAAAGGGTTAAAGGCTACTAATGAAATCAATTATTTGAGTATTTTGAATCTTTGTTAAATACAAGAGATGGAAGAGAAGCAGTGATTGAAGCAGAGGTGGATGGCGATAGGTTACCCAGGCCACCCAGGTGGCAGGGAATGAATGAAAGGATTGAGGAAAATGAGGTGAAAGAAGCAGTGCAACAAATGAGAGTGGGAAAAGCATAAGGTTTGGATGGTATTGCTGTGGAGTGTATAAAGAAGGGTGGAGATGTGATAATAGATTGGTTGGTGAGACTTTTCAATGTGTGCTTTGCTGTGTCAATGGTACCAATAGACTGGAAGAGTGCATGTATTGTGCCGTTGTACAAGGGGAAGGGAGATCGGCAGGAGTGTTCAAGTTATAGAGGTATTAGTTTATTGTCAGTGGTTGGAAAGCTGTATGGCAGGGTGTTGATAGAGAGGATAATAAAGTGTACGGAAGTTGCAATAGGAGAAGTACAGTGCGGATTTAGGAGGGGAAGAGGGTGCGTGGATCAGATGTTTGCAGTAAGACAGTTATGCGAGAAGTATTTAGAGAAGCATAAGGAGATATTTTGGGCTTTTATGGACTTGGAAAAAGCGTATGATCGTGTGGACCGTGAAGCAATGTGGAAGGTGTTAAGGATTTATGAAATAGGAGGAAATTTGTTAAAGCAGTTAAGAGTTTTTATGAAGGGAGCAGAGCATGTGTGAGAGTAGGAAATGGTGAGTTGAGTGAATGGTTTGAGGTAAAGGTAGGTTTGCAACAGGGTTGTGTAATGTCACCATGGCTGTTTAATATGTTTATGGATGGTGTGGTGAGGGAGGTGAAAAGGAGAACTATGGGAAGAGGATTGGGTTTAGTAGGAAAGAATGGTAGAGATTGGGAGTTGAATCATTTGCTGTTCGCTGATGACACAGCATTGGTGGCGGATTCTGATGAGAAACTGCAGCGGGTAGTCAAAGAGTTTGGTGTGGTTTGTGGAAGGAGGAAACTGAAGGTGAATGTCAATAAAAGTAAAGTAAAGTAAAGTAATGGTGTGTAATAGGGGAGAGCATAGGGTGAATCTAGATGTGAGGCTGGATGGGGAAATATTGGAACAAGTAGAGTGTTTTAAATATCTAGGAGGAACGATAAGCAGGAGTGGAGGTATGGAAGTGGAGGTAAAACATAGAGTGTGTGAAGGAAGGAAGGTTTTCGGAGCAATGCGAAGTATGTGCAAGACGAGAAATCTCGGAGTGAAAGTAAAAAGTGCACTGTATCAAGGAATTGTTGTGCCAACAGTGATGTATGGGGCTGAGGCATGGGCTCTGAAGAAAAAGGAGAAAAGAGGGCTGGATGTGATGGAGATGAGCTGCTTGAGGAGTATGTGTGGAGTTACTCGTAGAGACAGATTGAGGAATGAAGAGATACGTAGGAGAGTGGGGCAGCAGGAACATTTGTCAGCCAGAGTGGACAGAAGGGTGCTGAGCTGGTATGGTCATGTTGAACGAATGGGAGATGAAAGGCTTACAAAGAGAATATGTGAGTCAGGTACAAGGGGAGATAGAAGGGCAGGAAGACCCCCATTGAGATGGAGAGACTGTGTAAGAAAGGCTTTGGATGATACAGGAATGTCTATAGATCAGGCAGGGGAAGTGGTGGTGGACAGGAGTGAATGGAGAATGCTTGTGAATAGTTGAGTGAACACGTGGTCATTTGGAGTAAGGGGTCGGGTGCAAGTTGGACTAGATAATAGTCCATCAGGCGCCTGGCCCGGGGAGACGATTAATATGAAGGGTGCGCCTGGAAGTGTGGTGGGAGGGCTTGTGGCTTTGGCTCCGCTGCATGTCTGCCTGCCGAGATCGGAACCTCTCCGGGTGGTCGGGGGCCGGGGGAGTGCTGGAGCGACCTTGGTGACCCTGGTCTCTGGGTCTTCTCCTGGGTGACCTGGATGTGTGTGAGTTTGTGCTTTTTATCTGTGTTTATTTGTTGTTTTATGTTGTTTTTGTGTTTTCCCTGTTCTTGCTCTGTCTTGAGTCGGCTACCCCCAAAATGGGGATTGGGCCTGAGCATATAGATAGATAGATAGAATGAAATCAAACTATACAAATGTTTGAGATAGTATTATGAAGGATTCATGCATTATAAAGTGTATGATGAATGCATGATAGTTATTGTATGATAAGTGCATGCACGGTATTGTATTATATGAGAGTGTGAGAGATTGTATGATGGATGGAAGAGAGAAAGAAATGTCAAGATGAATATATGAAAAATTGTATGACAAATGTATGAGAGATTGAATGATAAATGCATATGAGAGAGAGAGAGAGAGACTAACTGGATGATGGATGTATTAGCTTTTGGTGTAGCGATGGCAACCAAAGTGATTGAAGAAGAGGAAGACAAGGATGGGAAGGAGGAAGGAGGAAGACAAGGATGGGGAGGAGGAAGACAAGGATGGAGAGGAAGACAAGGATGGGGAGAAGGAAGACAATGATGGGAAGGAGGAAGACAAAGATGGGAAGGAGGAAGACAAGGATGGGGAGGAGGAAGACAAGGATGGAGAGGAGGAAGACAAGGATGGGAAGGAGGAAGACAAGGATGGGAAGGAGGAAGACAAAGATGGGAAGGAGGAAGACAAGGATGGGGAGGAGGAAGACAAGGATGGGGAGGAAGACAGAGATGGGAAGGAGGAAGACAAGGATGGGGAGGAGGAAGACAAGGATGTGCAAGAGGAAGACAAGGATGGTGAGGAAGACAAGGATGGGAAGGAGGAAGACAAGGATGGGGAGCAGGAAGACAAGGATGGTAAGGAAACCAAGGATGTGCAAGAGGAAGACAAGGATGGTGAGGAAGACAAGGAAGCCAAATATTAGGATGAAGACAAGGCTAGAATGGTCAGGAATTTCGCGAATGCAATTAATGCTGTTGATCACAGGGAGAATGATCTTAAAGCTGTAATCACCCAAGCGGTTTTTTTCCAGCGATCTTCCATACACCATGTTTTATTTTTCTGTTGGTATTACTGTATTTGTTACCCTGTTCCTGCAAAATCCCGCAACCACAAAACTACCCGAGTTGACGTCTGGGATAGCGTAAAATAGTCGTTGGTGGCGAAGTCTAATAAACCCACTCAGTTGTCAACTTGTGGAATGGGCTTCCCCGAGACGTTATAGACTGTAGCACCGTTGATTCTTTTAAACTTCGCCTAGACAAATATCTTGCATAAAACCCACGACTGACAGCGTTTGTAAATGAATAACTTTATCTATTCCCCCCTCAAATTCATCAAGGATTATTGTGTGTATATATTACTAAGACGTTACTATTTTTTTCTCAGATATACGCAAGATCACTTATAATTGTGTTATGTTACTAACCCATCTGTCCTCTACTAATGGTGGGGTCACACATTCACGTATATTGCTCCCGTCCGGCGTATCGCCAATTTATGTAAAGACGCGAGTAGTTTCTGCCGTTGAACGCCCGTTCTTCCACGTCTATTGCACTTCCCGACAGACTTAGCGTAACGGGGCCAGTGTTACGTCAGACGTAATGGAGTCGTATTGAACTACGTACGTGTTTGCGACGTGCGTAAGCATAGCCCCGTTCGACCTCATGGGCTGCACGATTTGCGGGAACACAGGCCACGCCCATGCCACGCCCCCTCAAGACCGGCGTAGATGAGGCCGCATGTCTTGGGATTTGTTAGGTCGTACCTGGACCGGTTCTGGCCAATCGTAGGCACACCCCGTCTGACCAAACACAGACAAAGACAGTCTTTGTCAACCACGTAGGTCTGGGTTGGAATCTGGGAACTACAAAAGGGCAGGAATGGCCACACCATTCCCATTCCCAGTCCTTCATCGGCACCATGAACAACATCGAGGAATTCATCCTGGAGGAGTAACATCGAGGAATTCATCCTGGAGGAGTAACCCGCTGAGTGCCAGCCAATTTTGACGGTGTGCTTCTGCCAGTGCCAGATTTTTTTTTTTTTTTTTTTGGCTAAATCTATTAAGTTGGGAGAGAAATGGTAAAAAAAACAATCCCCTCGCCAGAAATCAGGTCCCCGATGGTCCCGAAAGTAGCTGAAAAGACACTATAGACTACAGAGACTTTTATGGTATCGGAATGTATGGGTGGGAAGGTGGTTTTGGGGTTGGTTGGGGGAAGGTAGAAGGGTAATTGACTTGTGTTACACATATGAAGCCGATTGGTGAGGTAGTTTCGCCACCACGGATTTTCCTTTTTTTCCTTTCCTTCGTACGGATACGCTAGAAGTTGGTGGTGGGAGGAGGTTGGGGGTGTGGTGGGGGGAAGGCAGAAGGGTAAGAGACTTGTCACACAAATATGGAACCGATTGGTGCAGTCGTTTCGCCGCCACAGATTTTCCTTTTTTTTTCCTTCTGACGGGACCGACAGTCAGCGAGTGGGTGGGAGAAGGGATTTGGGATTTTTGTGGTGGGTAGCCTAAAGGGTAAGGTACATGTGGTAAAAATATGAAAGCCATAGGTGCAGTCGTTTCGCTGCTACGATATGTTTTCGGCAGGGTGCAGAGGGTGGCAGGGTTGGCTTGTTGGTTGCTGCTCCGGTGTGGTGAGAGGTGTGACTGGAGGGTCCCTCGCTGGTCCCCCGTTGTCCCCTCGTACAACGATGCCGCGTCTTCCCGCCAACCCGCAGTGCGGCGGTTCTGCCAGATGCGGCCTAACTAACGTATACTTCCACGTTCGACTGGAACTTTCTACGATTTGACGAGAGCAGCTCTCGTCTCACGTGGTAGCTTCTACGTCCGACGAGGATGCTCTGGTCAGACGACCGTGGTGGCCTGGTCGGTCGTAAGTTTCCCCGTCTTTTGACATACGTGAGGGCGAGCCACGTTCCTGATTCGACTCGAATCAGCAACCGCGCGGCCTTGGCCGCACCCACAACATTCCCGACCCACGTGGGCTACTCGTTTCTACTCGCGCCATGCGAGAGTACCCCCCCCCCCCCCCCCCCCGACTGGCCGTAATTTCATTAAAGTTTTGCGTATTATGCCATTACGTTTTACGTAATCGGTTGCCAACTACCAATATACCTTCGTTTACAACAGACGGGAGCAATATACGTGAATGTGTGAACCCACCATAACTTCCTAATCCTGTCACGGGTATGAGTTTCAGGGCAGTAGTTCCCTTTCCAATTTTCCCTTACCCACTCTAAACCACTGTTTGGACACTTGATCCTCAGTGGTTTGGAGGACAAGTAGCCTAGAGGCGTCACTAGATATGTTGTTGCTTGATTTTCTTTGTACTCCTTTGTACTCTCCTCCATTCTTGCCAGTGTTGCTTTTCTCACTCACTCACACTCTCTCTCACTCCGGCTGGGAGTATACAAACATTTATTAGCACACGTGTATTTGTGATATGTATGTGTGTACCGATACAAATAACACGTGTATGCATGTATCATGAACATCCGTAAATAAGCAGAATTATACAACCATAATAGTGTATCTTTAAAAAAAAAAATCCACTGTAGTCATAATAACTTCAATAGTAAGATGGGGTAATTTCGCCGAAAATCGTGTTTTTGACGAATAGAAACTGCCATGAATGGAATTTTAACATTTTGTGTTATCTATATATTCAGCCTTTCTGCTATAGATGATTAAAAAAAAAAAAAAAAAAAAAAAAAAAAAAAAAATTGGCCATGCCGCCGATTTTTTGTAAACAAGTACTCTCACGGCGAAATTACCCCGTCGGGCGGGGTAATTTCGCCGCTCCCTATTTTACGAATCTTCTTGCTATTAAACTAGATAAAATTGTATGATTAATGGCCAGACAAAACACTAGCGCGCAGGTAAAACCAATGAAAACATGCACAAACCCAAACTGTCACAAATCATCCCAATAGAAAAACGTTGCACGCACGCGCACACACACACAACTGAACGGGGCGGGCAGAGATGCAGGTGTGTCAGAAGTGTAGGCCTAGGCGCCATTGTGTCTAGTGCGGGTGTGGACGTGTCTGTGTGGGTGCGGCGCACATTTTAAGGTAATTGGAATTGGAATTGGGAATTATTAAAACTGAATAATTGTAATTGTATTTAGCATTTTGTTCCTTCCTTCTAATTGTAATTGAATAATAGGAAAAATAGGACAAGTAATTTTAATTTTAATTGTAATTGACACAAAGCAAATGTAATTACTCCAAGCCTGGGACTCACACACGCCACCACATTGGAGGCGCTCATGCACACCCCCCCCCCCCCCCCCCCCCCCGACCATACCGTCAGACGCGGCGCCGCCACTACGCCGCCAGGCATCGCCAAACTGCAAGACAACCTAAGCCAAACTAGCTCTACAACCTAATCCAAACATTTTCGGAGATATTGGCGTTTGAATACAAATTTACCCCGCGGCGAAATTACCCCGTCTTACCCTAATAATGAAACGCACTGTGAGTGGTGGTAAAACATAAGGGTCATGGCGTGTGGCAGGAGGACCATGTCGGGACTGGCTCACGTGTCTAAAATCCTCGGGTAGCCTATCCTTCAATAAAACGCTAATGCAACCAACCTTAAATGCCATCGCTGCTCCGTCCGTCCGTATTTCAGCGATCTTAGAAGCACTCGCGCACGCAAAGTATACGAGCACAAAGCATAAACACTCCACGCGTCCTTCCACCTCCGCGGTGAGAAAGGAAAGGAGAGAGCGAGTGTGGGGGCGAGGTGAGAATCCGAAGGTCAATAATACGTTAACATTTATTATTGCTAATTTCCATTTATCGGCTTTAAACACCACACACCACAAACGTATATTTCTCGCACATACACAAAACGCTGCTAAGAACACCAATATGGGCATCAATCGAGCAGTAATTAATATTTGAAAAGAGTGTGAATGACCGTCCTAATGTCAAGATCGTCCCGAGATACTACCAAGCAAGACTAACATGCCTACAGAAGCCAATATCAATACATAAAACACGTGTAATGACCCTTAGTGCAACATGTGGTCCTAAGCGTCACATTACCCGCAACACCCAACCTTCCTTAACTAATTAATATTCGATAGACGGGAAATACCCTGTCTGCAGCTTGATTACGGAGAGGGAATACACTTGTTAACGCAAAATCATAAGTATTTTTACCTGAATTGAATGTTTGTGAATATTATTGATAGGTATTAAGGCAAGCGCAGGTTGTCATGCCTCTGGCAACTATTATAGGCGCGGGGAGACACGTATCCTAGCCTCTCCCCATCTGTCTTGGTTCCTCCTCACCCTCCGCCTTCCCCACTCTTCCCCCCTCCCATCCCTCTCACTCTCTCATCCTTCTCTCTCTGATGTTCTCCATTTCTAACTATTCTATACATTTATTAATGCGATGTCCAAGCCCCGGCAAAAATGTTCACTTTCAACTGATACAATGTAGCCTACGCCAAATTGCCAGAGGGATCGGAGGGTGGGATTAAGCCTTAATCTTTGCTATCCTGTCCTTTCACTTTTATTTATTCTCAGGGTTACTATCTAATTTAGGATTAAGTCCTGGCCATCTCACTGGGATCGAAATATCTGTGTGGCCAGTGTATATTAGGTAAATATCATTTCACGATCTTCATTTATCCTATTTCCTCCCCTCCTTTCCCTCTTTTCTTCCTCCTCCCTTCCTTTCCTCTTCCTCCTCCCTCTACTCTTCTCCTCTTCCGCCTCCTCCGCATCGCAGTCACTAAAATGATACCTAGATTGCGAGAACAAAAAACATACGAGGAGCATCTAAAAGAACTAAATTTGTTTAGCCTAACCAAATGCAGATTGAGAGGTGATTTAATAGAGGTTTTCAAGATGTTTAAGGGATTCAGCAACCTAAATGTAAGTGATTACTTCACAATCAACCGATCAAACTTCACTAGAAACAATGGTTGTAAGATTATAGGAAAGCTATTTCATTCTATTGAAGCAAAACACTTTCCACGCCAGCGTTGGCTGGAGGGAGTGGTGGGTGGGCAGGAGCCCTCTGCTTTACTATCCTTATTAATATTTTACCTAGTACAGTTAGTAGCTAAGCAGTGTAGATATCCAAACTGCCCCGTAAGGACCAATAGGTCTGTTGAGTTTGTAAGTCCTTTGTATTCATTTGTATTTCTACTTTCCGTTATAGACTACTAGCAATATCATTCACATTGTATAACTGTTATCTAATGGTATGCAATCGTAATTACACATATTTATATAATACATATTTAATGTTGGTACGATTTTACTGTAGGGACACGCATTTGACAAGTGCCACCAAGGATTCAATACATAATTGTTTTCGGTGTCCACGGATTCAACACCAAGCTATACCCTTTTCTGGTGTACGAAACACTAACACAATTACGAGGACACTTTAATATTAATAATATTAGACAACATATAAAGATACTCGGTGGAAAAGTTGCGTTCCCGGGAGTAATGTCGATCGTTTGTTGACATAGCGCTCGAGGTTATAGTAGGCTACTTCGCGCATCTAACTAATTTCCCAATATTGGCGGTTCATTTAAATTTTAGGCCGCGGGATACACTGTATGCGTTGAGGGTTAAATTCCCTTCGCACCCAGCATTTCAATTTCGGAATAATTATGAATCTTTATCAGCTGCTAACTGAAAATAGATTATAATAGTTGGGTGTCGGACCAGAACATATTTACAAAAGTCACGCGTTTTAATATCACAAAACTAATGGGCCTAAACATGAGGGAGAATGAGGCCCACATAAATGCTCCTTCACCATTTGAAATACTATAATATGCCCACCTAACAGTCTATATTTCAAACGACAAGTGATGGATAGCCTTTTGGGTGACCCAGAGAGCAATTGCTTCTAATTGATAAAACAACGCTCGTAGACTCATATTCGGGAGTGGATGCCAGAACGTTTTACACTTAGGCCGAGAGTCAATAGTAATAAAATAGAGTGGTGGTAGTGGAAAGAACAGGTTTTACAGGATTCAATTCGTTTTGGTAAATGGTGAAACGCATGATAGTTGATGCATTCAGGTATTTGACAGTCACGTTTTCGGGGCAAATGTCAATAACTGGTTAAACCTTTGGAAGATTATGACGCAGTTTATTCTGGCTATCACTCGACGACTCTACAGTATACAGTTAAATAAATAAAACAACATTGGTATAAGCCTATCATCCTAAAAAAAAAAACAAAAAAAAAACACACAATTTCAATACGAAAAGTGAATAACCTCACTTCCAAATAATCTCGCTTGCAACATGTAATATCGGACCTGAATACATAAACCGAATACACAAAATAAAATAAATAAATGTATATAATAAATTAAACAGAGTATATAAAACACAAAATACCCAAACCACCTTCATTTCCACCAATCGCATACTTCCTCTAACTAAAGGAATCCAGGTGGCGTGAGGTACAATCAAAGTATCGGTAATCGATTATTGGCAAGTGACGAGATGGGATGGATGCTGTTTGTGAGGGATACTTGATGACTTCCAACTCTTCTTTTAACTTTACAGGCTTGGAGGAATATTCACTCGTGGTTTTGGAATGAAGCAAGTTTGTTGTATAAATTTGATTATAATTATTAGGCTATGTTCTATCCAACAACCAACTCTACTAAAATCGATTAATGAAATTTAACAAACACATGTGGCAGTCCGTGGATTCGAACCCAGGACGCTCACACCGAAAATCAACACCTTATGCATTGCGCCACGAAGACAGTTAAAGAATGGTGGACACTGCCTACGATTTATTATGCAACTTCGAATGCCGATGATTTATGTGGGCGGTGAATGAATGTTGAATTGTTGTTGCGCAAGGTATTTCCGATTATTGACAGGTGACTCCCTTTTCCTGGGTTCTCTTAAGGGGAGGTATATTGTTTTTCTGGACCCTCTTCTCCCTCCTGCTTGGCCCGATTAGTTATGAAGTTATAAGACGTTCGCCCAATTAGTTTAGCGTCTTTAAGGGAATAATAAACCCTTAAAGCAGCGTATAACACGCCATGCCATGAATAGGCTATAGGAAAGGTGAGACAGGCAATATAAAGTTGACCATAATGCCTCGCAGCAAGGAAGGGGACCGAGGAAGTAGTAGGAGTGAGGAAGGGAGCTGGAGGAGAAGCAGTGTACGGAATATGTATTTATTATTAATAGCAAACACTAAAAATGGGGAAAAAAAAGGCCAAGGCTTAAGAAGTTCTCCTTAAGCTATAGAGTAGGAAACATATGGAACAGTCTGCCTGAAGATGTAATTACATCAGGAAATGTTAGGAGTTTTGAAATAAACCTTGATAAGGCATGGACAAATCAGGAACTGAAATGTAACCATGAAGCACAGATACAAACAGGTCAAAACAACAGTGTGTACAACAACATAAGTGAAACTGAAGTACTGTATATGGAGCCGAAGTCCAAAGGCCTTACGAAGCCTTATTTTGGGAATCTGGCTACGGTATTCTACGGTACAATATAACAAAACCTTACACAATAATCGTATAAATACAATCACCCAGTATGTCACATAATGTTTCATTTGGTGGAAATGTTTACCCTCATTTGTTCCTTCGCAATACTGGTATTTCGACTAGAATATACTACAAGTCTCAAACATGCAGTTAAAATATTAGAACAAGACCTCAAACATAATGTTTACACAAATAATTAAGATTGTGGGGCATAGCTTCATATTCCGAATTATTATATATTACGGTAATTTATATTATACATTAATTTGTTTCATATAGGCCCTATTTGTTTCCATGCTTAACTTTCTAATAAACTACTGTATAGCCTATATTATAAACGTCACACGAACAGTTGCTCATATGAAAAACATATTTATAGGTTGAAACGTGAATCCAGTCGGTATTATTATGATTATTTGAATTATACATTTACAATAAGCCCAGTGAAATTTAGTCAAGAGGCAAACAACTAAACCTAACCGAACGAAATTTCCCATATTAAACAGCAGTTACGGAGTAAACCACAGTATAAAGATTAAATTCTACCATCAGTCAAATACATAGGCCTACTACTTCATGATTTCATTAAATACAGACTAATTATAATGTGCAAACAATCGTACATGGGGTTATGATACAATACATGGCATCAGTTATTTTAAATTGACCGGGCATTACTTTTGAAGAAACTCTATAATGTATGTTTACAACAAATTACATTATTTAAACACGTTACTCTCCAAATTGAACAGAAAACAAATATTAAGAGAAAAGACTTTATCTTTATAAAGGCTCTACCACATATATTTACTCAGTATGTATATAATTTTCCCTTTTTAAAAGAGTAAGGCTGCTCTTAATGAGTTCGCGACAGTCAACAATCCATAGTTGCCATCGTACGCCACGTCACTGCAAGCGTGTGGAAGTGCGGTGCTCAGATCCTCTATATACAGAAATGGCAGTTGATAAATGGGCGCTGTCCGCTAGCCAGCTGTTTACTGCTCCTCTCTTGGGCGTGTCAACTAATGGCGAGGTAAGAATAACTGAAATATAGGGAGAAACGATGATACGAACATCTGGTGGGGTCTGGGGGGCGGGGTGGGGTTGGGATTGTGGTTTTGTGGGTGGTGGTTGTGGTGGGGGGGGTGTGGCGGAACATCCAAACTTTGAATCGAGGGCGGCTTATGCTCGACTCCATTAGGCTGGTGACACTGCGGAAAACGTGTCGGGCTTCATATGATATTTTCAGAGTTATAGAAGCTAAAGAACCTTTACATAT
>CM064562.1:9793050-9840088 GCA_032716605.1 Paralithodes platypus | reverse complement strand
ACAGCCCGTAGCCTAGTAGGTAGAGCTCTCGTCTCACACAGGAGCGGTCGGGGGTTCAATCCACGGATTCCGGAGGGCGGAGACAAATGGGGGCTTGTCTCCTTTCATGTGTTAGCCTCAGTTCACCTAGATGTTAAATAGGTACCTGGAATAAGTGGACGACGTTGTGACGTCCCATCTGGGGTTGGCCCAAAATGGTACAAGGCGAGATTGGGTATCATATGGTTCACCTAAGCTGATGGATACCTAAGCCTTCGGGGCGAGACGTTACCGTCTATAGTGAGAATGGTACCAGACAGATCCACCCTAAGCCTTCGTTTCCGATGGCGCCAATTGGCTAAAAATACGGACTACACACACATCCACAGCCATTCCAACAGTACATGTAAAACACTACACATGCATAGGAGGCGGGAAATAACGGCAGGCTCACTCCCGCAATTAAGGAGGCGCGATAATAGGAGCTAAGTACACACAGAGTAAGTCTATTACACACACACACACACAACACACACACAAAAACAACACAAACAAACACAACACACACACACACACACACAGCACACAGCCTCGTAGGTAGAGCTCTCGTCTCACACACGAGGGGTAGGTGGGTTCAATCCCAGGACCGGGCGGAGGACAAAATGGGCTTGTCTCCGTTCATGTGTTAGACCTCAGTTCACCTAGCTGTAAATAGGTACCTGAATTAAGTGGACGACGTTGTGGACGTCCCATCTGGGGTTGGACAAAAATGGTACAAGGCGAGATGGGTATCATATGGTTCACCTAAAGCTGATGGCTACCTAAGCCTTCGGGCGAGGCGGTACCGTCTATAGTGAGAATGGTACCATACAGATCCACCCTAAGCCTTCGTTTCCAATGTCGCCAATTGGCTAAATACAGACTACACACACATCCACAGCCATTCCAACAGTACTAAAAACACACTTAACATGCATTTCACGCAATACATTCCCAGTTTAGGAGGCGCGATAATAATGAGCTTAGCTCGCATTGCGTGGATTCCCCTTGACGAACAAGTAACTGAGTAACACACACACACAGGGGGAGTCCAAAATGGTCACCCCTGGATGATATAGGGTTAAGGATGATCGATCAACAACATGTTTCCAAGAGGATATTGACAGTTTTAGAAATAGGGGGGGGGGGACGTTAACAGAGCGAGGGGTGGGGGAAGGACAGAGAGAGAATGAAGGGAAGGACAGAGCAGAGAAGAGGAGAGGAGAGAGAGAGAGGGAGAGAGGAGAAGAGAGACGAGCAGAGAGAGGAGAGAGACGAGAGGAGTGTGGTGTGAACAGTAGTGCTGCGTTACTTAGTTGATGTGTTTGAGTGTAGAGAGATGGTGAGTTGAGGATGTGCGTACTTAACCCCTTACTGTACCGAGCGACGTCCTTTGCATTATATTCTGGAACTACGAATTTAGACGATGTTATTCAGGCTACGTGTATGGAAGCAAGGACGTCTGCCAATGAAATGGCTACAGACTATCTCAGTTAATCCTTTTAGCTACCATATATCCTTTCCAAGCTTCATAAAAACGTCTGAATGTAGCTAAAATCAATCAATAAAAGACATCACCGGTACAGAAGGGGCTAATTATTATCTTCATCTTCCAGTACGGGACGGGGCGGTGCAAGGTCTTGGGTATCTGCAACTTCAACATGGTGCAAGTCCGCAGGATCTGTGAGAGTAAGTCCATTTGATTTGTACCTTGAATTTCTGCGCTCCATCTGTAGGAGAATATTGACAACCATTTTACAATAGGTAGAGTTGTTGTTACTGCCTTTTGTATTATGTTATAACAAGGGTTGAAATAACTTTGAGTATGTTAATAAAAATCGTGTAGTCGTCTCGTAATTTCGGTATGAGCATCCTAGGTTCGAATCCCTGGACTGCCACATGTATTTGTTGATTTAATTAATTGAGTTTAGGAGTAAAGTTGGTTGGTGGAGGTAACATAATAATTATGTACCAAAATGATCTTTTACCCCCTACTGACAAAATAGATGAACATATCAATAAGTCCTGTGTGGTGAGAGCCCCCTCAACACATGGTACAGTAGGAGATTTTCTACTATATATATGTACAGAGTACGCTCTATGTTTGTTTGCGTCTATTTTTATTTATAATCTTTAAACTTACATGTTCCTTGATCTGCATAACCCTCCCCACTAGTGGGGCTGTGTTTCTAGATTGTTGGAAAATGGGGACACATTCATGTCTGCTCCAAATCATTATACTATCTATCTATCTATTGCCTGACGCCGTGATCCCCGAAGGGGTGGCCACGAATGAACCGCCCCCATGCCACATACTGTCAAGAGTTCAGTCGACGCCCCTCCCCACAACCAGCACACGCCCTTTCGTTTCATGTACTTACTCACTCCATTCCTTCCACCCTCCATTCGGGTCTACCCATCCCCGCTGCCCCTCTAGTGACTCTTCACCTCGCATCTCCTCGTTTGCGTACCACCATCTCGAGTCAAGTCTCGTCGCTTTCCATACGTTCCATATGGCCCCCGACCGCGCCGCCGATACCGAAACAATTCTCAAGTTGTTCCTTTTCAACAGCCTTTCCAGCACATCTACATCCACACCATCAACCAACATCCTTCTTACTTCCTCATTAGTTTGTCTATACCCTCCATGCTAAACTCCGCACGCACTTCTTAAGTAATTATATTTTCCACTTCTCCTCACTCTTGGTCCGGAGGAGGTGAAGTCGGAGACGTTCTCCTCACATTACCAACGTCCATGCACCTCCTCACCTGCTCTCAGGAAAGTCCCAGTTTGTGTCGGGGCGAGTCTCTACCATGCTCATGCTAACGGGACCTTCCTTCACATTTCCATACTGAGAACCACCCTTTATTTCGTGTAACTGCTTTCAAGCGTTCCTACAACCTCTTCCCCTTTACTCTGTGTACCCTCTCCCAAACACTTTCTCATCCATACGTCCTTCTTTACTCCACACACTGCCCAGAAACTTAAAAGAGTTGACGATACTATATTATCTGAAAGAAAAATATATAGGCTATATGTACAGTATATATACTGTATATATTTAAATCGCTGTTGGTGCTTAAAGTCAGGTTTACCACTAACACTGCTAGGGTAGGTAGAAGTAGTTAGTTCTAATTAGTGGTTCGGTTGCACTGAGGTTTGAGATCGACTGGTATAATGGTCTACTGGTTGATTTCTCCGGCAACCGTTGTTTGTGTGTGCAACTGTGCATGTGTGTGTGATATTTTCGACAGCGTTAACATCCGGACCACTTACAATCTTACATGAACGGGATCGCAAACATTTATTTTCCAATCATATTTCAGATTCTCTCTCACGACAATTCGCTCGAATGAAAATTATCCGGAAGAGAGAACAAGGGAAATCCATTATTTCCGCTCCATCCGC
The DNA here is from genome assembly GCA_032716605.1 of Paralithodes platypus. Taxonomy (NCBI): domain Eukaryota; kingdom Metazoa; phylum Arthropoda; class Malacostraca; order Decapoda; family Lithodidae; genus Paralithodes; species Paralithodes platypus. The sequence continues at coordinate 9,836,661 of CM064562.1, read as the reverse complement.
ACCCTAACCCGTTCGACCGGATACCGCCAGTCTAGGTTTATTCTCACTACCTGCAGACGATGGTTTTCAATTTAAGGGGGGATGGGCGTATTTATTTGCTCAGTTATGTAGCTTTTTTATTATATTTTTAGTTTCCTCCCTAGAACTCCATTAAGCTTAAAAAACACTCCCCCAAGGCCCTCCTTCAAGATTGTACATTTTTCAATATAAATATATATATATATATATATACATACATACATACATACATACATACATACATACATAATTATATATATATATATACACACAGTGTATGTTATATATATACTACAATAACCTAAATACAATAGCCAAAATAAAGCCCCTAGTTCGCACCACCAACCAAGTGAAAGATTTCCCCACTGTGATTACCGAGTTCACCGCCTTGACTACACACACACACACACAGACACACACAGACAGACATACACACATACACACACAGAGCGAGAGTAATCCAATTGCCGGTAATCACATTTTGCCCCTCACCCTGTATATACTGTAGTGCCGAGGCAGAGGGGAGAGGTCTGAGGTAAGCTGCCGAGGGTTCATACTGTGGGGTAGCTTTAGGGCACGTACACACAGTCACACACACACACACTCTCACTCTCTCACACACACACACACTCTCACTCTCACACACTCTCACTCTCTCACACACACACACACACACACACACACACACACACACACACACACACACACATACACACACACATACATACACAAACTCTCTCGCGCTCTCTTTTTCTCTCTCTCTCTCTCTCTCTCTCTCTCTCTCTCTCTCTCTCTCTCTCTCTCTCTCTCTCTCTCTCTCTTCTCTCTCTCTCTCCTCTCTCTCTCTCTCTCTATCTCTCTCTTCTCCCTCTCTCTCTCTCCCTCTCCTTCTCTCTTCACACACACACACACACACACACACACACACACACACAGAAAAGGATTCAGGGATTTTGTGGCTTTTATCCTTATGAGCCACTTCAATTAACTTTAGGATACTTACAAATAATCCTAAAAGGGTACTACTCAGCTTTGGAACTGTTAAACTTAAATTTCATGTAGTCATTAAGTGCTAGCCAAAATTTATTCTTGAAATTAAATAATGTAGAATGGGTACAGCATCACAGAACTAGTAACAGAAGTTGGAGACGCAGGAGACATGAATAAAGAGGCCGTCAAGTCTAGGCCGCCGTGTGTTCCAGTTCAACATGGGCACTTGTATTCGTGTGCCCTTCTCACCCACAATGCGCTGTTCCAGGACTTCATTGAAAAGGTCAAAACTACTCAACCAGGAAAACCGCACCTATGCTCCAGACTTACAAAAGAACCCTGAACAAAACACCGGATAAGTAGGGCCCCATGACTGAGTGTCGCACCAACACTTCTGTGTTTATAACCGGACAAGTCTTTGCAGATGTAATAGTCTCTAAGTCCACTGCTCTTTACCAAACAACACTGCTGGTTTTTAAAATGGGTTTGCTGTTTGTCAAAACAGCCATAATACAACAGATTGTAAACAGCTTAATGCGTGTCCACACTATGAATTCTTCAGACTTCAGCTATGACAACGCTGATCTAATAAATTACGACACAGAATGATGTATTACTACATCACCGATTTCTACACCATCAACTTCATCATCATCACAGTAGACTCGGCATAGTGAGGTTTCCTGCACTGTAGTTTATTCATTTTAAGTAGGCCAGAAATTGTGACTTCTAACCTCTGTAACTAAAAAACGGCTTGACCAAATGGACTGTAAATCTCCACACCTATACCCTGACTGACTCTTCCCAAATGGTAGAAATATTAGCTGGATTATTATAGTCGTTTTTGAGTTATAGAGGTTAGTGGTCAAGATTTCTTACCTAATTGTAATGGATAGACTGGGGCTAAACAAGATGCCAGACTACAATTGCCTGAACAAAAGTAGAGGGAAAAATAGTTCTCGTGTGATAGCGGCATAAGTCTCCACAGGGGAAGGTGGACTGATCCCTGCATTCTTAAAGATCATGTAAACTGCAGAGGATCGGAAGCTGGAGGAGAGGTTGATATGTTGGGGTGGTAACGAGAAATTACCTTAACTCCTTCAATACCTACGGCGTCATTTTTTAAGTTAATGCTGGCTATCATTAGACGATTTATATCAGGATATATTAAATGTATCAGAGTATGGGTTCTTACACATTTTAGTCTTAACAGTTTTTCCTAAACTGAATATAATGTATCTAAACGTCATGCACGGGTTCAGTTTATTAATAACAAAAGACAGATCAATGGCTGCTTATATTCTAAGATCATTCCCAAGAGTGACTCGCTACAGGCTAGAATCTTCGTGGTGGGGGAGACGTCAGTTCAGGATTCATGGCCGACTGACTCGGGTGAAGATGGTGGTGTAGAGTCAGGCTCATTGATGCTCTTTGACGATGGCATAAATGGTCTGGCACTGATCATTGATCAATCTTTTTGTCGCGTAATTTAGTTCTTTTGTCGATCTGTGGCAAGCAGGACACACTGGCCTTGGGTGACGAAATTGGGCACTTCTTGTGACCTACTGCTGCATTTGCGCGCTTCATGGAACGCACTGCTAAGGTGGCAGGCTTCTTGTGATGTCCTACTACACTTGTGCACTTCTGGCGAAACGCTACTTCTGTTGTGCGCTTCTTGTAACACACAGTTACGACTTACAATGCAGTTGGGGTATCGTTGTGACAGACTTCTTGTCTTGTTGGCAGAGGCCCTACTTTTCTGCTATTTTGTTTCAGGGTTCATTTAAGATGTGTGCCATTGGTGGATGGCATCACTAACCTACAGAATAGAGTTGGATCAGAGGAACTCTTAGCTTTTGGGACAGCATCAGCTGGGGAGCTTGAGTAGCAGGAGTGGAAGCTTGAGAGGCCCTTCTTGCTCTGGGTGGCAATAGCGAGGATTACTTGGTGGTGATCGGTGTTTGTAAAGAGTATCACCCAGGTCGATAGCTAGTGCTGCCATCTGGAATCTCATTTTCCGTATTGCGGAGAGATAAGGGTACTCGCAGCGGATATAAAAAATATACCGTAATATAATATAAATATAATGTAATTACCCCATCTTGTACCAAAGGGTTTAAAAATAACTCAATAAAATTAAACTGCCGAGGGTCAGAGTCTTGAGGGAATGTTATTAAAACTTCCCTCCCCTCCTCCCTCTCTTGGACTCCTCAGCCACAAGAGAAAAACACTTGTGAAAATATTTGTAATAGGTAACGACATCAATATTTACTTAAGGGGGGGGGGGGGGGGATTGACAGTTTTATTATTATAATTGTATACGTGGTCAGTAACCCCTTTAACACTCTCTTAATGGTAGATTATATATATATATATATACATATATATATATATATATATATATATATATATATATATATATATATATTCCATTAACCCCATTAGTACCGAGTTGTCCTTGTCATTATAATTTGAATATTGTTAGACGATTTTATCCACCTTAGGGAGAACATGTAGCAATTACAAGTCTTCAAACTGTCTCGATTATTACATTTAGCTGCCACGGTTTCCTCCTAAGCTGCATAAAATCGTTTAAATATAGCCGGAATAACACGCCATACATCCTCGGTAAGGAAGGGGTTAAGGGGGGATGGTAAAGTTTTTGGGCGATTTTTGCATGTATTCGTTATTTTTCTAGTTTCCTCCCTAGACCTCCATAAAATTTAAAAAAACATCCATTAGATTGCCCTTCTAGATTAATTTGTACATATTTCGGTAGAAAAATTTCCCGGCCGAAGGCCGGTTCTTCCAACACTACAGGCTCACTATCGTTCGGCAGGGAAAAAATCGACCCCTAAATAGCACGAAAGGTTTAAGTATTGACGAAGAAATGGGGCGAAAGGTCTTAAAATTAACTAACTAATGGGGCAAATATCTTAACATCTGAAATGGGGCTAAACATGAGGGAGAAAGTGGCTCAGAAAACCGGCCCATCCCCCCTTAATTAAAGAGAGAATTGAAGGTGTTACTGAACTTACTGACCCCCTTACAGAAGCCGTTGTGAGGCCTCAGCTGGTGCAGATGGATGTGAACGCCTACCACATGAACTGGGAGGAGCGAGAGGCCTATCGGGACATGCTCATCACCCCAATAGCTGTCTTCCCGCTCGGCAGCCCACTTCTTCAATTCTCGTAAGTTTGAGTGCATGTGTGTGTGTGAAAGAGAGAGAGAGAGAGAACGAGTATTTGTGAGAGAAAGAAAGATAGAGAGTATGTGTATGTGTGAGAGAAAGATAGATAAAGAGAAAGAGAAAGAGAGAGAGTATTTGTGAGAGAGAGGAGAGTATATGTGTGAGAGAAAGATAGATAGATAGAGAGAGAGAGAGTTAGTTAGTTAGTTAGTTCGGTAAGGTCCTCCAGAACACCCCACTATATAGCATTTTTCCACTCTGCAACCCGTAACACAACCCATGTAAGTCTGTGTGTGTGTGTGTGTTTGTAATAGGAAAGAGGTGTTTCAAGCACTGGCTATCCCAGTAGCAATAGACCCACTACTCTTTCTCTCTCACACACACACACACACACACACACACACACACACACACACACACACACAGCCTAGTAGGTAGAGCTCTCGTCTCACACACGAGGGGTCGGGGGTTCAATCCCCGGCCGGGCGGACACAAATTGGGCTTGTCTCCTTTCATGTGTTAGCCTCAGTTCACCTAGCTGTAAATAGGTACCTGGAATAAGTGGACGACGTTGTGACGTCCCATCTGGGGTTGGCAAAAATGGTACAAGGCGAGATGGGTATCATATGGTTCACCTAAGCTGATGGCTACCTAAGCCTTCGGGCGAGACGGTACCGTCTATAGTGAGAATGGTACCATACAGATCCACCCTAAGCCTTCGTTTCCGATGTCGCCAATTGGCTAATATACAGACTACACACACATCCACAGCCATTCCAACGATACATAAACACTTAACATGCATTTCACGCAATACATTCCCAGTTAAGGAGGCGCAATAATAATGAGCTTAGCTCGCATTGCGTGGATTCCCCTTGACGAACAAGTAACTGAGTAACTGAGTAACACACACACACACACACACACACACACACACACACACACACACACACACACACACACACACACAAGCCCGTAGCCTAGTAGGTAGAGCTCTCGTCTCACACACGAGGGGTCGGGGGTTCAATCCCCGGCCGGGCGGACACAAATTGGGCTTGTCTCCTTTCATGTGTTAGCCTCAGTTCACCTAGCTGTAAATAGGTACCTGGAATAAGTGGACGACGTTGTGACGTCCCATCTGGGGTTGGCAAAAATGGTACAAGGCGAGATGGGTATCATATGGTTCACCTAAGCTGATGGCTACCTAAGCCTTCGGGCGAGACGGTACCGTCTATAGTGAGAATGGTACCATACAGATCCACCCTAAGCCTTCGTTTCCGATGTCGCCAATTGGCTAAAATACAGACTAAACACACATCCACAGCCATTCCAACGATACATATAACACCTACACATATAGGAGGCGGGAAATAACGAGCATGCTCACTCCCGCAATACAACTAGAGTAAGTACACACACACACACACACACACACACACACACACACACACACACACACACACACGCACATTGGCACACATATTCGCATACTCTCGCTCGAACACACATACACATCTCCAGTCCTATATTTAAATGTTTGTCTTTCCTTTTTTCTCCCCAGGCCACAACGCCCCCAGCTCTTGAAGAACCCGTGGGTGTTGAAGATAGCCAAGACCCACGACGTGACCCCCGCTACCGTCCTTGTTAAGTATCTCCACCAGCAGGGCATCCACACTCTCATCGCCGTCAACGCTTGCGCCGGAATGGATAATATATTTAAGGTGGGATGGGCGGCCGGATGGATATATGGATAGCTTGAGAGAGGAGGCTGTGTGTGTGTGTGTGTGTGTGTGTGTGTGTGTGTGTGTGTGTGTGTGTGTGTGTACTTACTCTAGTTGTATTGCGGGAGTGAGCATGCTCGTTATTTCCCGCCTCCTATATGTGTAGGTGTTATATGTATCGTTGGAATGGCTGTGGATGTGTGTGTAGTCTGTATTTTTAGCCAATTGGCGACATCGGAAACGAAGGCTTAGGGTGGATCTGTATGGTACCATTCTCACTATAGACGGTACCGTCTCGCCCGAAGGCTTAGGTAGCCATCAGCTTAGGTGAACCATATGATACCCATCTCGGCTTGTACCATTTTTGCCAACCCCAGATGGGACGTCACAACGTCGTCCACTTATTCCAGGTACCTATTTACAGCTAGGTGAACTGAGGCTAACACATGAAAGGAGACAAGCCCAATTGTCTCCGCCCGGCCGGGGATTGAACCCCCGACCCCTCGTGTGTGAGACGAGAGCTCTACCTACTAGGCTACGGGCTGTGTGTGTGTGTGTGTGTGTGTGTGAGAGAGAGAGAGAGAGAAAAATATAGGTCATGGTATATAGATATGTTGTTTAACTGGAAATAACCATGAGCTGGTCTTAAAATAGTAGTTATTGCAAAAGGGATTTAGTTTTCCACTTTGACTACGGGGGGGGGGGGGGGGGCGAGAGTGAGAGAGAAAAAACAAATAATAATTGAAACAGCATATAACAAAAACTATGATTTAATATATATAACTTGCAAAAGAAAACAAAGCAGGAACCACACCATATAGACAAAATAACTTACCAAAATCACTATGTGCAAAAAAACGCATTGAAGATTTGGCAAAACAATACTATGGAAAATGAAATTAATAAATATGCAATTCTTTGTTCGAGCCCGTGTTCCCTATTATTACCTTTTTTCCATATTAACCCCTTCTGTACCGGCGACGTTCTTGTAACTTTATTCTGGCTACTATTAGACGAGTTTATTCAGTTTAAAAAGGGCCTCCAGCAATTAACAGGCTTCGAAAGATCTCGCATAACCCTTTTTACTACCACAGATCCTTCTTAAACTGAACAAAATCGTCTAAATATAGGTAGAATAATATTGAAAAGATATCGCCGGTACAGAAGGGGTTAAAAATTAAGTCTATAATATAATTATGTTATTGTCTTCCTTTAAACAGGGCTTGGGTACCTTCCGACTGACTCTTGAAGAAATGAAGAATCTCAATTGGCTGGACATGAAGGGTAAAGGCGCCCTTCGAGACTTCCCGGGATACCCAGGGTGAGTTTAGGGCCCTTTGTATGGACAGGTACAGTCGGCCTAATAAGTGATGTCTCGGAACCAAGTATTTTTGATCAATCATTGGTATCAGCCATACCTAATCTTCATTTCTTCATATCGAGTGAAATATATAAACATGTTCCTACACTTACCCACCCTATTCAACATCTGACAGACATTAATACAGTACAGAGCGAGCCTAACGTAATGACAGCTGAGATATGAATGTTTTGATCAATAATTGGTATCAGCCATATCTAAGCTTCATTTCTTCATATCGAGTGACATATATAAACATGTTCCTACACTTACCCACCCTATTCAACATCTGACAGACATTAATACAGTACAGAGCGAGCCTAACGTAATGACAGCTGAGACATGACTTATTAGAGCGATCGTACAGTTGCTCTCAGCATACTCGGTTCATTTTCAACTGACGGTAAATTGCAAAGTTCTCATCAAGATATCGCAGTTATTTTGAAGATTTTTGTAGTGAAATAGGGTGCTAATCTTATGAACTTGGTCTTAATATGATGCAGATACATAGTAGTTTCACATTTTTCATTAAGTATCGAGATATTAAGCTGCTACGGGATTCAATTGATCGTCAGATGAAAAAAACAAAACATAGTATAGTTCTGTTCCTCTCCGTGATCTTATACGTACTTTACTTATAACGTGCACGATTGAATGACGAGTGTGGTTTCTTACGCAGTGGTTTAACTCATCTGATTAGTCAACTGATACTTAAAGGAATCCACACTCTTAATTCATTCATATTAAAAAGAAACCACACTCGATGCATTCATATTAAAAAGAAACCACACTCGATGCATTCATATTAAAAAGAAACCACACTCGATGCATTCATATTAAAAAGAAACCACACTCTCCATTCATTCATATTAAAAAGAAACCACACTCTCCATTCATTCATATTAAAAAGAAACCACACTCTCCATTCATTCATATTAAAAAGAAACCACACTCTCCATTCATTCATATTAAAAAGAAACCACACTCTCCATTCATTCATATTAAAAAGAAACCACACTCTCCATTCATTCATAATAAAAAGAAGCCACACTCGCGATTCATTCACATTAAAAAGAAGCCACACTCGCGATTCATTCATATTAAAAAGAAACCACACTTGCGATTAATTCATACTATTTTACTTTCATACATAAGAGCACGACAAGGAACCGAACTTATATGGGCAATTGTACATGGATTAAAATGTAAAACTTGCAAACTAAACAAGCCAAAATTCGGACAAAGACAATATAAAGGCAAAATAACTAATCAAATTCGCTATGTGGAAACAACGCTTACTAAAATAAAGATGAATAGAGATATGGGTTAGTAGGTAGGTAGGTAGGTCGATAGATAGATGGGTAGATTGATATGTAGGTAGATACACAGGTAGAAGGCGGGTCCCCAACCCTGAAAGGGGTTGAAATAGGGGAGCTATCCCCCCGCCAAAGGTGGCTTTCTAGGGCCTTTCCTAGCTGATGCTGAGAGGATTGGGTTCTAGTCATGTGGTGATGGGCTGGTCTATCAGAGTGAGAGCTGAGCAATCTATGCCATACCCATAGCTTACTCTGACTGTTCCTTAACTTATATATTTTCTAGATCTCAAGTGACGGCGTCTCTTCCGTGGATTGACCTCCCAATCTACCAAGATTGGAAGCCAAAGCGTCACATTTTTCCCTTGCCCCTCAACTTTCTCTTCATAATTGCTGAGGGGCACAGGGCCCTGGGTGGGGCTGTGGTTTCCCGGGCGTTTCCGCACCCTCCTCAGCTCCCCGCCATGGAGTGGCTTCGGTCACCCAGGCTTTATTGTGGCCGGCGGGGAGGGTTCTGTGGGGGCACTCGGTTATGGCCTTGGAATTGCTCGGGGCCTTGGGGCTGTTCGGCCAGGCAGCTTGGGGAACAACAACAACAACAACAACAACACAGGTAGATATGAAAATCGCTATGTGGAAACAACGCTTACTAAAATAAAGATGAATAGAGATATGGGTTAGTAGTTAGGTAGGTCGATAGATAGATGGGTAGATTGATATGTAGGTAGATACACAGGTAGATAGTTAATGAGAGACACAGTACAGTCAGTTACCCCTTTCAGCACCGGTGACGTCTTTATTATTGGATTTCAGCTACAATTAGACAATTTTATACAGCTTAGGAAAGATACATGGTAGCTTAAACGATTCACCGAGGTATTCTGTAACCTTATAATGGGTAGACGTCCTTCCTAACCTGAATAAAAACGTCTTACAGTTGTCAGAATATAGTGAAAAGGATATCACCGGTACTGAAGGGGTTGATAGAGCCTGGGGGACCTTCAAACTGACTAACTAATTAACCCTTTGAGGATTATGACGCTTTTTATGGCTATCATTAGACGATTATATTCAGATAAGAAAGGATATATGGAAGTCAGAGGGTGATTTGAGATAGTCCATACCCTTTTAATTCCCCGAGATCCTTCCTAAGCTGAATAAAAATCGTCTTATGATAGCCAGAAAAATAATGTCAAGTCGAATCATAATCCTCAAGGAGTTAACCTTTTTAGTACCGGTGACGTCCTTTTCATTATATGCTGGCAACTATTTGACGATTTTATTCAGGTTAAGAAGAACGTCTACCTATTAAAAGGCTACAGACTATCTCAATTAATCATTTTATACTAATACTAATAGCAAAAGTAATAATAATAATATAAATATTACAATAATAACTATATTAATCAAACGTGACTTACAGGTGCCAGAAGCATCCCGAGTTCCCATTCAACTACGAATACAAGCGGGATGGCCGTCGGGGCGGGACCTGGAATCAAGCTAACGACCTGATCCAAGGGCCTGCTCCGTACGACTGGCTCGATCCGCGGTTCAAACCACCCACGACACCCAACGACTCGCCCCCTTCCGCTCCTCCAGTGAATCGTAGGCCACTGACCATCCTATCGCCGGAGAGAAATGTTGCCGTCGGAAAATGGTTAACACAGGGGAGATATTCTAACAAAGACAAGCTTAATCAATCCGGCTTAAGGAAACGGGAGGGAACTTTGATCAGCCGAGATCCGTTAACGCAGGATCACAACTTTGGCGATGGGCTGCCAAGGGGAACTGTGGTTACCGTGGAAATTCCGACGACAACTAAAGCAACAAATGTGTCTCGAGAAGGTGACTCGGATATTCCTGACTTAACCCTAGATGGAGCAGAAGGACTGAAGGAAGAGGGGCAAATAACTGCAAATAGGTTGAACATCAATGATTCATCGGGAAAAAGTGGCCTGTCTCTGACGCTTAATCCCAATCTAAGCAATACAAGCTTCTCAGGTGGTAGTGCAGAAACTCAAATTGTGATTCAAGGTACCTTGTGCCTTACCCTGAAAGAAGCTAACAAACAAGGCTCAAGTAAGGATTCTGCCCTATACTACGAAGGACATTTTAATATTCCATTGCAGTTGACATCTAAATCCAATTCTCAGGCCACAAATTGCCCTCCTGTCTCAAACAATACAAGCCGTGTCCCAAATCAAAATAAACGAGGAAGAAAACCTAAGAATGTAGAAACTCAGCCCAAGAGAAAGTATATGAAGAGAAATCATCAGATGCAACAACCAGAAATAAATGCACCAATGGACCCAGCTGAAAACTGCCCACTTCCCACCACACCGATACCACCAGGGCCACAAGTTGCAAAAGTTGATGTACAAGAAAAGGCACATACACTAGAGCCTTTCAACTTATTGTATGAAGAGGCATCGAAGGCAAAGCATGAAAGGCTCTTCTTCGTACCGGTACCAAGAATGCCGTTAGAGAAGAAAGGGACAGGCGAGAGAGAGAGGAACAGCAGATTCTACAAAGCCACAGTTGAGAGGGCAAAGTCAGCAATATTCTCCTCCGACTTGCCCACCGCTTCAAAGTTAACAGTGGGTTCAGTGGGTGAACAAGGGAGCTGTACACATGTGGATGGTAGGCCCTGTTTGACTACTACAACACTAGATATGGATAACCAGCATTCCTATGATCCACTCAAAACTCAAGATATCCAAAAAGAAATAGAAATGGATAACCAGCATTCCTATGATCCACTCAAAATTCAAGATACCCAAAAAGTAATAATCCTGAACCAAGACAAGACAGAGAATGGTCCAGTATTTATAAATACATATAGGCCTATGGAAGCTAGTCCCCATTTGACCAATACAGTGACAGAAATGAATTGTTATTGTTTATGCTCTTCCATAAAGCCAAGTACATCCGATGCTCACCAGACACCGACAGAAGGTAGTGAAACAGATAAGTTTCCAAGGTCTGAGACTACAATAATCCTAGGAGACACAGAAGATAGTCAGACAATTGAGTTACCAACGCTTCGGACTACAAGAAAGCGAGCGCAACCTTCTTACAAACTGAAAACGGGTAGGCGTTCGTTCTCAAGCGACGGCAACATACAACCTCGGCCGAACAAGATAAAATGCAAACGTCAGAAACTTGGATCACACCCGGCCAAGAACAAGAAGATAGTGCGCCGGAGAAAGAAGTGCTGCAATCAACTAAAGTGAGAAGGAATTGGAGGTGCGAGAAAGATATTTAGAGTTTTTGTTTACCCTTTCAATATGACGGTGTCATTTTTGTTTTTGTTTTTTTATTTTCTTCCGAATATTTCAACGACGATTTTATTCGGCTTAAGAAGAGGTAAAACGTTAACACTTTCTCAATAACCTTTTCACTCCCACAGATGTTTCAGTTGAGCTTAGCAGTCTATTGATAGACATTACAGTATATAAAGGAGAATATCGTCATGGTACTGAATGGAGTAAAAGTATTAGGCGACGTTTAATGCATTTTTTGGAAAGCCTGTGCAGTAAAGACAATAATATATCTTCATTACCATTTACGATTTCTCTCTCTCTCTCTCTCTCTCTCTCTCTCTCTCTCTCTCTCTCTCTCTCTCTCTCTCTCTCTCTCTCTCTCTCTCTCTCTCTCTCTCTCTCTCTCTCTCTCTCTCTCTCTCTCTCTCTCTCTCTCTCTCTCCTCTCTCTCTCCTCTCTCTCTCTCTCTCTCTCTCTCTCTCTCTCTCTCTCTCTCTCTCTCTCTCTCTCTCTCTCTCTCTCTCTCTCGTACCTACTTACCCATGCAAGTTGTTGTTTATTTGACTTGAATATTTGAGACACGGAAATATATTGTATGCCCTGTATTAATAGTAGCAGCACGTTATTTTCAAATGCCATATTACTGTACTGCTTTTATGTAGTCCCCTATATATTTTGCTGTGGATTATAATCTTATTTTAAAGGAAACATTATTTTGGAAAGAATATCAAAATAGGGCGTTTTTTTGTTTGTCTATCTATCTATTAACTCAGGCATATTTTGATTTTATTATATATATATATATATATATATATATATATATATATATATATACCTTATATATATATATTTTTTTTTTTGTGGGATACTGTATATATGAAGAATCAGCATTAGGAACAAAATAATTATGAGGATAGTATTATTTATCCCGTTCAGTACCAGTGACGTATTTTTCATTATTGATTCTGGCCACTATTAGACGATTTTACCCATCTTAGGAAGGACCTCTACCAATAATAAGGCTTCAAAATATCTCGACCAACCTTTTTAATTACCACAGAGCCTTCCTAAGCTGCATAATATCGTCTAAACATAGCTAGAATACAATATAACAGACGTCGCTGGTACTCAGAGGGTTAACTATTTTATGATTTATGTTATATTGATTGTATTTCTATTCTATTATATTCTATCTACTCAGGCACATTCCCCATTTTGTTTTTATTTATATATATATATATATATACAGTATACAGTATATACTGTATATATACCCCCCCTGATACTACTCTACTTGACGCGGTTGGGGTTGGGGGGCTTCGGGGCAAGCGACTGGAGCCTGATGGGGGGATGGTTGTGGTACTTACCCTTCCTATCTCCCCTCGAGCTTTCGTCCTCAGCTTGACTAATTTTGAGTAGTTTTTCATTCCTCATTCTATGTTTTTCCCCTTCTATTCTTATTCTGTCCCATTTGGCTGTCGTCAGGCAGCCTATATCTCATGTGTCCCTGGCCTGGCTAGGTAGCAGGCTCCTGACCTGATTTGTCTCTTCGGTTGCTGATGTGGCCGGACTGACTTGATTCCCTTCGGTATTGCATGTTTTGCTTCTCGGTGTGATTTTTTCTACCTTCGACCTGATCTTTCATTCTTCGCCCTGATCACTTCTTGGTTGGTGTTGCGGTGTAGCAGTTCTTGCCTCATCCTTCGGCCCTGCCCTATAAGAGCTCTGATGTGGAGCTCATGTGGTCCGGCTGAACTGGTGAAATGGCGAGAAATGTCTGCGTGTCTTCACCTTCCTCGATTTGTTCCCCTACTGCCCTTCCCGATCTATTTTGACTCGTTTAGTTATATATCTTGATCGAATCCTTCGGGCCAGCCCTATGAGAGTTCTTTTGTAGAGCTCAGTGGTCTGGTTAAACTAATATTACAAAAAACAAATGTATATATATATTTTTAGCTTGGGGTGGCCGACTCGAGACAGAGCCCAAACATTGCATTTCGTAGCAAGGAATTATATTTTATTTATTAGTTGTGAACTTATTTATTACAGGAACTAGAATTTGGTATTAAGATGTACATTGACATATAAATATTTATTATTTGAATATTGCTAATTTGTGATAACCTTAATATTTATAGATTTGTATATAAACAAATTGAATTCTTTCATTTGTGTGTTAAGCTATTTTATCAAGCAAACTTTTGTTTATCATTAAAAGTAAGGATACAGTCTTTGTATTTATTTAAGGGAAGGTTTTTTTTTTTTTTTTTTTTGGACCCCCTTTTCCCTCATGTTAGCATATTAGTTTTGAGATTTTAAAACGTTGGTTCCCTTAGTTTGGCGATTTTGAGACCTTTCGCCACATTTCTTTGTCAATACTATGACTTCGTGCAATATAGGTGTCGATAGTTGGTAGCCTTTTAACGGTTAGACGTCCTTCCTAAACTCAATAATATAATGTCATAGTTGCCAGAACATAATGGAAAGGACGTCACCAGTACAGTATGGGTTAATTTGGCCTTAGTTGAGGTGGCAATGGTTGAGAGCTATTGGTTGAAATGGTGTCTGTTTTGGTTTGTGTGTGATAGTGTGTGTGTGTGTGTGTGTGTGTGTCTGTCTGTGTTGGTATGTGAATTGGTGTGTGTCTGTGTGTCTGTGTGTTGGTATGTATGTGTGCTGCTACTGGTAGAGTTGTCTGGGACGTCTTCCAGCATAATGACTATTTTGTGTTAAATGCTGGCTACTGTTAGACCATTCTATTCAGGTTACGATGTATTTATATGAAGGTAAAGAGAGTGCAAGAGAGAAAGTGTGTGTGTGTGTGTGTGAGAGAGAGAGAGAGTGTGTATGTAAGAAAGTGTGTGTGTGTGAGAGAGAGAGAGGGGGGGGGGATAAAGAGAGTGTGTATGTGTGTGTGTGTGTGTATGTGCGAGAGAGGGGATAAAGAGTATTTGTGTATGAAAGAGAGAGTGCAATGCATTTGAAGTAGCAGCACTCAATGCTCGTATTTCAATTTACATTCGTACTCTGTGTGTTCTCTCTTTCTACTTGTATTGTTATTGAATGTAACAATATTGGCAGTTTTATTTGCAACATATAACGGTTTACAAGCTAAATTAACTTATATTGCCATAGTAGTTGTGTAACCCACCTCTCTCTCTCTCACTCTCACACACTCACTCTCTCTCGCTCTCACTCTCAAGCTAAATTAACTTATATTGCCATAGTAATTGTGTAACCCACCTCTCTCTCTCGCTCTCACCCTCTCGCTGTCGCTCTCACTCTCACACACTCTCACTCTCTCTCGCTCTCACTCACACACACTCTCAAACACCCTCACTCTCTCTCTCTCTCTCTCCCCCACCCAAAACCCATTAGGACCTTCCTTTAAAGTGCCCCAATAATTACACTGTCAATATATAACCCCGGAACACATTTAATTGCCCCTTCAGAACCTCCAATGCTGGGTGCTAAATCGATGCAAGTATAGCATTTTATTTGGCCATTTGCTTATTCTTATTATTGTTATTAGTAGTAGTAGTAGTTGTTGTTGTAGTAGTAGAAAAAATAGATGGAAACATGCTTACATTGTCTGACATTTTTGTGGACATTCAGTAATGCAAGTTATGATCGCACTTCTGTAAATCTAAAATGGCATTCTTTAAGAACAGGAAAGGGGTGGGACTTATATTTTTTTATTATTTATGTATTAATTTACTTACTTATATATTTTTGTTTACTTGTAGTTTTAGTATATCTTAGCTTGACTAGGATCTAATCCTGGCGCTAGGAATGATATTGTATGTTGTTGTTGTTGTTGTTGTTGTTGTTGTTGTTGTAATCGCCCTAAGATGCCCTTTATGGGAATCCCACGGCATCCAGGTAGTCCTAGGAGCCGCACCTCGCCCGGTGGTAGGTAGGGTATAGCGAGATCCTTGTGTGAGGGTACAGCAGGGGAGGAGGTCAGTTTCCTCCATCCGCAGCCCTCCCCGCAGCGCCACCGTTGCAGGCGGATCTCATTGGCGCGTTATTCCCCCTTTTAGTCGCCTTGTACGACAATAGGAACAAATGCAAAAGAGCCTCAAAATAGTACGATACAAAAAACTTGTTTATCCCAAATTGCCGGAAAATTCGCTCGTGTGACACCAGCTTGAAAGTTGTGACTCCTAGCCCATTGTAAATCTGGTAGGGCTGGAGCAAAAGGACTGTGCATGTCTTGCCTATTTACTGATTGACTCTTCCCATATGGAAGAAATGCCAGCTCGATTGCTGAAGTCATCTTGTGGTCACGAGAGGTTGGGGGCCTTGATTTCTAGACTTGTTATAATGGCCAGAACGAAATTGATCCCAAGCAAACCTCCCTGTGATTAACCGGTATTGTAATCTTGCGCTTCAGTGGTTACTAAGGTCTTTAAACAGATCTTGGTGGTTACATAGCCTAGGGCTCTAAACACACAGCCAAAATACCAATAGGCCCCTCCAAAGCTTCTCGAACACTGCTACAAAATGGAGCTGGTAGTGGCGAAAGAGCGATCCATAATTGTGTTTGTAAAGCTTTTAGAGGCCGGACTGAGTAATAACAGGTACTCGCGTATTCTCACAGTGTGCAGGAGTCAATTACAATGTTTTCCTGGCTGCACCATCAACACACCAGGTACTATACATGCCCATGGACAGACACATTTTGAGTGTGTGATCTATAATAAGTATGAACTCGGTCTCAATTCCTAATGTCTGCATTCCCCATATCATCAATAATTCATTGTATAGAAGCTGCCAGGCTATAATCGATGATACTGTATTGAGGGTTTGTCAACACTCATCAACCCATACATGGTGTGTAATAATAATGGTTATGCCTTTAGAACTCCACCCTACAAGAATAAAACAGAAAGCATATTTATCGAGGAGAACGGAGAAAGCAGAGACAAGGATAACTAACCTGTCACACCGGTGATCATCACACAAGCTGCACAGGAGAGTACTTCTAGGAGTGAAAATAAACACCATGTGAGGAAGAGCACTTTATTGACAACGTTTCGTTTGGGACAAAATTGTCCCAATTTTGGTTTGTTTAGTTTGCAAGTTTTACATTTTAATTAATAGCTTAATCAGGCCAATGAAGCTATATGCGAAACGTTGTCAATAAAGTGCTCTTCCTCACATGGTGTTTATTTTCATTCTGTCTATTTTTCAAAGTATATTTGTATCACTTCTAGGAGTGTTGGGACTACAAAGACATACTGCGCTCTCATACAGTGAGCCAGTGTTGTAATGGTGAGAAAGTTTACTATAATTTGATGCATTTCCTTTTGTCTTTGTTTACCAATTGTTACCCCATTCAACTGGATATAATATAGAATATTGAAAGGAATTGTCATATATTTGTGTGAGTATTGAACTTTTGTATCCAACTGTACATTTTCCCAAGAGTTATTGCTGTCATGCCTAGGAGTAGCTTGGGTTGACGTGTAACTTTTCAAATCCACCATGTAAACTAGATCCTACACTAATGAGCAATGAATTTACATTTGATATTGTTTTTTTATCTTTTAATATTTGAACATGAATATATTTATTTGACTTGGACCAGTAAAGTTGACTCAAAGTAGTAAGTTTAATCAGAAAAGATTTCCCCTACTGGCGAGGCTAGCAACTCCTTGCCCGAGGCGGAGGAATATTAGTTACGCAACTTACGTTACTCGGCAGAACGAGACGAGCGGCACTGAAGGCATGAGCGCACGATGACGCTCTCCTTAAATTTCCTTTCCTTCTAGTTTTATTGGTTACGTGATCAATTTCGCCCTCCATGAGGTAATTATGGTTATTTGAGTATACTCAGAGTCACAAAGTTTCGTATCTTAATGATTTATCACCTAATTCATGAATAGAATGTTGCTGGGAGTAGCCTAATGTAGCCTACAAATTGAGTAAACCTGATGGTGTTAGCTTTGTGTAAGAGTTATTTGGGTTTCGATTTACTGTAATATTAATATGATTTATGTTTAAGATAAGGAATGAGTTAAGCCATAGTTATACATACATGCCTGTGTGTATACCTTATTTATAAAGGTTTAGTACCGGTATAGCCTATGCTATAATTGATATCAAAGCAACCTGTTGTTATTTTGATGTGCTGTATAGTATGTAGCCTATTGTTACACATTAGTTAAATTTAAATAATCTACTTTTGAATGCTATGGTATTTTCATTATTATATACAATTATTGTTTTGTTTTATTCATAGGCTAGGCTGTAATCACTAGCACAAATTTGTCTGGAGGCTTACGAGTTCTGGGTAGCAACACCACAACCTCCTGTGCCGCATACCGGTGGTCACTAAAAGGGGTAGTCCGAGTCCGAGTCCTAGTCCAAAAACAGCCGAGTCGAAAAATGTTTAGGGTAGGCCTATATATTTTATTAAATGCGAGATTCAAATTAATATTTATATATGTTGTGTGTAAGTGAGAGTATTATATATGACTAAGATTTTAGCTGATAAATATTTTCTTTATGTGATTCAGGGATAATTTATTGTTTCCAAGTCACTAAAAAGGGTAGTTAGATTGCCGAGTCCTATACAAAAAAAAAAAAAAAAAAACGGCTGATCGTAAATTGAATCTCTTATTAGCTGATTTCTCGATACTTAATGGAAATATATGAAACTACTATGGCTGTGTGTCATATTAATGCCAAGTTTTCAGAATAACCATCATCTTTCGCTACAAAATCTAACTTATAGCCGAGTAACAAAGATAGAAACATGACAATTTAGGCTCGGCTGGAAAAAAATAGACTATAGTCTATTTTTTCCAGCTGATGGTATTCTGCTATATCTTCATCTTAATTACTTAGTTATTACGAAGATTTTGTAGCGAAATGTGTTGTTAATTATGAAAACTTGGCTATAAGATGCTGCAGAGACAGTAGTTTCATATATATTCATTAAGTATCGAGAAATCAGCTGCTAAGCAGCTAAAGGATTCAATTTGTCATCAGCTGGAAATAAACCGACTATAGTTGGGTGAACGCCGTGCGCCCGATCCAATACAAATCCAAGGATAATATTTATAACCACCTGAAATGCGAGCTTCTAGTCGAATGTTTGTTTAATTTCGATACAATACCGTAATATCGAGATGTGCTTTGTATATTTTCACGCGTAAATAGTCATAATGGATTATATTTCATTAAAATGTAAAACTTGCAAACTAAACAAACCAAAATTGGGACAAAGGATTCAATTTGTCATCAGCTGGAAATAAACCGACTATAGTTGGGTGAACGCCGAGCGCCCGATCCAATACAAATCCAAGGATAATATTTATTAACCACCTGAAATGTGAGCATTTAGTCAGATGTTTGTATAATTTCGATACAATACAGGCGGTAATTTCGAGATGTTTGTTTATTTTTACACAAAAATACTCATAGGCTAATGGAATATTTAATTTCATTTTTAACCTTGTTTGGCGGGACCGGACTTAAGTCGGTCTAGAGAAGAAAGGACTATGTGGCGGGGACCGACTTAAGCCGGTGTGCAATTTTGAGCAATAATTGGCTCTGAGAGAGAGACGAGCGGTGGGAGGAGCGTAGGTCGGCTCTGACCGTTCGGTACGGGTCCCGCGCGGCAACTGCCGTCCCCTCCACACATCCACACTCACTACCTCGCTACACAGGGAATTATGTAAGGAAATTACCGTATTTTAGGGATTTTTCCTTCGTCTTGCACGATCGTTGCAAGAGAACGCGTGGTCATAGAAGGATGGTTCTGGTGTCATTGGAAAGCTCAATTATCACCCTTTCAGGGATACATAATTGTATTACGCTCTGGCTCTTGTTTATGCATGAAAAAGAGCACGGAAACAAGGTCGTTTAGCGTAAAACCACCCGCTTGGCGGGTAGTAGAAGTTACTGACGGGCCCGCTCGTAAGGCGTTAATGAAATAATATAACATTGTATAACAATACAAAACCTGTATCGATTTCGTTGTCTGTTACGGTATTACTGTTTCGTTGTAGGCCTAATGTGCTTATTTGTGTCAAAATCTTGTCAGAAATTTTCGCTTTTTATTCCATTTCGTACACTCGCTCCAATTAAATTAACACACCTGTGCAGAGGGGGGTCAATAAGCATCAAACATATTTGTGCGACCTGCGATGTCTTGTGATATACCATCAATTATCGTTCGGTGTCTCATATTGCTTCACACACTCATTGCACAGATAGTTGTTGGAGCGAGTGTAGTTTGATAATGCTTACCCATTCCTTGCTTATCACTTGTATAGACAAGACGTCATCCAACAAACACTGGCGCGTTTATTTTCTGACGATCGAGTTATGGATGCAATTGTATATTCGTATGCTAAATCACTATTAGATTTCAAGACCATTATAAATATTTTGACAGCCTGATGACAGCAAAATAGAGAGATAGAGAGGGAGGGAGAGAGAAAGTGCAGGGGGGGATGTTCGCCAAAAACCTTACTTATGATTCGAGTGATTCATACCGATACATTTACCATTAACCCCTCGCATTTCAGGTGGTCTAGAATAGGCGACAAGAGGAACTTTATTCTTTTATAAATAAGGCGATTGATCAAACAAAATAATAACAAATATGGAAGAAAAATACAGAGACGAAACAAACTAGAAAAGTAAGCAAGAAGAAACAATAGCCTAAAGAGATATAGGCTACAAAGCAGGCAAGAAGAAGATTTTTTTTTTATAAATATTATCCTTGAATTTGTATTGGATCGGGCGCACGACGTTCACCCAACTAGGACTCGGCAATCTAACTACCCTTTTTAGTGACTTGGAAACAATAAATTATCCTTGAATCACATAAAGAAAATATTTATCAGCTAAAATCTTAGTCATATGTAATACTCTCACTTATACACACAACATATATAAATATTAGATTTGAATCTCGCATTTAATAAAATATATACCCTAAACCTTTTTCGACTCGGCTGTTTTTCGACTAGGACTCTGACTCGGAATACCTCTTTTAGTGACCACCTCATCTACCACAGGTTCACATAACCACTCTTCTTTTCCAAACTATGGTTTGATTTTTTCAGCTACTCTTTCAATCTTAGACAAATCAAACGTATTCAATAATTCATATGCGGCTCCGTGCCTTTTCTTTTCCATTACCTTGAAAGGCCCGACCCACTTAGGATTAAGTTTTCTACTGGTTCCAGGTATGGTAGTGTCATTTTTCACCCAAACTAGTTCACCTTTTTCAACACATTTGTTGACCCTTTTCCTGTTCGCAATACCACGGTAGGCTCTACCCATTTTCCTATTGGTTTCCTGAATTGTCTTATGGGCTACTTCTAAACTTTCTTTCCGATTAACATCACAAATTTCAGGTAATTCAGAAACACCCTGCCTGTGAGCATGACGAGAAAAGAAAGAAAAATGTGATGCACACCCTCAGGAGGCTTCCTGACTAATATGATCAGCTAGGATCCTCAGTGCTCCCCAGTGTCCCAATGTACCCAGTACCTACTCAACTAACAACCATCTGTATTGAAGACACAAAGGAATCATATCACAGCGGCTTACCCTAAAGAGTTCTTCCGCTGTTGGAGAGTATGTTTGTGTTAGTCAAGAAGATTTAAGTGACACTCCAGCCAGAATGTCCTATTAAGTTGTACAATGATATGATACCTGATAATGACCAAACTCCAGTAGTAGGTGACAGAGAGACGAGACTTCATACTCTTTTAGAGAATTGCGACTGGGAACACCTAACGCCAGAGCAAAGACACCTACTGAGCGAACTGATTGCAACACATAGTCAATTGTTCATCATTTCAGATAAGGAAATAGGAACTATTAAAGGACCCGCAGCACATATTGAGGTAGCTGACACTAACCCAGTAAGAGCACCCATGTATAGATACCCAGAACATGCACGACATTTGATCACAAACATGATGGATGACATGGTTGAGAAAGGCATCATTGAAACATCTACTGCAGCTTGGTTAAGTCCAATAGTTTTAGTTAGTAAGCCGGATGGTTCAAAACAGCTTTGTTTAGATTACCGTAAAGTCAACACCCATTTGCAGACCGTCATCCAACCTTTACCCAGGCTAGATGAGTTGGTAGAAGCTGCTGCTGGACATAAGTATTATGCAACTTTAGATCTCAAAGATGCCTATTATCAAGTTATGTTAGATGAACAGAGCCGAGATTTGACCACCTTTACTGACGGGTTGTCTTTATATCGCTTTAGGAGACTCCCTTGTGGCCTCTCATGTTCCCCCACCATTTTTACAAGGCAGATGAATAACATACTATCACCTTTACTACAACAAGGATGGGTTAGGAATTATTTGGATGATGTCATTATTTGGGGATCCACCTTTTCAGAGTTAATTGAGAGACTAAGTGCTTTGTTTCAAAAGTGAGATGAATCAGGAGTCATGTTAAATCTCAGTAAATGTAAATTTGGCCAAAAATCTGTTAAATTCTTAGGACATATTGTTTCGGAAGAAGGCTGCAGGCCTGACCCTGAGAATGTTGAGTCTGTCTGTAACATGAAATCTCCAACTAATGTTAAGGAAGTAAGACAATTCCTGGGGATGGCTGGGTTTTATAGGAAAAGCATTCCCAAATTTGCTGAAATTGCATTACCTTTGACTAATCTCACTAAGAAATGTTTTGTTTTTAATTGGGGTGAGGATTGTCAGAAATCATTTGAATCCCTAAAACAAAAACTCACAAATGCCTGTATTAGTTAAGGCCGACATGACCAAACATTTCATACTACATACAGATGCTAGTGACACATGTCGGGCAGTATTGATGCAAATTCAAGGTGATCAGTCTATTAAACCCATTAGTTACTTTTCTAGGAAGTTTAAGCCAGTAGAATGTAGATATTCAGTCACTGATAGAGAAGCCCTTGCAATTGTATTAGCCTGTAGACAGTTCCACTATTTCTTATGGGGTAGTAAGTTTGTCATAAAGACTGACCATCAACCACTAATATCTGTATTCAAGCGAAAAACTAAATCTCCACGCATGAACAGATGGATACTTGAGATGAGAGATTTTAATTATCATATTGACTACAAATCTGGTAGAAGTAATGTTGTAGCGGATCAGTTGAGTAGACCTGTACGAAAGATAGTGTAGGAATCTGGAGAGCAACTATTGGGAAATAACAGAGAAGTACAGAGAAAAGAGAAGAGATGGCTAGATTTAATTAATTTTCTGAATGGTGGTGATATTCCAAAGCATAAATACCCAAGATCGGTGCTTAATCAGTTTGTAGTCAAAGAAGACATACTGTATTATGTTGTAGTGAGAAAGGATAATAGTTTTAAATATTTACTTGTACCTAAAGAGTTAAGGAGGGAGGCTCTGCATTGTGCCCATGACATTGAATCTGCTCACTTAGGAAGAAAAAAATCTATTGATAAAGCTGAAACTATGTTCTATTTTTCCTAATTTAAGAGCTGATATGATGAAATATGTAACTGCTTGTGAACAATGTCAAAGATACAAAGGTGAGAAAGGCTTGTCACAGCAGTGGCAGGAACTTCCTCCCGTAATTCAACCTCTTGATAGGATTAGTATTGATTTAACAGACATGTGCAATGGTGCCCAAGGATATCGCTATGTGTTAACAGTGTTGGATCACTACAGTCGTTATGTAAAGTACTACCCTCTTAAAAGTAAAACCACAGAGGAAGTTTCAGATAATTTTCAAAAATATTTGTATGATTATGGTGTACCCAGAGTATTAATTCTAGACAATGGAGGCGAATTCACCTCCCAGAAATTTAAATCTTTGTGTGCTCAGTATAAAATATCTATGGGTTTCACATTGCCTTACCATCCTCGAGGGAACAGTTTGAGTGAAAGAATGCATAGAACGATTAAATCAGTGTTGCCAACTTTGTGTAAAGGACACCCTTTGAGGTGGCCAAAGTTCTTGAGAGAGACTCGGTGGGTACTTAACACGGCCGTACACACCAGCCTCGGTGAGCAACCACATTTTGCTTTCTTTTCTCGTCATGCTCACAGGCAGGGTGTTTCTGAATTACTGTACCTGAAATTTGTGATGTTAATCAGAAAGAAAGTTTAGAAGTAGCCCATAAGACAATTCAGGAAACCAATAGGAAAATGGGTAGAGCCTACTGTGGTATTGCGAACAGGAAAAGGGTTAACAAATGTGTTGAAAAAGGTGAACTAGTTTGGGTGAAAAATGAAACTACCATACCTGGAACCAGTAGAAAACTTAATCCTAAGTGGGTCGGGCCTTTCAAGGTAATGGAAAAGAAAAGGCACGGAGCCGCATATGAATTATTGAATACGTTTGATTTGTCTAAGATTGAAAGAGCAGCTGAAGAAATCAAACCATACTTTGGAAAAGAAGAGTGGTTATGTGAACCTGTGGAGATGGTAGATGATGCGGCACAGGAGGTTGTGGTGTTGCTACCCAGAACTCGTTAGCCTCCAGACAAATTTGTGCCAGGTTAAGGCAAAGTGTTCTTGTGTTTTACATACTGTATAATGTGTGAACTGTACATTTTGTGTAGTAAGGAACATAATTTTGTTTGTTCACTAAGTAACAGGAACAGGGATGGTGAAATGATTGAATGATTGATATTTTGTTTTATTATTTAATGCTGTTTCCATGTTTTCTCTTCATTTGTCATTTTGTTTTAAATGCACAAGTTACTGGCGGAAGAACTCTTTAGGGTAAGCCGCTGTGATATGATTCCTTTGTGTCTTCAATACAGATGGTTGTTAGTTGAGTAGGTACTGGGTACATTGGGACACTGGGGAGCACTGAAGACCCTAGCTGATCATATTAGTCAGGAAGCCTCCTGAGGGTGTGCATAAATTTTTGTTTTTTTGTAAGTCTGTGAGTAATTGTGAGGTGTGGTTGATCCCAGGATTAGTTTCGTACTAGGCTCATCTGCCTTAGTCGAGTTTATGGGTTATTCCTCGTCTGGAGACCCACTTTACCTTCAACCAGTTAACTGTCTGGGGAGTTCGTAACGCATCGGTAGAAGAGAAAGGTCTTAAAGGGACCTATTGCCAAGTAGGCATATTCGTTTATATGCAAATTACAATTGCAGTATGTTATAATGTTATAGCTTTGATTAATCATTCTTTCTGATTATAATCCTTATTTCTGGTACTGGGAGCATAGTGCTAAGTTAGTAACGTAACTAATATTCCTCCGCCTCGGGCAAGGAGTTGCTAGCCTCGCCAGTAGGGGAAATCTTTACTAATTAAACTTACTACTTTGAGTAGTAACTACATGGCAACACACCCACAGACACCAAGAAATATCAAAACAACACCCAGCACACGGTATCACACACAATTATTGTCCTCTCTCCCTCCCTGCCCACCCCGAACCAACTTCCAGAAGCACATCCATACTCATATCTCTCGCCAATCCATCCACTCACTCACAGACAACACGCAGCTGCATGCACGACCTCCCGAAATCCATCCTTCCGAATCCTCCCTCCCTCGCGAGGACAGAGTCCACCTGGCCAGGCTGAGATGCGGACACCATCCAGCTCTCCTGAGCTATCAGAAGAGACTGGATGACTCCGTTGTCGATGCCTGCCCGGGATGTAACACAGCACCCCATACCATTAAACACATCATAGAAGACTGCATTTCACACAACCACTTACGCCAACAACATAATCTACACTCAATGAGAGCTCTGTGGGAAAGCCCGATCGTGGCCATGGCCTTCCTCAGGGACTCGGGGCTGTTCGGCCAGGCAGCTTAGGGAACAACAACAACAACTACTTTGAGTCAACTTTACTGGTCCAAGTCAAATAAATATATTCATGTTCAAATATTAAAAGATAAAAAAACTATCAAATGTAAATTCATTGCTCATTAGTGTAGGATCTAGTTTACATGGTGGATTTGAAAAGTTACACGTCAACCCAAGCTACTCCTAGGCATGACAGCAATAACTCTTGGGAAAATGTACAGTTGGATACAAAAGTTCAATACTCACACAAATATATAACAATTCCTTTCAATATTCTATATGATATCCAGTTGAATGGGGTAAAAATTGGTAAACAAAGACAAAAGGAAATGCATCAAATTATAGTAAACTTTCTCACCATTACAGTGTGTCCCTCTCGTACGTAAGCTGTGCTCACCTGATGCTGCCGCAAAAACGACACCACAGCTCACACAACAGTCAGCATCTCGGTGCAGCCAACTCTTTCAGGTTTGCAAGCACTGAAAGTTTTGTGGACATACAGTAATGCAAGTTATGGTCGCACTTTTGTAAATCTAAAATGGCAATCTTTAAGAATAGGAAAGGGGAGGGACTTTTATATTTGTATTAATTTTAAATTTATTTATTTATATATTTGATACGAGTATTTTTTTTAGTAACTTTGGTAGTAACTTCCCAGTCATTAAGCATAGCAATAAATATATATGCAGCACTTGCAGCTATGTGTCGGGAAGAGACGAGTAGTGAGTATTCCAGAGTGAGCCTCAAGATTAATGGACGGGAAGAGATGGGTAGCTTAAGGGGGTAGTGGTTGGTTTTTGGTCTGTGTATTTATATATTAATTTATTTTTGAGTTTCCTCGCTAGACCTCCATCAAGCCTAGAAAAACACCCCCTAGACCCCCTTTCAAGATAAATTTGTACATTTTTCGGTAGAAAAATGCCCCGGCCGAAGGTCGATTCTTTCTAAAATTGTAGGCTCGCTATCGCTTGCCAGGAAAAAATCGACACCTAAAGGGCACGGGAGGTCTAAATATTGAAAACAAAAAATGAGGCAAAACGTCTCAAAATCGCCAAACTAACGGAACGAACGTCTTAGATCCTCACAACTAATTTGATAAACATGAGGGAGAAAGGGGGCCAGAAAAAGCGAGTACTACACCCTTAATAGAAATAAAAAGAGTTTAATTGAAGGTGATTTGGGAGAGCGAGAGAGATGTATTAAGACTGAACAGCCTACAGAGGGTTTTACTACCATTAATTGTGTGGGGGTAAATAAGGCTTAAGTCTATCACTTCGTTACGTATAGTATAAATTGGAGTATTTATACTCTCTCGCTCTCGCTCGCTCGCTCTCTCTCCCTCTCGCTCGCTCGCTCGCTCGCTCTCTCTCCCTCTCTCTCTCTCTCTCTCTCTATATATATATATATATATATATATAGAGAGAGAGAGAGATTGACCCCATTCGTAGACACATGGAGAATACTGTACACTGTAGCTACCTTAACACTTAAAGAGCAGGGCCCGACTTAAATCCGTATCTAAAAAGCAGCAAGCTAGGAGCATTATTAAGGCTTTTAAAGGGTTAAAATTGAGTGCAAATGGCCGGGAGCGTAGCAGGCCACACGGCCGACACCCAGGGCTTACCGCCACCCACTGACTCACGCTCCCTCTGTTCTCGAGAGGCCGGCAGTGTAGCCAGTAGTGAGCGTAGCTGGAAAAAATATGCCGCTATACGCTAAACTCCCATGTTGGTGGTACCACTGCATCAAAACGACGAGTGCTACGTAGCTCGTTCTGGTCTCATTTTGAAGTTTGTAGCGCCTAGTTTATTTGCTGAATACATTTCTTTTCATGCAGATATTTGATTGATCATTCAGGAGGGCCTGAATATGCCCAAAATAGACCAAAATCCCCCGCTAGACAAGGGTTAAGGAGGGTTCTTCTGAAGCCCCCCACTCCCTCATGTTTAGCCCCATTACTTTTGAGGTTTTAAGACCTTTGCCCTATTAGTTTGGCGATTGTAAGACCTTTCGCGCCATTTAGGTGAACATATTTGCAGGCAAGCGATAGCGAGCCTGCAATTTAGGAGAAACCAGCTTTCGGCAGAGGCATTTTTAAGCCAACATGTGCAAATTCATCTCGAAGGGTGGGTCTTGGTGGTATATTTAAAAATGTAATGAAGGTTTAGGGAGAAACAAAAATAAATAATGTAATAAATAAATACAAACAAATATAAAATAATAGTCTCCCCTTAAAGAAGAGTGAATAAAGAGTAAGAGGACAAGCCAATCGAGAGAGAAAACGAGAAGCAGACACCGATAAATGGTCGCTGTTAAGGGGCAGGAAGAACGTTAGGGCGGCCACCTTAAAGGGGGAGACACGCCCGAGTCTTCACGAGGGTTGATATTATTATTATTATTAGTATTATTTTGTTTTATTATTATTTGTATTATTATTATCATAATTTATATTATTTGTTGTATTATTTGTATTATTATTATTATTTATATTAATATTAATATTATTATATGTTTTTATTATTATTACATTTTACGTTGACTGAATGTACACAATTTATGTGGCTTAATTTCAAATGCTGGTACAGTACATGATAATTTCACGATCTCCCCCCCCCCCTCAAGAAAAAAAGACAAATAATGCGTATATCGTTCCTATTGTCAACAAATTCATTGGTAGATTACCTTGATTGGCTTCATTTTAGTATCTTAGTAGCTGGTGCGTGAACCCCCCCCCTCCCCCATAGCAAATAAATAAATTAAAAGGTAAATTGATATAAATGAAAGAGGCACTCACAAACAGGCTCATGTGCCTCCCACTCTGTGAACAGTACATGTAAGAAATGTTGACGGAACGGTGACGTGACGTGATGTAATGGTAACGTGATGAATAGTGTGAATCGGCTTTTTAAATCGGTAGAGCTAGCACGATATTTGTCCCCAACTGTCTACGTTTAATAAGTCCCGTGTGGTGTGCGAGCGCGGGGGTAAAACACACTTGGTTGTAGGTGGTAGAAAGAGGTCATACCGCTTACTACTAGCATACTAAATACCCACTGTGGTCAGGGGCACACAAAAGGTTACAACACAAAAATATATTATACCAAGACAAAAAAAAAACAAGCGAGAGAGATAAATAAAACGTAAGTACTAAGGCTGCATACAACAAACACACACACACACACACACACGTGGAATATACACAGGCTGCGCACCCACACACAAACACACGAACGTACACCGGCTACATACAACACAGCCACACACGTCGGCACACACAATAGCGTGATCATCGTAACGGTAGATAGTGCCCACACTAGCAGAAGCAAATTATATATTCTAAATTTCGATGACACATGCGTCAGAGAAACTGTTTGGAATATATATATATATATATATATATATATATATTGTATACAGTATATATATATATATACACACACGCAAGCAATGTTTATCACACACACACACACACAAGACTCCCCTGGGGCAATACTCATAGAAAACGGGGGTCAGGGTGTCTGAAGAGTGCACTGGTGCTGAAGAAACATTAGTAGATTGCCGGCCCCCTTATTGCCATTGACACCTCCCTGGGTAGGACTCAAGCTTCTGAAACACCCTTGAAACCTCCCTTGCTGCTACTGAAACCTCCTTGAAACCTCCATTGCTGCCACTGAAACCCCTTGAAACCTCCCTTGCTTGTGCTTCTGAAACCCTCTTTTTAGAAATAATGTGTAGATCAGTCCGCGTACATACAGACACCGGTGAGATAATGTATACAAAGGAGTACAAAGGAAATCAAGCAACAACATGTCTAGTGACCCTTCTAGGCTGCTTGTCCTCCAAAACACTGAGGATCAAGTGTCCAAACAGTGGTTTAGAGTGGGTAAGGGAACATTGGAAAGGGAACTACTGCCGTGGAACTAATGTCCGTGGCAGGATTAGGAAGTTAGTAGGGGACAGATGGGTTAGTAACTGAGGGGAGGATAAAATAAAGTTATTCATTTACAAACGCAGTCAGTCGCGGGTTTGATGCGAGATATTTGTCTAAGCGTAGTTTAAATGAATCAACGGTGCTGCAGTCTATATCATCTCGGAGAAGCCCATTCCATAAGTTGACAACTCTATTGAAGAAGAAATTCTTAGCTTCGTGTGAGTTAAAAGATTTACCAATAATTTTTCAACCGTTTCCCCGCGTGTAATTAGATTGGTCGATAGTGAAGTACTTACTACAGTTCATATTGTTGATTCCTTTGATGATTTTGAACACTTGAATTAAGTCGCCTCTTAATCTCCGCTCGGTTAAAGGAAATAGATTTAATTCTCTAAGACGCTCCTCGTATGGTTTGTTCTTTAGGCTAGGTATAATTTTGGTAACTCTACGTTGAACTCGTTCTAGCTTGTCTATATCTTTTTGGTAATAAGGGCACCAGGATTGAACGTAGTATTCAAGAAGAGGGCGGACTAAGGAATTGTAAAGGGTTAGGATAACGTCTTTGGATTTATGCTCAAATGACCTGCCTATAAAGCCAATTATTTTGTTTGCCTTCTTAACAACTTCTGAACATTGTTGGGTCGGTTTTAGGTTACTCGATATTGTTACTCCCAGATCGGTTTCTCTGTTTACATTCTTAAGCTGAGTGCCATTCATCAAATAGTTTGCTTTCTCATTTTGGTATCCGATATGTAGTACTTTACATTTATCCGCATTAAAACTTATTTGCCAAATTTGGGCCCAACATGACAACTTATCTAGATTGTGTTGCATATCTTCAACTTGTTCTTTTGAGAGTACGCTATTTGCAATTTTTTTATCGTCAGCAAATTTTGAGATTGTACAGGTGAGACCCTCATCTATGTCGTTGATGTAAATTAGAAAGAGAATTGGTCCTATTACCGATCCCTGTGGTACCCCTCTACTTACATTGGTCCATTTAGACATTTATACATAACATTCAGTGGTAGGTGTCTGGAGTTATGATCGTGTGTGTATGTGTGCTTCTTCAGTTTGTATGTGTGTGGGTGTGGGTGAATGTGTGCGTGTGAGTAAGAGTGCGTAAGTGTTTGTAAGCCCTTCTTGCCCAATTATAATAATCTCTCACTCTCTAACTCACTCTCACTATCTCTGACTCTCTCTCTCTCTCTCTCTCTCTCTCTCTCTCTCTCTCTCTCTCTCTCTCTCTCTCTCTCTCTCTCTCTCTCTCTCTCTCTCTCTCTCTCTCTCTCTCACTTATGCCCGAGTTGACCCAGCCCCTTTAGGAAGAATAGGCCACCCTTGTCCCCAAACACTTCTCACTCGTATTGTGGCCCACCCTTTAGGCCACCAATGAAAGGGTGTTTTCCTTTTTTTCCTCGCTTTCTTTCTGTTGTATATTTATTTATCTAATTCTATATATATCTTTATATTTATTTTGTTATTATTATTATTATTATTATTATTATTATTATTATTATCTATTTATCTATTGCCGGACGCCGTGATCCCCGAAGGGGTGGCCACGAACGAAACACCCCCATGCACCTCTGTCCACAGTCAGTCGACGTCCCTCCTCCCATCCAGCACCACTTTCACGCATATACTTCTTAACTCCATCCTTCCACCTCTCACTCGGTCTACCTCTCCCTCTCTCTCCTTCCACCTCACTCTCGTACACTCTATTGTCAATTATCAAAACAATCTACTAATACGAAGCAAAGACACAGTAGCTTCACATGTAATTCAGTGGTGTTTGCATATTAGCTGCTGGGATACTACAATTATGCCAGGTTGAAATGGACGGAGTATAGTCAACATTACCGCCTATGAAGTCCGCCTTGTTGGAGTGGTTAGCTGGAGGGGGGGGGGAGGGGGGTAGAGGAGGAGGAGGAGGACAAGAGAGGATGCGTCAAAGGGAGGGAGGGGAAGGAAGTTAGGGATCGAGGTGGGAGACAAGGGTAGAGGGTGGAGGAGGGGGAGGAAATGTGGGACGGGGGAGGGTAAGTGAGGTGGAGGGAGGGAAAGGTAGGTAGGGAAGAGAAAAGTTAGAGTGTATATACTTTGGGGAAGAGGGCCGGGTGGGAGTGGAGGGGGAGTTGGAGGGAGGCAAGAGGAAATAGGGAAAAAAGAGAGGTTAGGAAGAGGGAGGAAATGAGAGGGGGGTGGGGCAAGGAGAGGGGGTGGTAGTGAATCAACATTGCTGCAGGAATAGTTGAAATTGTTGCCCCACTATTGTTAAGGCCGGGTCTCATACACCCAGCTGTGTCCTTTCTCTCTCTCTCTCTCTCTCTCTCTCTCTCTCTCTCTCTCTCTCTCTCTCTCTCTCTCTCTCTCTCTCTCTCTCTCTCTCTCATCTCTCTCTCTCTCTCTCTCTCTCTCTCTCTCTCTCTCTCTCTCTCTCTCTCTCTCTCTCTCTCTCTCTCTCTCTCTCTCTCTCTCTCTCTCTCTCTCTCTCTCTCTCTCTCTCTCTCTCTCTCTTCCTCTAACACTCACACACACTGTCACTCTCCAACACACTCACACACTCTATCAGGCGCACATAGACACTCTCTCCCTTTCTTCCTCACTCCCTCTCACACACATACACACCTTCTCTCTCTCTCTCTCTCTCCTTCATCATTTTAAGTGCTGTTAATTGTTTTCTTACCTGATTTCTTCACGTCAGTCTTCATCTACTCTCTTTACCCTACTCATCAACCCTTTAAGGATGATTGACGTGTTGTGACAGTTTATTTAGGCTATTCAGGGTGTTATTAGAGTATTTCATTCAGGTTCCCCATTCAAGTTCCCCATTCAGGTTCCCCATTCAGGTTTCCCATTCAGGTTTCCCATTCAGGTTCCCCATTCAGGTTCCCCATTCAGGTTCCCCATTCAAGTTCCCCATTCAAGTTCCCCATTCAGGTTCCCCATTCAAGTTCCCTATTCAGGTTCCCCATTCATGTACCCCATTTAAGTCCCCCATTGTAACAGTTGACACACACTCCATCATCCTCCCCCCTCGTTTCTCTCAACTTCCCTTACAGCTCTATGGAAGGACTTCAGGTCATTCATAAACTTCTCACTGCTATTCTGCCTATTTCTCCATTATTCCATTTACTGTTTTGTGTTCTTGTACTTTTATTACCTTTCTCTTGACTTCTTCTACTTGTATATAGTAGGAAAACAAATCAATCATAAACTTCTCATTGTAATTGTGCTCTATACTATTTTGCGTTATTGTATTTCTCTTGTCTTTCCTTACTTCTCAATAATAGGAGTTTTTCTCATTCATAAAATTATCACTGTTATTCTGCCTATTTCTTCATTATGCCATTTATTGTTTAGCGTATCTTGTGTTGTTCTTCCTCTTCTTCTCTATTATAGGACTTCTCATTGATATTCTGCCTAATTAGTCTTCATTATACATATCATTGTGTTTTTGTATTCTAGTTTCCTTGTCTCTCTATTTCCTTTACGTGTTTATAGCGTGTCTTCTTCTCATTCAATAATTCCCCGCTAGACCCGAGTTCAATCCCCTGCTCAGGCATGAAGGTTTATCGCATACATTAGTAGACGTTACCATTTCCCTTCAGCAAGGAAATGGGTAATAATATTTCTGTAATATAGTCTACTATACCTGGTGGTGTAATGGTTAGAGTGTTTACAAATCTGTGTGTGATAACCCAGGTTCGAATCCCGGTGGATCACATATATGCTTTCATTAATTCCATTGGAGGTGTTTGGTGTTGTGGTGAAATTAATAAAATTATAGAATATGTCAGTATGTCAAGCGCTATTGAAGCTCAGAGCGATGGCTAGAGAAAAATGGCGCTTAATAAAAGACCTGTAGATTATTATTATTATTATGGCGAACTGCCTATCGTTCTATTATGGCGAACTGCCTATCGTTCTATTATGGCGAACTGCCTATCGTTCTATTATGGCGAACTGCCTATCGTTCTATTATGGCGAACTGCCTATCGTTCTATTATGGCGAACTGCCTATCGTTCTATTATGGCGAACTGCCTATCGTTCTATTATGGCGAACTGCCTATCGTTCTATTATGGCGAACTGCCT
This sequence comes from Paralithodes platypus, assembly GCA_032716605.1. Lineage (NCBI taxonomy): Eukaryota > Metazoa > Arthropoda > Malacostraca > Decapoda > Lithodidae > Paralithodes > Paralithodes platypus. The sequence goes on along the minus strand of CM064562.1, from coordinate 9,802,998 downwards.
ATCGTTCTATTATGGCGAACTGCCTATCGTTCTATTATGGCGAACTGCCTATCGTTCTATTATGGCGAACTGCCTATCGTTCTATTATGGCGAACTGCCTATCGTTCTATTATGGCGAACTGCCTATCGTTCTATTATGGCGAACTGCCTATCGTTCTATTATGGCGAACTGCCTATCGTTCTATTATGGCGAACTGCCTATCGTTCTATTATGGCGAACTGCCTATCGTTCTATTATGGCGAACTGCCTATCGTTCTATTATGGCGAACTGCCTATCGTTCTATTATGGCGAACTGCCTATCGTTCTATTATGGCGAACTGCCTATCGTTCTATTATGGCGAACTGCCTATCGTTCTATTATGGCGAACTGCCTATCGTTCTATTATGGCGAACTGCCTATCGTTCTATTATGGCGAACTGCCTATCGTTCTATTATGGCGAACTGCCTATCGTTCTATTATGGCGAACTGCCTATCGTTCTATTATGGCGAACTGCCTATCGTTCTATTATGGCGAACTGCCTATCGTTCTATTATGGCGAACTGCCTATCGTTCTATTATGGCGAACTGCCTATCGTTCTATTATGGCGAACTGCCTATCGTTCTATTTACTTACAATATGACGTGGGGTTAAGGGCAGATTTCCACTTCAGGGATTTTTTTTTCTGGACCCCTTCCTCCCTCATGTTTAGCTCCACTGCTTTTTAGATTCTAAGACTTTCGACCCATTAGTTTGGCGATTTTAAGAACTTTTACCCCGTGTCTGTCAATTGTAAGACCTTTCGTGTCCTTAGGTGTCGATTTTTTGCTGGCGAGCGACAGCGAGCCTGTAATTTAAGAGGAACCGGCCTTCGGCCGGGAAATTTTTCTACCGAAAAATGTACACATTTATCTTGAAAGAGGGGTCTAGGGGGTGTAATTTTAAGCTTGATGGAGGTCTTGGGAACAAACTAAAAACCTCCCCTTAACTTATTATATAGTTATCATTAGACACTTTTAGGGGGGGGGGGGACTCTAGGAATCAAAAGGTAATGATTCTAAAGACTATCCCAAATACTCACTATGCAACAACAACTTCGTTTGAAAAGGCAAAGCACCGTCTGATGGTAGCCAGAATAAAATGGAGGAAAAATATTATTATGGCCACGTTACTGTCCATTCATCCCAATTCAGTGTGTGTAATACATTCGAGGACCAGCACTTCCTCCTCCACCAATGACCAGACGATAGTTGTACCCTATTCCAAGGAAGTCTATCTAGCTATCTATTTACTCAGGCCCAAACCCCATTTTCCCCTTTTTTTTTTGGGGGGGGGGGGGGGGGGGGGGGTGGCCGACTCAAGACAGAGCAAGAACAGGGAAAACACAAATCACAACATAAAACAACGGACACACAAAGACAAAACACAAATTCACTCACACCCATCTAGGTCCAAGGAAGTAGCACATAACAATATGAAGGAAAAGTATTAATATGTCGGAGAGGGTTAATATGGCTACGTAACTGCCCATTCATCGCAATTGAGTGTGTGTAATGCATTCGAGGACCAGCACTTCCTCCGCCGCCAATGACCAGACGATAGCTAGGCCCCATCATCCATCAATTGAAATTCCCCGGTTATTGGAAAGCCGATAATTATGCGTTTGGTAATGCCTATCCGATAATTAAGCGACGGTGAGCCACGATTCAGCGGTGATGCAGTGAGGGAGAGGGGGGGGGGGGGAGTGTGTTAGGGAGAGTGAGAGAGTGTGTGTGTGAAAGAGAGAGGGGGGAGGGGAGAGACAGAGTGAGAGTGACAGTGCGAGTGGCAGTGACAGTGAGGGGAGTACCAGAGAGAGGCAGAGAGTGAGAGTGAGTGAGTTACAAGGACTTACTAGGAATAGTCAGTATCTCAAAACACTTTGCAGTCCATTCCGAAGGGATACCCTAAGTTGAAACCGAAAGATTGTATATTTAACTAGATTCATTGCAAAGTGTGCAAAACACCATTATCTACTTTCCTCTTAAACCGCTCTACTGAGGAACTATATAATTATAACTTCTGTGGGAATTTGTTTGTCCCAGGTAGAACAGATAATATATGTGAACAAGTGTCTGCACATATTAGTGCAGAACTTCTTCAATTCTAACTTTCAGCCATGGTTGCGTGTTGAATTCCTAGGGAAAGTAAACATGTGTTATCATTCACGTTGTCAAACCCAATAAGTATTGAAAGACTTCAATGAGTTGAGCTCGTAGTCTACGTCTTTCAAACGAAAAGATACCAAATTTCTCAACCGGTCTTTATAGCTCAGTCTTCTTATTGATGAAATAATTTTTGTAGCCCTTGCTTAGACTCATTCTAGACACGTTAGTACACTACTGTAATGTACTCTTATCTATACACATATGCGCTCTCTCTCTCTCTCTCTCTCTCTCTCTCTCTCTCATAGAAATAAGGAAAAAATCCTCACACTTTACAACGATCTGATACGGCCTCTCCTGGAGTATGCTGTTCATTTCTGGCCTCCAGCTCTCAGGCAAGATATAGAGCGATTGGAAAGAGTACACACATACCATATAATTATACACTATACTATTTATCCTCTATGGGCGAAAATAGGTGCGCCATAGCTCCCATTGCTCTTATATAATACTGTCAGAGCTCCCCCATGATAATAGTATATAACCTAATAATGTGTATGCTAGATCGATGACCCTATTCAGTCTACCTCAAAGTAAACCTCCACACTACTCTATTGTGTATACTTTCCATTATTTTAACCCATTCAGTACCGGTGATGGCCTATTCATTACATTAATTTGGAATGTTTTTGCCGAAGGTCGATTACTTTTACATTACAGGTTCGCTATCGCTTGCCAGGACAAAAATAGACACCTAAATGGCACAAGAGGTCATACCATCGCCAAACTAATGGATTGAACGTCTTAAAGCTTCAAAACTAAGGGGGTTAAACATGAGGGAGAAGGGGGTCCATAAATACCAAACCTCCCCTTAATAATGCACAGTAAGCATTCTTTTAATATTTGGGCTGACATTTAGTCACAACACCTTACATATGTATGATCATTAATTTACATAACATCAGCACTACTAATAAACTACGCTTAAATACAAAGCTACATGAACATTCTCTCTCTCTCTCTCTCTCTCTCTCTCTCTCTCTCTTATACATATATGTGTATATGTATATATATATATATATATATATATATATATATATATATATATATATATATATATATATATATGATGAACATAAGAATAGAGAAATAGCTAAAATACGATAATTATATAATTTGTTTCGTGAAATAGTTTTGTCATTTCAAGACCCCCCCCCCCCCGATCACTCCGACACCAGGGAATTTCCGGGACAGCTGTCAGAGGGTGCACTGGAAACTATCAAACTGTAAAAAGGGTACATAAGATCACTTGGTATACTGATAGTAATTTACCTCTCTCCTAACGCTTGATGGGTTTAGATTTATTATTCCTATGTTTATGTATCCCAATTCTCCCTCCGTCCTGGTGGTGTAATGGTTAGAGTGTTTACAAATCTGTGTGATAACCCAGGTTCTAATCCCGGTGGATCACATATATGCTTTCATTACTTTCATTGGAGGTGTTTGGTGTTGTGGTGAAATTAATAAAATATAGATTATAGCCTGAAGATGCAACGGGTCAATGCGATGTAGCCAAAAACGCCCTCAAACTCAAGAATCTCGTACTTTCTATGTTTTTGTCAAGAATCAAGCAATATCTGTTCTTCGATTTGCTAAACACTCTTTTATCAATAACAAATGTTCTGAACCCTCCGACTCTAATTCTTCACAAGTGTTCTGGCATGTAACCAAAAACCTGTCCAACAATTTCACTTCCTCTTCTTTCCCTCTATATTTCCGTGGGTTCTTCACCTCCGCACAGCTCCTTGCTCTATACCGGGGCACTGTGCGCCCATGTATTGAGTATTGTTTGCATGTGTGGGGAGGTTCCACAACATACTATACTTCTCAAAAGAGCAGTTTCATCTCATCAACTCACTTTCTCTTACTAATTCCCTACAATTTCTCTCTACACGCCGCAGTGTTGCATCTCTTTGTCTCTTCTACCGCTATTGCAATAGTTAGTGTTCTTCAGAGATTTCTCAGTGTATACCTCCTCCCTTATGGAGAGTGGGTGGCACCCGCCTTTCAACACACTTCCACTAATATTATGTCCAACTCTCTAAGAGTGAAGCGATTTTCCCAGTCTTTCTTCTACTCAACAAGTAAGCTTTGGAACTTTCTTCCATTGGGCGGGTGCCCAACCCCGAAAGGAGTTGAAATAGGGGAGCTATCCCCCCGCCAAAGGCGGCTTTCTAGGGCCGTTCCTAGCTGATGCTGAGAGGATTGGGTTCTAGTCATGTGGTGATGGGCTGGTCTATCAGAGTGAGAGCTGAGCGATCTCTGCCATACCCATAGCTTACTCTGACTGTTCCTTTTACTTATATATTTTCTAGATCTCAAGTGACGGCGTCTCTTACGTGGATTGACCTCCCAATCTCCCAACCTAGAGGTTGGCAGATTGGAAGCCAAAGAGTGGCTTCGGTCACCCAGGCTATATTGTGGTAGGCAGGGAGGATTCTGTGGGGGCGCTCGGTTATGGCCTTGGCCTTACTTGGGGCCTTGGGGCTGTTCGGCCAGGCAGCTTGGGGAACAGCAACAACAACAACAACTTTCTTCCTTAATCTGTATTTCCCTCTTCCAATGACTAACCCTAACGTATCTTGAATTTGGTTCACTATCACTTTCAGTTTTGGGTGAGACTTGTTACAGGGAGGTTTGCCTTTTGTCTCTTTCATACACATAGGAAGAAATACAAATATATACATATGGATGCATGCATACATGTATGAATGTATGTATGGTGGAATGGTGGAATAAAGATATTTCAAACTGCCTGCTTTTTAAAAAATTTGCTAATGATAGATTAAAATCCTCACAAAATGACGAAGAACGGGTGAAATTTGTAGAGCTACGACGCAAAGCCAAAAAGTTAATTAAGCAAAGTAAAAAGACCTTAGAGTTACATATTGCGAATCAAAGTAAAACAAACCCGAAAGAATTCTATAGTTATATCAGAAAGAAAAAAGTAGTTACTTCAACTGTTGGACCGTCAGTAGATGAAAATGGAGAATACACCAAAGACGAAGTACAAATGAGTAATGCCCTCAATACCTTCTTTGCAGCAGTGTTTACAACAGAAGACCTCAGTGATATCCCTACACCATCGCCGATTCAGATTGATAATTCAGATGTTCTAAGCAATATCACCATTACAGAGAGAGAAGTATTGAATTGTTTAGATAAACTCAAGGTAAATAAAACGCCTGGACCTGATACAATCTCGCCTAGAGTTCTAAAGGAAGCTAAGGATGAGCTCTCCAAACCACTGACATTACTATTCAATAAATCCTTGCAGTCTGGAACTATGCCTGATCAGTGGAAGCTAGCCAACGTAACACCGATATTCAAAAAAGGCAGCAAATCACTACCCAGTAACTATCGTCCAATTAGCTTAACCTCAGTTGTATGTAAAATGATAGAAACGGTCATACGAGACAGACTCGTAAATCACTTAGAGGAAAATAACATACTTAAAGATACTCAACACGGCTTTCGTAAAAAACGTTCCTGTTTAACAAACCTCTTAGACTTCTTCCACGATATTCTCAACCTCTACGATGAGAGTAAAGCTGTAGATACTATATACCTTGATTTTCAAAAGGCCTTTGACAAAGTTCCCCACAAACGTTTACTGCTAAAACTAAAAGTGCATGGAATACAAGACGGTGTGTTGAAATGGATAGAAAATTGGCTCAGCAACAGAAAGCAAAGAGTAGTCATAAACGGTAAGGCATCTAAATGGACCAATGTAAGTAGCGGGGTACCCCAGGGATCGGTACTAGGACCAATTCTCTTTCTAATTTACATCAACGACATAGATGAGGGTCTCACCTGTACAATCTCAAAATTTGCTGACGATACAAACATTGCAAATAGCGTACTCTCAAAAGAACAAGTTGACGATATGCAACACAATCTAGATAAATTGTCATGTTGGGCCCAAATTTGGCAAATGAGTTTCAATGCGGATAAATGCAAAGTACTACATAGCGGATACCTAAATGAGAAAGCAAACTATTCGATGAATGGCACTCAGCTTAAGAATGTAAACAGAGAAACCGATCTGGGAGTAACAATATCGAGTAACCTAAAACCGAGTCAACAATGTTCAGAAGTTGTTAAGAAGGCAAACAAAATAATTGGCTTTATAGGCAGGTCGTTTGAGCATAAATCCAAAGACGTTTTCCTAACCCTTTACAATTCCTTAGTCCGCCCTCTTCTGGAATACTGCGTTCAATCCTGGTGCCCTTATTACCAAAAAGATATAAACAAGCTAGAACGAGTTCAACGTAGAGTTACCAAAATGATACCCAGCCTAAAGAACAAACCATACGAAGAGCGTCTTAGAGAATTAAATCTATTTCCTTTAACCCAGCGCAGATTAAGAGGTGACTTAATTCAAGTGTTCAAAATCATCAAAGGCATCGACAATATGAACTGTACTAAGTACTTCACTATCGACCAATCTAATTACACACGGGGAATCGGTTGCAAAATTATTGGTAAATCTTTTAACTCGCACGAATCTAAGAATTTCTTCTTCAATCGAGTTGTCAACTTGTGGAATGGGCTTCCCCGAAACGTTATAGACTGCATCACCGTTGATTCATTTAAACTCCGCCTAGACAAATATCTCGCATCAAACCCGCGACTGACTGCGTTTGTAAATGAATAACTTGATTTTATCCCCCCCCTCAGTTACTAACCCATCTGTCCTCTACTAACTTCCTAATCCTGCCACGGACATTAGTTCCAGGGCAGTAGTTCCCTTTCCAATGTTCCCTTACCCACTCTAAACCACTGTTTGGACACTTGATCCTCAGTGTTTTGGAGGACAAGCAACCTAGAAGGGTCACTAGATCTGTTGTTGCTTGATTTCCTTTGTACTCCTTTGTATGTGTGAGTGTGTGTGTGTTTTTCAATTCAGTGACATTTCAAGATATCAGGAACTCGTTTTTCTGTCCAGGCTCTAATTTTGACCCCATATAAATTCCTTTTAGTTCTAATAATGGGTCCATCGTATAAAGAACGTGGCGTCGTTGGTCGGGGGGGGTTCTGACTTACGTTTCCAAGTTGGTTTGTCGGTCGGTAATTGATCATGTATTATTTGTCAGAATACAGTGAAAAGAACGTCGCCGTACTGTATGGGGTAAAATGTCCAAACTAATGGGACGAAACAATGAAAGTCCAAAAAGCTCCCATCTCTGACCAAGTAAGCTTAAGGGGGGTGACCTGCTTTTTTATTTTTCTCTCCTTTTCTCTCTTTCCCTGGCTTGTATCCATTCGGCCCCATTCAGCCAACTGTTTTAAGACGTTTATCCCCATCCAGGTGTCGATTTCTTCCTGGCGAGCGATAGCGAGCCCGCAGTGTATGGAGAAATCCGGCTTCACCGGAGGCATTTTTCTATCGAAAAATGTACACATTTAGCTTGCTGCCAAAACAAAAATATATATATGCTGGCTCGCTACCGCTCGCCAGGAAAATATTGACACCTGGATGGGGGTAAACGTCTTAAAACAGTAGGCTGAATGGGGCCGAATGGATACAAGCCAAAGAGAGAGGGAGAGAAAGAGAAAAAAAGCAAGGTGGGCCCCTTTAACTGACCTTTTGAGATGGAGCTGTAAATGTCAGAACAACAAATAATTATACACCTTGGACGGCGATTCTGTAATCCTTGTAAAATAGTTGCCTCAAAAGTTTCGCCCGTCAAAGTGATAAGGTCGTGAGTTACCGACCTGGATGCGGAAGTAACCCCCCCCCCCCTCTCTCTCTCACTCTCTCTCACACACACACACACACACACTCACACTCACGAACCTTCCCAGTAACACATATATCCATCTATGTAGGTTAAGCCGACTCATTCGATCTACATATATAACGGCTTCGATGCTCCAGGTTTTAATTGGTACTCTCATCCGTTTAGCTGGGATTTTGACCTTCATCTCTTGATTGGCATTGGGGTTATGTATACGGTGTGATACGTCTTCGGGTTGCGTAAGCTTGATAACATAAAATGTATATATATATATACTGTATATATATATATATATATATATATATAGAGAGAGAGAGAGAGAGAGACCTGTATATATGTAAATGACCTTCGACTATGACCTTTTCTACGATAATGTATACATTACGCTTGAAGAGGGAAAATAAGACAAACTAAATAATTGTTCAAAAATGAAAAGAAAAAAAAAATCAAAACCCTATTGCCTGTTTCTTTTCAACTGACGATAAATTGCAAAGTTCCCATCAAGATTTCTCAGTAAATTTTGAGGATTTTGTAGTGAAATATGGTGCAAATGATATAAACTTGGTCTTGATATGATGCAGTTTATGATAGTTTCACATTTTCCCGTTAAGTATTGAGAAACGAGCTGATAAGGGATTCAATTTATCGTCAGGTGAAAATAAATCGAGTATAGTGTTGTGGTCGCGTGCCGGCAGCCTCTCGTGATCTGTGCTGGCTCGTGTTACAGTACTCGGGTGAAACACTACTAGTCCACCAACATTCCAAGCTCGGGGAATTAAGTTCTAAAGCCCTCGTGGAATTATTTTGGCGGGGAAAGTGCGTGGGTGGACAGACAACTCGACCAGTAGACCATCAGACCATTAGACCCTTAGACCAGTGGAGCAATAAAAGACCATTGAGAATGGGTTAACTTCTTAAGGATTATGGCGCATTATTAAGGTAGAGGTGGGTGTTGAACCAAGTAAACCATGCGACTCGCTGATTCAGCTAAATCGACTTGGTTCCGAAGCAACTCACCGAACCAATCTTGAGCTGGCGCGTCGAACTTCGGGTTACAGCGACGCTCAGAAGTAGTGACCCGTTTTCATTGGTCTTAATTTTGGTTATCTTTGTAGGAAGAAGAAATACAACAATAACGACCAAGACTTAACCCTTTGAAGACGATGACGCATTTTAACAGTTTATTCTGGCTATCATGACACGATTATATACAGCTTAGGAAGGATCTCCAGGAGTTATAAGGGTAAAGACTGGCCCAATCAACACTCCAACCTGCATATACCCTTCCTAATCTGATTACACTCGTTTAATCATAGCCAGAAAATATAAATTAATTCCATAGAAATCTAAGATGGTTAAGAGGCATAGATAAAACTCCTATTAATTATATTATGTTTAGTTGGGTTGACAAGCACCATTTTTCTAGTGTCGAGTAAGAAAAATATAGTTGAAGTTGTGCAGGAGGAAACCCACTTCTGACCCCGACTGTACAGGGGGTGAACAGAATTTGAAAACTCGATCCGGCAGTTCACTGACAGACTGTGTGGAAGAAGGACGTCGTCGCTCCTCGGGTATAATACATCTAATAATGGGTATAACTTTATTTTGTATCATTATTATTTTGTCCTATATGTATTTTAGGTCACATATGTGTTTTTTAGGCAAGATATTGCGTGTGTGGGGGGGGGGGGGGGGGCTTGCCTCCCCCTCAACTAATTCTGTATCCCATGACTAGTGGTAATTGCCAAATAGAGCTATTTTCCCTTTTATTCTCTTTAACCTTATATACTTTCCGATTACTTTGCTATAAAGATAATTGCCCAATGGATTATTCACTTATTCACGGTGTATTCACTTGCAGCAATGAATGGATCCTCTCGCTGCAACAACCGGGCATGGTCCACATTAATAGTACCGCAAGCCTCGGAGCCCCAGAGCAGCCACTTTCAGGTCCCCGTCGTCCTTCTGTTTCCTTGGGAGTGTCTTTGAATCTACATCAAACTGACTGTGGTAAGATTTAT
>CM064562.1:9768050-9790550 GCA_032716605.1 Paralithodes platypus | reverse complement strand
CCCCCAAGATCCCCTTTCATTTTTCAGGGGCACCCCTGTAGCATATTTTGAAAATGGGAATATTCATACAGTGCTATTTAATCAGGGAACAATGAGGGTATTTTTTTGTTAGCGTTTCGGTGGACTTTGTGGTAATGCACTGATACTAGCCTAGTACATCACAAATTTCATCCCAATAATATCTTGCCATTGACATATCGGGATTCGAACATTGGATTACCAGACCAGAACACTCCAACACACCTCCTCCCCTTAATATATATATACAGTATATATATATATATACAGTATATATTATACTTCTTAGTTTCTCCCTGTTAGAATAATTCACAAATACCAGTTTTGCCTGAACATATAACTTCAATTCAGTAAGTGTATTAAACCTTTCATTTCATTCCGGCCAAAGGTCAGAATAGAATTATAAAGCTAACATTCAAATGCCACAGAGTTTCTGCATTCATAATTTTTATAGAAATATTATTGAACAGAAAAACGATTTTGTTTTTGAAAGTTGTGATTATTGTCAAAGGTGAAGACAAAAAGTAAATTGTATATAATATTTCACTTGATAGATTTTGTTCTCAGCTTGGTATATTTCTCACACACACACACACACACACTCATATATATATATATATGGGGCTCGCAAGTTTGTCTCTTCATGTAAAAATATTGCTATTGGCTAATGTTTACCTGCTTAACAGTATATTCTATTTACAAAGTCTATCTCATAAGCTGCTAGACCAGTGTTGACGGTAAATGGTGGGGGAAAGAGGGGGGGGGGGATACCACTTGCTTACGCAGAGTTGATAAATGAACAAATAAATACACACCTCCCCAAATCTTCACTTTCCGGTCTTGGGTTTTCAATCTTCCGGGTCTTTTATGTTCGCTCTTCCTTCCAGTTTTACAGGCACCAAATTACCCTCCTCCAACTTATATCCCTTCCCTTCCAGTTTCTTTTTTTTAACTTGCTCTCCTTCTTCTTTCTCCTTATCTCCTTGTATTTCGTCTTAAATTTGCCCCCGCCACTCCCAAGCCTAGTTGTATAATTGTATCCCTCTTATCCCAGCACGTTTTCTCCTCTCTCACTTTCATACTTCTGATTAATATAACCCTTCCTATTTTGTTCAGTTTACTCCCTGATATCCTACCTTTATTACCCTCACCCCAAGTCTCTTATCTATTGCTCGATATTTATAGCAGGTTTGTTATAATTGTGATCGTGCTATCTTTGCCTATTCGCTCTATTCCCTTTTATTTTCTGATTTTGCTTAGTTTTTCTCATTGCCTTATATAATTATACTCTCTGATATCCTAGCTCTATTATATCCTAGCTCTATTATATCCTACCTCTAATCTTTATATCAAGTAATGCACCTTGAGAAAAACCTCATACAACCCACCCGGGATTCGAACCCTGGACCTTGCGATCTCTATCCTAGCTCTATTACCCCGCTCTATTTCTGTTATTTCTTTCCCTCATATTTATCGCAGTTTGTTTTGGTCATCCCTGCATATTCCCTCTTCTCTGTTCCGTTTTCGTATTTTGGTGAAGGGGAGGTTTTTATTTATTTCTGGGCCCCTTTGTCCCTCGTGTTTAACCCCATTAGATTTGAGATTCTAAGATGTTCGCCCTCATTAGTTTGGTTTTATTTTAAGAACTTTTGCCCCATTTCTTTGTCAATATTAAGACCTTTCGTGCCATTTAGGTGTCGATATTTTCCTGACGACCGATAGCGAGCCTAAAATATACATTTTCCTACAGAAAAATTTACAAATTTGAACTCGAATGGGGTTTAGGAGTGGTTTCTCGTTTGTTTGTTTAGTTTGCAAGTTTTACATTTTAATTTAAGCTTGGCAGAGGTCTAGGGAGCAAACTATACTAACAAAAATCTAAATAAATAACATGCATAAACTAATACGTATCCTCTCTTCCATATTTCATTCGTCTAATCTAGTTTCATTCTCCTTATTGACTTAACCAGTAAAATCTGAGAAACCGTAGTTCGCGTCCCCTTAACTTCCTTCTCCTATCTCCCGAGCCAATATTCCCGGGGCTTGTGTCTCATTTTTAACCCTGTCTGTGTCCTCCTTTACCTTTCCGGGCCAATCCGTACCGTTTCCGTTATCTTTACTGTTTCCGTTATTTTTACTGTTTCCGTTAGCTTTACCGTTTTCGTTAGCTTTACCCTTTCTGTTAGCTTTACCGTTTCTGTTATCTTTACCTTTTCTGTTATCTTGACCGTTTTCGTTAGCTTTACCGTTTCCGTTATCTCTATCGTTTCTGTTATCTGTACCTTTTCCGTTATATTTACCGTTTTCGTTATCTTTACAGTTTATCTTTACCGTTGCCGTTATTTTTACCGTTTGTTATCTTTACTGTTTCCGTTATCTTTACCGTTACCAATACCTTTACCGTTTCTGTTATCTTTACCGTTACCAATATCTTGACCGTTTCCACTATCATCACTGTAAATCCCCCCCCCCCTGCTTCTCCTCTATTGTCCTATTCTATCCCAGGTCTTATTGGATTGCCTCTTGCACCCTAACCATTATTCTTTCGCCTCCCTATTTCGTCACAATTTCTGTTTAGCCATTCTCCCCCCCACCCCCCACTCATATCTTCTCTCTCTCTCTCTCTCTCTCTCTCTCTCTCTCTCTCTCTCTCTCAGTTGACTTGTTCTTACGTTTTCACTTTTTTTTTCAGTGTTTCAAAGTGTTGTAGGCTCGCTATCGTTCGCTACGATATAATCGACACTAATGACACGAAAGGTCTTAACATTGGCAAACTAATGGGGCGAACGTTTTAAACTCTCAAAACTAATGGGGCTAACATGAGGGAGAAGTGGGTCCCGAAAACCCCCCTTCAAGCCGCGATTTTATTCAGTTTAAGAAGGGCCTCCAGCAATTAACAGGCTTCGAACTATCTTAATTAACCCTCTTTACTCTGGTGATGGGCTGGTCTATCAGAGTGAGAACTGAGCGATCTCTGCCATACCCATAGCTTACTCTGACTGTTCCTTTTACTTATATATTTTCTAGATCTCAAGTGACGGCGTCTCTTCCGTGGATTGACCTTCCAATCTACTAAGATTGGAAGCCAAAGCGTCACATTTTTCCTTTGCCCCTCAACTTTCTCTTCATAATTGCCGAGGGGCACAGGGCCCTGGGTGGGGCTTTGGTTTCCCGGGCGTTTCCGCACCCTCCTCAGATCCCCGCCATGGAGTGGCTTCGGTCACCCAGGCTTTATTGTGGTCGGCAGGGGGGATTCTGTGGGGGCGCTCAGTTATGGCCTTGGCCTTGCTCAGGGCCTTGGGGCTGTTCGGCCAGGCAGCTTGGGGAACAACAACAACAACAACAACAACAACAACCCTCTTTACTACCACAGATCCTTCATAAGCTGCACACAATAGACTAAATCTGGCTCGGATAAAATTAAAAAGACGTCGGCAGCACAAGAGGGGTTAATCAGTTCCCAATGCAGGTACTAATCCAGCCATGATCTATATTTCAACCTTTCCGCTTCCACCGATTGGACTTTCTTAATTTTTCAGTTATTCGTGTTGGTTTACGTATATCAAATCGTATATTAATCTTATATTAATCGTATGTTAATCGTATATTAATCGTATAGTAATCGTGTTGGTTTACGTATATCAAAGTATCGCCTATTTACAAGAGTCATCTTTCATAATCCATAATGCCTAATCAGTATTTCTCTGAATCTTTTATCTCCACCGTCTGTAACTCTTATCTTTTATCTAACTTCCCAGGTTTTACAGATTTGGTATTATTTTTACGTAATTAGGTTAGGTTGGTTTAGGGTAGGTAGGTTAGGTTAGGTATGTTAGGTTAAGTTAGGTAGGTTAGGTATGTTAAGTTAGGTTAGGTTGGGTATGTTAGGTTAGGTTAGGTAGGTTTAGTTAGGTTATGTTGGTTATGTTAGGTTATGTTAAGTTAGGTTAGGTTAGGTTTGGTTAAGTTAGGTAGGTTAGGTTAGGGATGTTAGGTTAGATTAGGATATTATACTCCTATTTATCTTCTCCTTTCATTCCATATATTCTCAGAAACTCTAGCTCTATTCTCCTTAACCTCCTCTCCTCTATTTTCAGTTAAATTTTACCGTTTTCTTTATCTTTCCAGTCAATGTTATCGCCCCTTTAGTTTTTCCTCTTGTCACAGCCCAATTTGCGCTCGCTCTCGCTCTCGCTCTCTCTCTCTCTCTCTCTCTCTCTCTCTCTCTCTCTCTGTGTCCTGTCTTGGATTTCCGCATTCTTTTGCTGGCTTATTTCTTTCTCTGATTCTAATATGCATTTATTTCATTTTGCTTACTACTTTTATTTTAAAGCTTCGTTTAATTTGGTTGCAACTCACCTTTATTGTCTTATTATATCTATTGATCGCATTTGACTTAATATTTTTTTCTCTCTCTATATATCTCTCTCTCTCTCTCTCTCTCTCTCTATATATATATATATATATATATATATATATATATATATATATATATCTCTCTCTCAATATCTCTCTCTTTTCTCTCCCTCTCTCTGTCTGCCTGTTTCTCTCTCTCTGTCTGCCTGTCTCTCTCTCTCTCTCTGCCTGTCTCTCTCTCTCTGTCTGCCTGTCTCTCTCTCTCTCTCTCTCTCTCTCTCTCTCTCTCTCTCTCTCTCTCTCTCTCTCTCTCTCTCTCTCTTTCTTTCCTGACTCGGGATTTGTTGGCACACTTTTGCAGGTATTTCTTTTTGCCCTTGGTTCTCAAATCATACCAACCATGCCTTGATTATATTTTATTATCCTTTCCTTTGGTGTGGCAATAGTTTGATAATAGTTATATAATAGTTATGTAATAGTTTTAAGATAGTTTTATGATAGTTATTTACCGGTAATAGTTATATAAGTTATATAATAGTTCGATAATAGTTATGTAAGTGTTATGATAGTTATATACCGGTAATAGTTATATAATAGTTATGTGTGTTATATATATATATTTAAAATACAATGTGTGAAGCTTCAGTTCTTCGGTTTATATATGTTTCCAATACAAAGGTTTCAGTTGTTCGTTATGTAGCTTTCGAATGTAATAGTTATATAATAGTTATTCTTGTTTTTTTATCTTTCAAATGTAACGTGTTAGGCTTGGATTACTCGTGTGTTTTATCCTTCAAAGCAACATTCTTTTTGACGGGTATTCCTACATAATTAATAATTTAATCTCGGGAATAAAAATGTCAAAAAGCGTCATCATCTTGAAAGGGTTAATGGCTCCTTATTATATTATCCCATTCAACAACATAATACTAATAGCATAATTAACACATTCAGTACCGGGGACGTTCCTTTAAGGGGGGTCACCGGCTTTTTTTTATCTTTCTCTCCTTTTCTCACTTAACCTGGCTTGTATCCATTCGGCCCCATTCAGCCAACTGTTTTAAGACGATTATCCCCATCCAGGTGCTGATATATTCCTGGCGAGCGATAGCAAGCCAGCATTGTATGGAGAAATCCGGCTTCGCCGGAGAAATTTTTCTATCGAAAAATTTACAAATTTAGCTTGCTGTCAAAACAAAAATATATATATGCTGGCTAGGTACCGCTCGCCAGGAAAATATTGACACCTGGATGGGGTTAAACGTCTTAAAACAGTAGGCTGAATGGGGCCGAATGAATACAAACCAAAGAGAGAGGGAGAGAAAGAGAAAAAAAGCGAGGTGGGCTCCCATAACAGTAGCTATGTAACAGTCGAGCGCGTATGGGTATTTGTACAGATGCCTCCATAAGTTCCTCTTCGTGATCTTATACATGGAATAATCTAATGTATACATTTCACTCCCAACACCAAACACCTCCCAATGGAATTAATGAAAGCATGTGATCCTCCCTGGATTCGAACCTGGGTTACCACATACAGATCTTAAACACTCTAACCATTACACCATCAAGACACTTACTGGTTAAGTACATGAGTACGATTTCGTATCCATTTATCGAATAGTGCATGATTGAATAACGGTAATTTTTGTTGTGCAGTGGTGAACTCATTTAACTAATCAGCTGATATTTAATGAAAACTGCACTCGCTACTCATTCCCACCAATTTTACTTACATAAAATCACGACGAGAAACATAACTTATGTGAGCAACTGTATACAGTATATTATTTCGATTAGGATTTATATCTAGTGTAGGTGCTTATGTTCTGGGTGTGGTGTTCCGAGTTCGAATCCCGGGAGGACCATATGCTTTCATTAGTTTAGTATTGGGGTTTGTAATTGATGATTATTGATAAAAAACGTGGTGTTACTTATTTCCTATTTCCTATCAATTTCCTACCACCATTATCTTTTAGCTCATATTTCGGTATTTACAAGTTTGGTATTACCTTTGCTTCTGTCTTTGCTCAGTATTCTCTCTTGTTTATATTATCCTCTGTATCTCTTCTCATATCTTTCATTTCACTCTTTACCGATTCCTTTAGCTTCACTGCAAATTCTAATCCCCGCTCTCTCTCTCTCTCTCTCTCTCTTCTACACTTTTTTACAGGCTCATTTTGTATTCCCTGGTTCTAATATCATGCCTGCCTTGCCTCGACTCTATTTATCCAGTTCGACTCCATTCACCTTTCTTCTTTGCTATATAAACTTCGATCCATTTTCTAACTTTTCTGATGTTGGTCAAATCGGTCATGTTATCCCTGTTTAATTATTTGCCTCTGTATTAAATGTCTTCGTCTTCGTCTTTGTCTTTGTCTTTGTCTTTGTCTTTGTCTTCGTCTTTGTCTTTGTCTTTGTCTTTGTCTTCGTCTTCATCTTCGTCGTCTTCTTCTTCTTCGTCATCATCTTCTTCTTCGTCGTCGTCGTCGTCTTCTTCTTCGTCGTCGTCGTCGTCGTCTTCGTCGTCTTCTTCGTCTTCTTCGTCGTCGTCTTCGTCTTCGTCTTCGTCTTTGTCTTTGTCTTCGTCGTCTTCGTCTTCGTCGTCGTCTTCGTCTTCATCTTCTTCGTCGTCGTCTTTGTCGTCGTCTTCGTCCAAAACTAAATTCAGTCATGTCAAAAATTACTTGTGATGGAACGAGCTACATCCTGGAACTGTTGCACTAGTGGAATCCAAAGATAATCCCAGCTATGAGTATGTACTGTCATGGTGTCTTCAGCCTACGATGGGTTGACTGATGCACTGAATCCATTTACAGTTAGCAGTGCAAAATATCCGCAAAATAACCGCAAAATATACGCAAAATGTTCCCAGAATATAGTGGGTGATCAAAAGAGTGCCTGAGAAAGCGGTCTGGGGTGATAGCGTCTTATGCTGTCAGGGGGATTCCAGCCCCTCCTGCCGTGGAAAAATCTCCCAAAGAAAAGAAGAGAAAGGAATATTTTTTGCCTCCCCTGAAGCAACGAGCCCGGATCAATAGGGCTCAGGTGAAGGAAGGGGAGTGCAGAAACATGTAGGGTAAAAATGCACACAAAGATGAATATATATTTGCGGAGGGAGCCTTAGGGAGATATTTGCAAATGAAAGGCACTGTGTCTTGTTTCCCTGGTCGAAGTGATTGCTCTGCAATATTTTCATCAAGGGAAGATTTGTATTACTTTATGCATTCATTTATAATTATATACTGTATAGGCCTATATA
This sequence comes from Paralithodes platypus, assembly GCA_032716605.1. Taxonomy (NCBI): domain Eukaryota; kingdom Metazoa; phylum Arthropoda; class Malacostraca; order Decapoda; family Lithodidae; genus Paralithodes; species Paralithodes platypus. The sequence goes on along the minus strand of CM064562.1, from coordinate 9,782,914 downwards.
TATATATATATATATATATATATATATATATATATATATATATATATATGATAATACATTATTTTATTACACACTTCCAAGATTTCCTATAAATAGATTATTTGATTACACAAATCATTCCTAGATATTCTATCAATGGATATAATACCTAGATATCCTATTAATAGTTTTTTATTCAGCCTAGAAAGAAATTGGGTAGGCCTACAGTTAAAATGTTAGTAATTATAGTCTTCACCCATTTAATTACTAGATATCCTTCTTAAGCTGCATATAATCACCTAATATTAATGAAAATAATAATGTGAAATCCCTGCATAGGTACCGAAGTGGCATTATTAACACATTCAGACGTGTGTGTGTGTGTGTGTGTTTATTTGTTGTTGTGCGTGTGTATGTGTGTGTTTATTTATTTGTGTGTGTGTGTGTGTGTGTTTATTTATTTGTGTGTGTGTGTGTTTTTATTTTTGATTTTGATTTTTTTTAACCAGACAAAGGCTATTTCGAGATGTCAAGGTCAGACTTATCTTTTGAACCTGAGGCTGCAATTACCTAAAGCTGCCCGGATAATCGGGGAACTCATTGATCCGCTATTTTTGGAGCGGTAAACTCTAAATTAACCCTTTCAAGCTCCGGTACGCATTCTTTTTTTGTTTTCTGGCTATAATTAGACGATTTTAATCAGATTAGAAAGGATATGTGGAAGTCAGAGGGTTAATTGAGATAGTCTTTACCCTTATAATTCCCACAGATCCTTCTTCAACTAGTTTTTACTCTTCTAATTCCCACAGATCCTTCAACTGTATAAAATCGTCTAATGATAGCCAGAAAAACTGTCAAAATGCATCATAATCTTCAAAGGGTTAATATGAGTTTGAAAAAAGGTGCGAAATTGATCCTATGAAACGTTGCTATTATCATATAAAGTTGCATCGGCTTATGGATTCGTATGGTGGCGGTTTATTAGTGGCCACCCCCTCGGGAATCAACCCCTTCAGCACCATGACGCCTTTTTACCTTTGATTCTGGTTAAATTTAGATGATTTTATGCAGTTTAAGAAGGACCTATGTTATTGAGAGGCTTTATGGAGATCGTATTTACCCATTTGAGTCCTAGACGTAGATTATAAACTAAAGAAAACCGTCTAATGGTAACCAGAATATGATGGACATTAAGTAACGGTGGTGAAGGGAGAGAGAGAGAGAGAGAGTGAGAGCGAGTGTGAGAGCGAGTGTGAGAGCGCCTAAGTGAGTAAGAGCAAGAGCAAGCGAGGGAGAGTCAAACAAATTCTAAAGAGCAGAGAGAGAGAGAGAGAGCGAGAGCGAGTGTGAGTGTGAGTGACATCAAGTAAGAGTGCTTAAGTGAGCAAGAGCAAGAGCATGCGAGGGAGAGTTAAAAAAGAAATCAAGGTCGGAGTGAGCGCAAGAAGTAATACCTGTCACGGGAATGAAGACAAACTCCCTATTTTGTCCTCTCCCAGTGTCACCAATTTAACTACTTTCCCGCTACATCTAGAGGTACAGTGGCGCTAATAAGTCGTCTCAGTTGGCATTACGTTTGTCTCTCTCTCTGTTGTATTCATGTCTGTCAGATGTTGAATAGGGTGGGTAAGTGTAGGAACATATTTGTATATCTCGCTCAAAAAGAAGAAATCATGTGTAAATATTGCTGATACCAATTATTGATCAAAACATAATTGGTGCCGAGACATCACTTATTAGGACGACTGTACATACTTAGATCTAGCGGCATATTCTTACGTCTAGCGACATAAATTCTAGCCATATTCTGGAGTTGTTAGTAATTTTAGAGTGATGTTATAGAGATTGTGGCATTATTTTAGCGAGTTTCGGCCTATATTTACTATCTAGCGCCTCTCCCCTCCCGATCCTTAGCTTGGACAGGCCCCTCCTAGACTCTTCTCCTCTCAGGGCCATCCATTACCATTACCCAGGACAGTCTAGGGGCCTCCAGACGCCTACTGGGCTTAAGGACTTGTTAAAGAGGGAAACGGACAAACAGCTGGGGGCATGTACGTTCTAGGAAACAAATTATGGCCCGTTTTACCGGATTTGTTAAGGAGGGTAAGGGACAACCCGCTGGGGATATATACTGTACATTTTAGGACACAAATTAAGACTTTTTATAGACTAGTGTTTTTGTTTATTTATTTATTTTTTCTATATTCCAACTTACTCCCTCTCTGGCATAGGCTGAGAGCCTTTACATTTAACCGCTGTGTATTCAACGGTGAAGCCCATGAGGTCTCATTCCAGTCTAGTGAGTGATACACGTGAAGCACTTAGAGCTGCAACCAGCCTTTGCCATCCTGCCTTCGCAAGATGCACGGCGCTTGGTTGCCCACTCACGGTTCGAAGCAGCACCATCTCTGGAGCTGCCTTGCCTTCGTGCTTCACTGTCACACCCGCTAGACTCGGACCCTCACTCTCAGAAGTGTTGTGCTAAATGTGTCAAGATCCTCAAAGGGTTAATGGGTAGGGAGTTACCTTGAAGATGTTTGACAATTATTACGGATCCAAAATGGCGTCCAAAGAATGAAATGACCACTCTCACTTACCGCAGAATCTCTAGTGTGATCTATTATATCATCCCTCCAGAAGCTTAATGTGTGGTCTAGTATATATTTTATTGCTCTTTTTATGTGATATTATTTTCCCATCTATTAAAGGTTGTCTAGGTTTGTGATATACGAGGACCTGGTGAAGCGAGCTAAGACTGTTGCCATTGATTTGTCCTTTTTAGTATCATGACGCATTTTCAACTAGATTCTGGCAAGCATTAGACAATTTTACCCAGCTTAGAAAAGACCGTCTAGCAATGGAAGGAACATAATCCGTCTCAATTACCACTTTAACCGCCAGAAACCTCGATAAACTTAATTCAATCGTCAAACAACCATACACAATAATAACAAAAAGCATTTTATACAGAAAGGGATATTTTTGACATTTATTTAACCCTTTGAAGATTGTGATGTATTTTGACAGTATATTCTGGCTATCATTAGACGGTTTTATACAGTATACAGAGAGAGAGAGAGAGAGAGAGAGAGAGAGAGAGAGAGAGAGAGAGAGAGAGAGAGAGAGAGAGAGAGAGAGAGAGGGAGCGTGAGAGAGTGATAGAGTGATAGAGATAGATAAGAGGGGGTGGGGGGTATTTGCTAGTTACCCTTGAGCAATGGACTCTTCTAAGCATCCAAGATAATTACCCTTGAGCAATGGACTCTTCTAAGCATCCAAGATAATTACCCTTGAGCAATGGGCTCTTCTAAGCATCCAAGATAATTACCCTTGAGCAATGGACTCTTCTAAGCATCCAAGATAAGCTCCTTTCACTGCCTTTCTATAACCCAGCCAGATCACGGAAGATTGTGATTTATGAAAGTGTGTGGCAGAGAGTTACAAGGAATGGTTAGTATCTCAGAGACCTTACGGTCCATTCCTAGGCGATACTCGTAGTGAAAGGAGAGAGACTGTTTAGTGCACTACACTCATTACAGAGTGTTCAAAATACTATCTACTCTCTTTTTGAACTGCTCTACTGAAGAACTGTTTACAACTTCGGAGGGAAGCTTGTTCCAGGTAGAACATGTCTTATATGTGAAAAAGTTTCCACAAATACTAGTGTGGAACCTTTTCAATTCTAATTTCCAGCCATGGTTGTGTGTTGTATATACAGTATATTGAGGCTAAACATTATGCTATAATCAACATTGTCAAACCCATTAATATTCTAATGTTTGTGAATATGTGGTGGAGTTCAGAGGGTTAAGGGGAGGCTGATGGACTGTTGAGGTTAAAGGCAGATGGGTCGTTTTTCTGGTCCCCTTTCTCCCTCGTGTTAAGCCCCATTAGTTTGGCAATTTTAACACCTTTCGCCCCATTTCGTTTTCAATGTAAGACCTTTTGTGCTATTTAGGTGTCGATTATTTGCTGGCGAGCGATAGCGAGCCTGAAATGTTAAGAAGAAGCGGCCTTCGGCCGGGACATTCTTCTGCCGAAAAATTTACAAATTTATCTTGAAAGGGGTCTAGGGTGTGTTTTTCAGAGCTTGATGGAGGTCTAGCGAGAACAATAAGAAATAAAGGAATACATGAATTAATAGAAATAAGGTCCGTCTCCCCTTACCGTGGCCTTCATAACCAGAAAACAAATATATGAAGCCTAATAATAATTTCCACCTGTCCTGGTTTGGACCACGGGGACAAAGTCATTATTGGAGTATGCAAATTAGAGCAAAACTAGAGGCAAGGATTCATTATTTTTTTCCATTGACATAATCATATTTAATAATAATGATAATACAAATAATAATAATAATATTAATAATATTAATAATAATCATAATTATAATAATTGTAATAGTAATAATACAACTATGAGTAATATTCATTATATTTAGCTGTTTATAACAATTGTGATTATAATATTACTACTACTAATACTACTACTACTACTACTAATAATAATAATAATAATAATATTTTTATATATATAAATCTTAATACTAATATTAATAGCATTAATTATATCAAATACAAATTCCGTCTGCGGAACCTTTGACGCACTACTCCTCCTAAATGGCTGCCTCCATGACATTGATCACCAAGACCCAAATTATTCGTAGAGCCAAAGTGAAAACAAAGTGAATCTGTTTAATTTCTGCTTGACTCGCTAAGTAGATCGTTTGACTACATTATGTCATCTCCGGTACCGTTGACGCACTTCTCCTAAACGACTGATTCTATGACGTTGAACACTAATACCAAAGATATTCGCAGAACCGCGCCCTATATGTCACTGCAAAGCTACGCCCCCCCCACGCGCCCCCCCCCCCCCCCCCCCAAAAAAAAAAGAGAGAAAAAAAAAGAGAATTGCACGAGGCCATTTTTGAAGTTCAATTAAATATTTGCCGGCTAACGCGCTTTTGGTTCGCACATTCACGTTAGCGCCATCCATGCAAGCGTATAATAGTTTGGCGTAAGACTGAAATACGAGGGAATGGGAAACGCACAGAGCAGGTTTAACGGGGGAGGGATGGTGTTTTTTTCTGGTTTCCCCTTCTTCCTCATGTTTAGCCCGGTTAGTTCTGAGATTTTCAGACGTTTGTCCCATTAGTTTGGCGAATTTAATAGCTTACACCCCATTGTTTGCCAATATTAAGACCGTTCATGCATTTAGGTGTCGATTTTTTTTCCTGGCGAGTGGCCTGGCAGGAAATTTTTCTATCGAAAAATGTACACATTTATATATATATATATATTTTTTTTTTTTGGGGGGGGGATCTTTTTTGTTGTTGTTGTAAAGCTTGATGGAGGTCTAGGGAAGAAACTAAACAAATAATAAAAATATATAAAACTATGCTAATTTATACGCCCAACCACCCTTCACGGTTGTAATTTATACGCCCAACCACCCTTCACGGTTGTGATTTATACGCCCAACCACCCTTCACGGTTGTAATTTATACGCCCAACCACCCTTCACGGTTGTAATTTATACGCCCAACCACCCTTCACGGTTGTGATTTATACGCCCAACCACCCTTCACGGTTGTAATTTATACGCCCAACCACCCTTCACGGTTGTAATTTATACGCCCAACCACCCTTCACGGTTGTAATTTATACGCCCAACCACCCTTCACGGTTGTGATTTTTAAAGAATTTGATATTTGTTTTTGTTTATAAGCGTACTATACTTGATCAATAATTGTCAACCCGTTCTGTGTACCATGACGCGGGTGTTTGATTCTATTCGGGCAATTAGTAGACGATTTTATGATGTGCAGGTGTTATGGCTCTAGACTGTACTTCTTTTGTAAATTATTATCAACATTTCTGCATACGTAGCCCTGAGAAAACTGTGTATTATATGGAGTGTATTGTTCAAGGACATTTAAACCTCTTCTAGAAAATTTATGAAGGCACATGGTTGTAAAAGAAAGAGATATATTGTTGTGAGTTGTGTGAATGTGTGGTGTGTGGTGTGTGTGTGTGTGTGTGTGTGTGTGTGAGAGAGAGAGAGAGAGAGAGAGAGAGAGAGAGAGAGAGAGAGAGAGAGAGAGAGAGAGAGAGCACGAGAGCACGAAGTCGAGGATACCCATCCCTAACCTATCCCGTCATTCTCCTACCCAAGACGAATCACCCACTTACACTGTACCCTCCACACCTGGGAACACCTTGGGGCTTTGTCTTCCAGGGCCCCTTTTGTCTTGATAGCGTAATGGTTAGTGCACTGACTTTCGGTGTGAGTATCCTAGGTTCGAGTCCTTGGAGTACCACATGTATTCATTAGTTTCATTGATTTCATTAATTAGGTTTATTTGTAAGTTAATGGGTGGGTTGGTGATAATATGAAATTATTGTAAGTGTTTGCAGTCGGCCTAATAAGTGATGTCTCGGCACCAATTATGTTATGATCAATAATTAGTATCAGCAATATTTACATAAAATATAGGCCTATTCTTTTTGAGTGAGATATACAACCATGTTCCTACACTATTCAACATCTGACATCCTTTAATACAGCACAGAGCCAAACGTAATGACAGCTGAGACATGACTTATTAGCGCCACCGTACACAGCATTATATAATATATTAGCCAGACTCGAAGGAAAATAACAGTAAGGGTCCAGTTCCAGATGGGAGTGTCGGTAATCAGGTGACTAATGTTAGAAGACTGATTACTCAAAGGGTTAGGAGGCGGTGGAGGAAATACTCCCGAACACTTTAACTTGATAAGAAAAGGTAGGATCCCCCCCCCCCCCCCCCTCTCTCTCTCTCTCTCTCTCTCTCTCTCTCTCTCTCTCTCTCTCTCTCTCTCTCTCTCTCTCTCTCTCTCTCTTAGTCGATATTAAAGGGTCATTCACACAACGTCTTCCTGTAGCTCTTGACAGCTTCTTTGCTGAGTTGATTATGACGAATGGTTCTTTGGGGTAATTTAAGTCCAATCTCGTAAATGAGTTATGCCTGTCTTAAGTATGTGTATGTAACCCTTTGAAGTGTGATCCCACCCCTCTCGTAGGCGTCATACACAAACACACACACACACCAATATCTTCTATAATACACAATTTATTTATGCAGCGCTTACCCAAATTGCCTGTTGAGCCCGAGTTGGAAGGGCGGAATGATTGAAATTTTGATTGCAGTACGTCGCAATTTTATGGTCATTTGACAAGATCATAGTATTCGATGTAATTGTTATGGTGATGGGGAATTGCGCGTAGAGCCATTATTGTGTCATTGTTGAGGTGGTTAAGGGAGCCCACCTCGCTTTTTTTTCTCTTTCTCTCCCTCTCTCTTTGGCTTGTATCCATTTGGCCACATTCAGCCTACTGTTTTAAGACGTTTAACCCCATCCAGGTGTCAATATTTTCCCGGCTAGCGGTAGCGAGCCACCATATATATTTTTTGTTTTGACAGCAAGCTAAATTTGTAAATTTTCGATAGAAAACTGTCTCCGGCGAAGCCGGATTTCTCCATCATCAGATTCCTTTCAAACTGAAGAACATCCATCCTAGACCCCTTCAAGCTAAGTGTGTACATTGTTCGATAGACTATATTCCCGGCCGCAAGCCGCTTACTTCTGAATTACAGGTATCGTATATATTTAGAATATTAGTTCGTCCCGAGTTGCGTGGGGTTTATTGTACAGTCGGCCAAATAAGTGATGTCGCGGCACCAAGTATATTTCCAGCAATAATTGGTGTCAGCACTATCTAAGCATTAATTCATAGTTTAGAGTGACATATACAAGCATATTCCCTTTTTTACACACCATATTCAACATGTGACAGACATTAATACAGCACACAGAGAGCAAACCGTAATGACAACAAAGACACGACTTATTTGGCCAACTGTACAAATCCCTTGAAGTGTGTTCTGAGTCATGGGTCCTATACTACGACATAGTCTGGAATTAACACTCCCTAAGTAACATTTCCCTTTTCCTATACTGTATGTAAGGGAAAAGGTTAGTAAGCTTTTATCACGCCCTGGCCGAGTGGGTTAAAGCGTGGGATGTCATTCTGATTGACTGCGGCTCGAATCCTGGCTGAAGCCTAAATATTTATTCTTGTAACTCACGTGTAAATACTGTATATATATATATATACACAGTATATATATACTGTATATATATATATAATATATATATAGATATATATATATATATATATATATATATATATATATATATATATATATATATATATATTAATATATATGTATGTATGTGGTAATATATATGATAATTATATGCAATGGAATCTACATGAAGTGAAACGCTGGAAAAAATACTACACATATAACTACAAAGCGTGTGTGTAATGTAATTATAATCATAATCTTAATTAATATAAAACATTAAAACCTGCAGCACTAATATTAATTAGTCTGTAGTGTACACCACTCATTCATATTAGTCTGTACACCACTCATGCATAATGTATGTGAGCACAAAAATAATGTTATCGTTATAATTCTGAAGGTATATATATATATGTATATATATATATATATATATATATATAAAATTGCCATTTCTTTCAACCTCGTATGTATTAAAGAAAATTTATTACCTGGCTTTACTAACATATATATATATATATATATATATATATATATATATATATATATATATATATATATATATTATACATATATATATATATATAGAGAGAGAGAGAGAGAGAGAGAGAGAGAGAGAGAGAGAGAGGGTGAGGGTGAGGGGACAATAATAGTTTTGCTTAAAACCTATTCAGGCACCCCCTTAGTATGCATGCCACGTATGGGCTCTCCATCTTGAAAACTGAGAAAATAGTTCATGAACAAACAGACAGACAGACTCACAGAAAGTGGACTTTATATAATATATATAATATTATACCGGTATACTATATATATTCCGTATATACCGTATCACTTATGTGGGCCCTATTATCTGGTACTCTTGGGTCTTTTGGGATATCCATCTAATTTTGTAAATCCCGCCCCTGAGGAACACTTTATCTGGATCACGTAGGTAAGCAATATGAAGCCAAGGTCTCTCTCTCTCTCTCTCTCTCTCTCTCTCTCTCTCTCTCTCTCTCTCTCTCTCTCTCTCTCTCTCTCTCTCTCTCTCTCTCTCTCTCTCTCTCTCTCTCTCTCTCTCTCTCTCCTCTCTCTCTCTCTCTCTCTCTCTCTCTCTCTCTCTCTCTCTCTCTCTCTCTCTCTCTCTCTCTCTTCTTCTTCTTCTATCTACTGTATATATTGCTCTGCGTATGTGTATGTGCTTTTTGTTCACACACTCACCTACCGTTGATTCATTTAAACTCCGCTTAGACAAATATCTCGCATCAAACCCGCGACTGACTGCGTTTGTAAATGAATAACTTTATTTGTATCCCCCCCTCAGTTACTAACCCATCTGTCCCCTACTAACTTCTTAATCCTCCCACGGACATTAGTTCCAGGGCAGTAGTTCCCTTACCCACTCTAAACCACTGTTTGGACACTTGATCCTCAGTGTTTTGGAGGACAAGCAGCCTAGAAGGGTCACTAGATATGTTGTTGCTTGATTTCCTGTGTACTCCTTTGTACCAACACTCATGCACCTACACACCGACCCACATTCACACACACGCATACACTCAGCCACCCATACACACACCCACCCACCCACACGTATACACAACCCCCCCCCCCCACACACACACACACACACACACACACACACAAATACCGTTATACACCTACGCATACACTTACAAACACCCACTCACACACACACACACACACACACACACACACACACACACACACACACACAGCCCGTAGCCTAGTAAGTAGAGCTCTCGTCTCACACACGAGGGGTCGGGGGTTCAATCCCCGGCCGGGCGGAGACAAATTGGGCTTGTCTCCTTTCATGTGTTAGCCTCAGTTCACCTAGCTGTAAATAGGTACCTGGAATAAGTGGACGACGTTGTGACGTCCCATCTGGGGTTGGCAAAAATGGTACAAGGCGAGATGGGTATCATATGGTTCACCTAAGCTGATGGCTACCTAAGCCTTCGGGCGAGACGGTACCGTCTATAGTGAGAATGGTACCATACAGATCCACCCTAAGCCTTCGTTTCCAATGTCGCCAATTGGCTAAAAAAAATATATATATACAGACTACACACACATCCACAGCCATTCCAACGATACATATAACACCTACACATATAGGAGGCGGGAAATAACGAGCATGCTCACTCCCGCAATACAACTAGAGTAAGTACAACTAGAGTAAGTACACACACACACACACGTATACACTCAAACACACCCACACTAGTACATTCACACCCACACACCCGTATACACTCACACACCACACACACAAAGACCACACAATTGCCCGACCCTAATAATTGCTGGAGAAAGTTGCCGGAAATAAGGATCGTGTGATACGGGCTAGGCTTTTGATTCCCACCGAGGCCCCTTCGTCGTAAGCTCCCCTTTTTTCCCCTTCGGTAAATCTATAGAGGGATTGACTTTATTCTGATATTCTCTCTCTCTCTCTCTCTCTCTCTCTCTCTCTCTCTCTCTCTCTCTCTCTCTCTCTCTCTCTCTCTCTCTCTATCTCTCTCTCTCTCTCTCTCTCTCTCTCTCTCTCTCTCTCTCTCTCTCTCTCTCTCTCTCTCTCTCTCTCTCTCTCTCTCTCTCTCTCTCTCTCTCTTACACATACGCAATTACTCACACACACTTATACACTATACACACACAAACCATCTTCACACACACACACCTCTTCATACACACACCCACACACAAACCATCCGCACACACACACACACACATACCTCTACATGCACAACCACTCCCTCCACACACAGAGACCACATGCACACACAGGCCAAACGCACACCTCCACATACAGACCCATTCATACACACTCAAAGACCACACGCACACACACACACATACCACACGCAAACACACACACCTCTATATACACACCCATTCCTACACACACAGAGACCAAACGTACACACACACCTCCACTTATAGACCCATTCCTACACACACAGAAACCAAACACTCACCTCACACATACCCATCTTCCACACCCACTTCTGCACCCACACCTCCTCACCCATCTTCCACCCACACCCCCACACACCCGACACATAATAATACACTCAACACAAAATATACACAAAATGGCCTTGTCCCTCTTTGCATTCTGTCACCACATAATATAGGAGGAGAATATATAAAATGGCCACTTCTCCCACTTCCTTCCTTCCCCTGTCCTCTTCCTCCTGCTTTCACCTTCCCTCTTTCTCTTGCTCTCTCTTCCTCCTTCTTTACCATTTCCCTCTCTCCTCTGATCTCCCCTCTCTCCCCCTTTCCCTCTCTCCCCTCCTTTCCTCTCTTCCCTCCTTTCCCTACTCTTGCCCTTCCCCTTCCCTCTCTTCCTGTTCTGTTCCTCCCTCTCTCCCCTCCTTTTGTTCTCCCTCTTCTCGTCCCTCAATTTCTCTCTTCCCCCCTCTCCCCTCCCCTTCCCTCCCCTTCTCCTATCCCCTACCTATTCCTCCCATTACCCGACTCCCACTCCCTCTCTCCTTTCTCCCCCCCTGGCGTCCTGAAAGTGCTGTCTGGCAAGCTTGTAACACCCTGTCTCCACGCTACGGATTTTTAAGAAAACAGAGACGGAACAACTGACGACATTTTGAGCCCCAGACATATATATATAAAACACTGTAATCTCTGGCTTATTATTATCTGTATATTATGTTTATTAAGGGGAGATGGGCCGTTTTTGTGGTCCCCCTTCTTCCTCACATTTAGCCCCATTAGTTTTCCGACTATAAGACGTTCGGCCCATTAGTTTTTCGATTTTAAGACCTTTCGCCCCATGTCTTTGTCAATATCAAGACGTGCATTTTAGGTGTCGATTTGTTCCTGGCGAGTGATAGCGAACCTGTAGTTTAAGAGGAACCGGCCTTCGGCCGGGTCATTTTCTACCGAAAAATTTAAAAATTTATCTTGAAGGAGGGTCTTGGTTTTTTGTCTTCCCCCAAGCTTGATGGAGGTCTAGGGAGGAAACTAACGAAATATATACGCCCCTCACCCCTTAATTCAGCTATACGCCCCTCACCCCTTAATTCAGCTATACGCCCGTCACCCCATAATTCAGCTATATCCTTATAGTGACCAGTGCTGTTTGTTATATACGCCTCTCACCCCATAATTCAGCTATATCCTTATAGTGACCAGTGCTGTTTGTTATATACGCCCGTCACCCCATAATTCAGCTATATCCTTATAGTGACCAGTGCTGTTTGTTATATACGCCCGTCACCCCATAATTCAGCTATATCCTTATAGTGACCAGTGCTGTTTGTTATATACGCCCGTCACCCCATAATTCAGCTATATCCTTATAGTGACCAGTGCTGTTTGTTATATACGCCCCTCATCCCATAATTCAGCTATATCCTTATAGTGACCAGTGCTGTTTGTTATATACGCCCGTCACCCCATAATTCAGCTATATCCTTATAGTGACCAGTGCTGTTTGTTATATACGCCCGTCACCCCATAATTCAGCTATATCCTTATAGTGACCAGTGCTGTTTGTTATATACGCCTCTCACCCCATAATTCAGCTATATCCTTATAGTGACCAGTGCTGTTTGTTATATACGCCTCTCACCCCATAATTCAGCTATATCCTTATAGTGACCAGTGCTGTTTGTTATATACGCCTCTCTCACCATAATTCAGCTATATCCTTATAGTGACCAGTGCTGTTTGTTATATACGCCTCTCACCCCATAATTCAGCTATATCCTTATAGTGACCAGTGCTGTTTGTTATATACGCCTCTCACCCCATAATTCAGCTATATCCTTATAGTGACCAGTGCTGTTTGTTATATACGCCTCTCACCCCATAATTCAGCTATATCCTTATAGTGACCAGTGCTGTTTGTTATATACGCCTCTCACCCCATAATTCAGCTATATCCTTATAGTGACCAGTGCTGTTTGTTATATACGCCTCTCACCCCATAATTCAGCTATATCCTTATAGTGACCAGTGCTGTTTGTGTATTCTATAAGATTCATTGTCAGACCACCCTAATTTCAGTTTCTCTAGTTAGTTTCACAATGTTAATAATAAGCCCTTTGAAGATCATGACACTTTATTCTGGCTATCATTAGACGATTTCATTTAGATTAGGACGTGTATGTGGAAGTCAGAGGGGTAACTGAGAGACTCTGTACCCTCTTAGTTCCCACAGATCCTTCCTAAGCTGTATAAAATCGTCTAATTATATATATACTGTCAAAAGGCGTCATGATCTTCAGAAGGTTAATAAAAAGCCAGAAAATTGGTCAGAAAGGAGAAACACACCATTTAGACTGCAGAACAAAATATTGGAAACAGAAAGGATGAACACACCATTTGGACTGCAGAAAAAAATGTGCGAAGCCGAAAGGATAAACACACCATTTGGACTGCAGACAAAAATATGCGAAACCAAAAGGATAAACACACCATTTGGACTGCAGAAAAAGAAAAAAAAATGCGAAAATGGGTCAAGAAAGTGGTCCTCCTCATATGGTACGCCGATTCCACGCTCCTCCTCCGTCTCCAAAATGGCGTCTGTCTGTCCCGGCCCCCGCGCAGTTGTCGGCCAATACAGTTCTATCGTACATTTCCCCCGTCGCTGCTTCTTTTCTAAATGTTTACAAAGGACGCTCTGAAATTTACCGCCGACTTATTCCCGCGGCAAGAATTTCGTGTATTTTTTTCTGTTTACTTTTTATTTATATTTTGGTCATATTATTTTACTTTTGTTTTTCGCTATGTGTCTGTATTTTATTTTACCGTATTACTTTTTAATTTTATTTTGGTCGTATTATTTTATATTTTTTCGTAATTTTTTGTTATTTTGCTATTTATTTTTTGGTCTTAATATTTAAGATTTTGCTTTGGCTTTTACCGTTTTCCATTTGACCAATATACATTTGACCTTTTTGCTATTCATTTTTGGTCTTATCATTCTATACCGGTATATATATTTGTTTTGGCTTTTACTGTTTTCCATTTCACCTATTATCTTTCTACCTTTTTATTTTGTAATTTTTTGGTTTTTATTATTTTACACGTTTTCTTTGTTTTTCTTTTTTGCTTCTACTGTTTTCCATTTTACCTTTTTATTGGTTTTCTTTTTACCTGTTTACTTGTTTTCCTTTTCACCTTTTTACCATTTACTTTTTGGTTTTAATACTTTACATTTTGTTCCACGAATGCTTTCCCAAGACCTTCCACTCTCCACGTTCGTTATTGCCGAGGTAAAATCGCGCACGTTTTATCGGAAGGTTACTTGCGACTGTCGGGGCTTTTATCTATCTATCTATCTATCTATCTATCTGTCTCTGTCTGTCTGTCTGTCTGTCTATCCTAAATACTGGCCTGGTAAGTTAACCCCTTCTGTACCAGCGACGTCTTTTTAACATTGTTCCGGCTGTTATTAGACGATTTTAGTCCGCTTTAAAGGGTCTTCCAGCAATTAACAGGCTTCGAACTATCTCACTTAATCGCTTTTGTCTACCACAGATCCTCCTAAAGCTGCATAAAATCGTCTCAACATGGCTAGAATACAATTAACAAGACGTCGCCGGTACACAATAACAGTTGACGATAAAAATATGCTCTCGTTTGTAATACCGTTTTTTTCGTGAGGTTTCAGAGCGTTCTTTTTCCGCGCGGAGCTTTCAATGCATTCCACGTACCCCCCCCCCCCCCTTACCCCCCAACCCCCTCCCTCTTCTTCTTGCGGCGACAAAGCGTCAGG
>CM064562.1:9731303-9767950 GCA_032716605.1 Paralithodes platypus | reverse complement strand
AACTCTATTAATGAAATTAACAAACACATGTGGCAGTTCCGTGGATTCGAACCCCTGACGCTCACACATTATGCAATGCACCACGAAGACATGTTAAAGTAATTCTGCACAAGCCTTACGATTTACTATGCAGTTTCGAATCCTGCCATACCAATCTATTAGCATGTACATCTCATTCAAACTGCACTATCGAGGCTATGACTAGAGTGTATGGAAAGAGTATTAATGGGGCGGCTCACCCTAGGGACGGCCTCTCTATAAACTACTCCTGAACCAGAATTAATTATTAAATGTTCTCATCCACCAACCACTTTACCTCCTACACTCGATTATGAAATTAACAACACACATGTGGCATTACATACTCTCGTCAGTTGTTCAAGGATTAGTCAATTTGGGGAAAAAAAAAAAAAATTGTAAAATTTCAGGACATTCTGGTAAATTCTGTATGAATAAAGAAACTACAATTTATGTCAACATTTTGACACAATATTAACAATAGTATGTCATGTATGTATGTATGTATATACTCAGGCACATACCCCATTGCTAGGAGTGGCTGACAATCGAACTACAGAGCCTGAACAGAAAACCATATTTAACCCTCTTCCTCCGGTTGACATGGTAGGCCACAGCAAGACAGTGAACACCCAGTTTGTAGGAAATACTACTACAAAAAATTAGGTATACTAACCAAGAAAACTCCAAGGGCAACTGTCATGACTGCAGAGGCGATGGTGGGGTGAAGAGTGGATGGTTTGACATGGTAGGCCACATAGGCAGTGAAGCCCTAGTAGTATGCCACAGTTCTTAAGAGGCTACAAGATGGGCATGGTGGCATGGGAAAACTGGTGGACTACCTTGGTCTCTATCATTCCGCTTGGCATAGTGCAGCGTCCGCACACCTGCCTGCACAGCTACTGCAACCCACAGATCACCTACATCAAGAAACCAAAATCCTCAAAGTCAAAGACCATCGGGACCTGATCGAGCACTCCATTCCTGGCAGCAGCCTCCACGAACCAAGACCACCCAGCTCAAACTACATGGCAAAACACACCCACAGACTGACCCAAGAAATAATCAAAACAAACAACCCAGCACACTGGGTTTCACACACAATTATTGTCCTCGTCCATCCCTCCCTGCCCACCCTCGAACCAACTTCCAGAAGCACATCCATACTCATATCTCCACACGCCGATCCATTCCACGTCACTCACAGACAACACACAGCTGCATGGCAACGCCTCCCTGAAATCCATCCGTCCGCAAAAAATCCTCCCTTCGCTCTCGTAGGACAGAGTCCACCTGGCCAGGCTGAATCGGACACCCATCCAGCTCTCACTGAGCTATCATAGAAGAGACTGGATGACTCCGTTGTCGACGCCTGCCCGGGATGTCACACAGCACCCCATCACCATTAAACACATCATAGAAGACTGCATTTCACACAGAACACTTTACGCCAACAACACAATCTACACTTCAATGAGAGCTCTGTGGGAAAGCCCGATCGTGGCCATGGCCTTTCTCAGGGACTCGGGGCTGTTCGGCCAGGCAGCTTAGGGAACAACAACAACAACAACAACAACCTGCTGCGATGCTGAAGGAGAAAGGAGAATAGCTTACTAGTAACAAAAATAGAAAGTGAGGACATATATATAGTAAATTAAAACCTCTCTTGATCCCCAGTGATCAAAACTAGGTTCAGACATTTTCTACAAAGGGTAGAGTTGAAAGACAAAGTTTTACACTTCCGAACTAGGTCTCTCCCAATTAGTCTGAAAGAGAGGGGCTTTACAACCCATGTGTAACTTTTTCAATCAATCTTAGGGGGCGATTTTAGTCTGGTGGCTCCAATTTTAAGTATGAACAGATTTAAGCTCTACAGTAGTGTTATTCCTAATTTTTTCAAGAGAGCGAAAAGTTCAGGACATATTCATCGTGAGAGCCGCATAAGCCATAATGCAAATAAGCCACAGGGATAAGCGAAAAAAAAATATAGGAACTAAATTACATATTTTTTGTGGGTTTCCATAGCCACAGATTTATAGAACAAGACTAGTAACAATTATTGTATTGAAATTCTTTAGTAAAAATAAATTATATTGAAATTCTTGACTACTAATATACATTTAAAAAATAAATACTTTAATTTAATGTTGTGATGACCGGAAATGAGCCAGCTGTTCTTTTAATTTTTCCATGCTGTACTTGTAATTTGTCACTTGTGGAAGGTTGTATTTCTGGTGGTTCATTTTCTTTTGTGTTCTTACGTTTAATAATAAATTTGTCCATTTTGATTATAGCCTGGAATCTAGATAATTCACTGCCTGGAATACGACAAATTGTTGAAAAAATAACCAAATGTGGAAAATACGTTGTTTGAATTTGTAAGAATACGAGTTTAGGTCCATACATTTCATGCATACACCGAAACAGTCTTTTTCTCATACAATAACACTAATTTATGAGGCCACCTTAACTCACTTTTCTTATGTGGTGTTAATAAAACTAGTGAATGGACAAGACTGGCTGAGTATGGGCCGCCGAGCGCTGGACTTACGTAACCCACACGTACATTTCCTGTAGGCCTACAGAAGGCTCGTTCTCTCTCTCTCTCTATCATTCCTGTATAATGGGTGCTCTCTTTTCTCCTTTTCTCTTTGTGTTGAATAATTATGAAAAGTAAAGAATTGCCAGAGTCACTATATAGACCTATTCCCATTAGCAATTTTATTAAGTGATACGTCTGATATGGCATTATGATGCAATTTATATCTAATACATTGGTCCCTCGCGTTTGGCGGGTTTCAGCTTGGCGAAACACAGTTATTGGCGACAGGTTGGATATGGTACCAGAATCCGAATTTGGCGCTTCAAATACACTTTTGGCGAGAATGCTGACGTCACGGAATGGCGTCGGCCCAGAATGCACCGCCCGCAAGCTCGTCTCACCAGGCCTAACTCTAAATAATTCATGGTATATAAAATCTGTTATCTATTATCTATTGTCTTTTTTATTGCTGTTAATGTTTCATGTAGGCTACAGTAGAGCGCCGTATTGAGAGTTACTCTTAGGCCGAGGCTAGGCTATAGATAGGCTTAGGCCTACTCACAAAACCCTAACCGAGCTGCTTGGATAGCGAGAATATCCCAGGTATATTTCATAAACGTATATTAACAGAGTAATCTTGACCAAACTGATTTGTGAACCTCATATCTCTTGTGTTTTGCTTTGTTTATTGTGCCGAACAGTCCACGACACACAAACACAAACACACGTTCGCATCAGCTGACTCAGGGGCCCAATCGATAATTAATCAAAGAAGTGACCACGAATCCAAAACCAATTTCATTATTTTGCTCAATCGAAAAGCAGTTGGTATAGAAAATTCTAGTCTTCACCATTCACAAGGTAAAAGTGATTTATGCCTCCTGATATATATCTAAGCTAGGTTAGACCATTTCTTGGTCTGGCTAGTTATTCCTTATCAATAAGACTATTCACAAGATAACAATGAGTTCTGCTGCCTGATATACATCTAACCTAGGTTAGGTAATTTCTTTGTGGAGATATATAGGCTAGGCCTATGTCTTCTAGCAAAAACAGAGTAAGCAGACAGCGCCGAGTGTGGTCGGCGATCGACGATGCGCATGCCGGGCGGTTTGAAAAGGGTGAACTCGTGCCTCGATCAAAAACTAATGGATAATTTTCCCATTTAAAGTACTATTCTACGTTTGGCGAAATACACTTTTGGCGCTGGGTTGGCTAGACTAATTAAATCGCCAATCGCGAGGGACCACTGTACTTTAAACTATTCTCTGATTACTGATGAATTCTCTCTCTCTCTCTCTCTCCTCTCTCTCTCTCTCTCTCTCTCCTCTCTCTTGCGAGCCGCCACTTAGGTCACCGCCAGCCGCCACTGGCTCGCGAGCCGCACAATGAAGACCACTGCTCTTACAGTATAGCAGTAAAATATTCAACCTTCAGTTCAGTTACATAGGTGCTTCTACTGTATTTTGAATTTCCCACAGGTTTACATATGGTGCATATACTGACTGTGCACAGGTGCTTTCTAGAAAGGGTAAAAACAATGCTTATGTACTAAAAGAGTTAGTGTGATAACATACGATAAACTGATTGTTGAAGGTGCAAAAATTAAGATCTTAAGAATACTAACTGTGCACAGAGGGTGATGGGCTCAGCGGCGCCGTTCTCCCCATACAGCAGCCATGGGTCGGCGGTAAGCCCAGAGGTAAATGATGAGAGGCCCAGCATACCTCTGCCAGGAACACTGTGGACCAACCTAGCTGTGGTCCAAGGTCCTTCACATACACACGACCCTCCTCTACCACTCCAGACTTCTCCAGGATATCCTCATCCTTTAGACCTAGGACAGGAAAACATAGTAAATGTGTTGAAAAGGTCCAGTAAAAGTCTATTAATTTTCATAATTAGGTCTGAAACTTAGCTTCATGGAATCGGTCTCTACTATATTTCAATTTTCAATCTCAAATAAAGTACACCTGAGCCGTTGGCATGGTCGGTAGCGTGTCTGACTGCTGATCAAAGGGTCTGCAGTTCGATCACATGCCATGCCATTGGTAGACGGCAGGAGTTTGGGCAGCTCGGTCTAGTAATACAGTACATGACAAATGTCAAGTTAAGTCCCTCTATCAAGGGCACACCCTAGCCTTGTCAATCAGGGAGTACACAGCGTTAAAAGGTACACCATATTACACCAACGGGAGGATTGGGTTCTAGTCCATGTGGTGATGGGCTGGTCTATCAGAGTGAGAGTTGAGCGTTCTCTGCCATACCCCATAGCTTACTCTGACTGTTCCTTTTACTTATATATTTTCTAGATCTCAAGTGACGGTGTCTTTTCCGTGGATTGACCTCCCTACTGCCAACCCTGGCAGATTGGGAGCCAAAGCGTCACATTTTTCCTTTGCCCCTCAACTTTCCCTTTATAATTGCTGAGGGGCACAGGGCCTTGGGTGGGGGCTTTTGTTACCCGGACGTTACCTCACCCTACACAGCTCACCGCCTTTGAGTGGCTTTCGGTCACCTAGTGGTAAAGCTGGGAGGGTTCTGTGGGGGCGCTCGGTTATGGCCTTGGCCATCCTCGGGACCTTGGGGCTGCTCGACCAGACAGCCTGAGGAACAGCAACAACAACAACAACAACAACAACAACAACAACCAGCTGCGGTCAAGACCTCCCACTCCCTTTTTTTGTTCTCTATTGTTGGCAATTTTACACTTCCTATGATGTCAGCGGCTGCTGGTGGTTGTGCGTGGGGTGGAAATGATGGCACCGATTGTGATAAGGGCAAGCCAAAGAAGAATTGTGAGTACATGAGTTGCTAAAATAAGAAACAGTACAGTGAGGACGAGAAGAAGAACATAATAAAAATTATAATCTAATTATTTAATATCACTCCCAAAACCAAACACTAGCAATTAAATTAATGAAAGCATGTGATCCTCCCGGGATTTGAACCTGGTATACCACATACAGATTTTTAATACTCTAACCATTACAATCACCAAGTCAGTTAAAGGTCAAGCACGTGACCACGATTGATATCCATGAATCGAATACTGGATATTAATCTACTCATATACTGTACTCAGACCCAACTGCACACTGAATAGTGTAATGTTTATGTGAAAGGAAAGAACAATTTATGGGGCACAGATCTAAAAGGACTGACCTCGCTACGAGCTTGTTCCTGAACCTATAGAAATTATCTAATTAATTCATTTCACTCCCAACACCCAACACCTCCCAATGAAATTAATGAAAGCATGCGATCACTCCCAGGATTCGATCCTGGGAAACCACATACAGAATTTAAACACTCTAAACCATTACACCATCAAGACAGTTAAAGGTCAGGCACATGACCCACGATAGAAGAAGGGGCAAGGAACATCGTTAAGCAGCTCAATCTGCCTGAGTCTAGGGTAAGGAACATATGGAAAAAAAAAGGAATATATAAAGGCAACACTGAAGGTTACAGAGAAGTTTTTCGGTTGGTGGTGCTGGGGCAGCTAGACAAAACAACAGACAAGAATAGACTACTTGTGATAACAGAGCATTATGTAATAAAGTGGCTATCAAGGAGGCTGAAAGAAAGATTAAGTGTAGATGGGCCTGAAAATTAGGGCAGAAGCAAGTGAAAATTTACGAGGCAGTGTGTACCAAGAAGAATGTGAGTAATCCCCCTCCCTTTTCTGCCTCAAGGGGGTGGCTGCATCGGTTTAGGTAAAGGTCCTTCAATCTATCTATTGCCGGACGCCGTGATCCCCGAAAGGGTGGTCACGAACAAATCGCCTCCATGCACCTCTGTCCCCATTCAGTTGACACCCCCCCCTCCCATCCCAGCACCGCTTTCACGCATATACAGTCAGGACCCCCAATTCGCGAGAAATAGGGGTGACAGGAGGCATCGCGTATTGTGAATTCGGTGTATTGTGGAAACTAACTTTAAATGGGAATAATTAGATTGGGTGACATCTCTCAATTATGGCCTATTTTCGAAATTTTTGGCCCTATTTTTCGACATTTTTGGCTCTACAGTACAGTCTATATCTTATATATAAGAAGAACAATGAATAAAAATATGAAACCTTACCTTAAAATTAGTAGTAGATAGGCTAGGACTAGGACTGTAGGACTTCACGATTTTCTCCAACTTCTCCCTCCCTGACCAAATCGTACGAACAGTTTACTCTGACAAGCCTATTGCACAGTTTCCTTCTCCTTTTTTCTTGCGATCCAACACTTCCACCTTCATTTTGTGTGTTATCTTCTTATATTGGAGTGGCATGGCGAAAAAAGTGGCAGGCACTACAAACGTTTGGTCACTCCGCACGGCTATGAGCGCTTGAGCGGGACTGTGGGAGGGAGGGAAGGCAGGCGCATGCCAGTCTTCTTCTTTTTTCGGAGCTACTCCTGGGCCTCGCGAAACGTAGACGTGCTCGCGTATCAAGCGGGAATAGCGGATTTGGCCCCTTCTTAGCTCTCGATTCGTGTATTGTGGTACCACCTCGCATAATTAATGTTTAATTAATTAATTTTATTTTCGAGTGGTAACTCGTGTATTAGGGTTTTCGCGCATTGTGGAATCGTGTATTGGGGGTCCTGACTGTACTGTACTTCTTAACTCCATCCTTCCACCTCTCCCTCTTTGTCCTACCACCTCGCTCCTCAATACACTTGGCATTTTATCACAGTTAAGCTGTTCAATTTCCCCAAGTTGCTAAGGAAATTTATGAAGATGGAAGCTACTCACCCCACCAAGTGTTCAACTGTGACGAGACGGGGGTGTACTGGAAAAAAACCCCACTTAATCTACATATCTCCCCAAGTTTCATCGCCAGGCAGAAGGTACAAAGATGGCCAAGGACCGAGTCAGTGCTCTCCTGACAAGGAACTAGTGATTGCTAATGATCAACAATCTATCAAGGAAATTGTTAGAACTGATGAAGAACATGAAATCAGACAGAGGAAAGAGAAGCTAGAGAAGAAGCCCAGTCAAATGAAGCAACAACTACAGACCTGTCAGCCATCCTGGACAAACTTGGTGAATGCCAGGAAACACTGATGGGCATCAACTTTGAGAACCGCGAAACTGTCCTGCTGCATCTAAAAAAAAAACACCGACAATGTGAACGAGAGGTTCAGTGAGAAGATCAACGCCAGACAACAATCACTCATAACGAATTTCCTTAGAAACAAAAATGCCAGCTGTGAGGAGGCTAGGCAGGCAATCTCATCAATGACAGGATCCAGACGAACCAAAATCTACTACTATTCCAGTCAACCCTAATGCATCATTCTTCAATGGATTCTTTGAAAACAAATAAGAAGCATGGAGGATTGAAAATAATGCCCGTCGTCAAGGCCTGGCAGTAGAAATTGTGAGTGATGACGAGACAGACGCCCCACCCCAGCCCCGGCCACGAGTAGACCGCCACCACCCGCCTACCCACTCGTCAATTTTTACCTCAATTAACATCTCAATGAATCTTTAAATGAATTTCTGTATCCGTCTTGCATGTCGAATATAAGGAATTTATTAAAGTGATACAATAGAGACTGTTATTGTACTGAAAATATTAGAAAAGTGTGGGTTAACCGAAAAAGGCCCAGATTTTATATTTTCTAGGTAAGAAGTTTTCCTCTCGCATAGCGAATTCAGGTATCGAAACGACAGCAAAACTATACGGGTCACTATCTGCGCTGCCATATTGTATTCAAGTTAATCAAATGTAATCATGACTCTTACCACTGCATTCCCCAACACTAAAGTTCTAACACCCAACGAACTAGGCCGCCCTTCATTCAAACTGTCCAAACGTCCTGTTCATAGCATCCCACTTACCCTTTCCTTTCTGCTGCAGCCGAACCTCCTGCCTCTCTGGCTTGAGGGAGCTCTTCTGGAGGTTCACTCCACGCTTCACATCCAGTATGGTGCTTGTAGTCTTCAGCTGCAAAAAGGGTTGAACAGTATTATGATAAACTACTTTATGAAAGGAATCTGCTTGTAAATTAGGGTTAATTATCCTGAACAAATGATCCCATTGCTTTTTTCCAGTATAGATATTGACGCAAACACAGCATAACCCCCTCCCCTCCCCAAACACACATACTGGAGAGTGGTAACTAACATCCGCCTCCCGTCTATCACCACATCCATCACAATAAGCACCTCATCAACTTTTCTAAGTTTAGTGTTTGTGTTTTACTTACCTTTCTTTTCATTAAAGCAACTTACTATGGATTATTGGCATGTAAAGTGAAGGTAAATAGTCGCCCGACGATAGCCTCCAGTACTTTTGTAATTTTCCCCATTACTTTAATACTCCGCATCCCACGAATTCCGGTCCCACGGTAATATTTCGGTACCAATAAATCGTGAGATGCGTGACTCTACTGTACAGTACATAACATTTTAAGACCGAGTGCTCCACACATACGTGCAGTTTCAGTCTCTTGTCCTAATGGCGGCATTCCAGGCAACCCTGTTAACCCATTCCCTGCGGGTGACGTTCTGGAACGCATAGGCAACTTACAGCAATCTCCAGGCTTTAGAAGCCTGTAAAAGCCGTAGAAATCGAGTGTCAGTGGGCGGGAGCGTGAGGGACCTCCCTCCGACCCTCAGAGCAGCCAGCCACTCACTGAGGGAGACTGTGTCTCGCGCGGGTGTCTCACAACAGTGTTGCCGAGCGAGCGAGAGCTAATAATTAGCGAGTTTTCCCGAATGTCTATGGCAACGTTGCGTGTGAACCCCGCCACCTACGAAGCTCGTTCTGGTCTCGTTTTGAAGCTACTTTCGCCTAGTTTTCGGCAGAATACAGTTAATTTAATGCAGATGCTTGATTAATCATTCAGGAGTGCCTGAATATGCCCTAAATAGCGCAAATAAGCCCGCAGCGTAAGTGTTAAGGGTTGCTTCACTTGTCAAGTTTTTGGATTTGAGATCGGCACGTATAGTCCGATCCCAGGTCTTCCTCGGTCCACCCTTGGTGCAGCTCCCTCCACAATCACAGACCTGCATCTTTTCACCCAATATTGTTCATCTATTCTCTCCATATGTCCATACCATCCCAGTCTACTTGTACGCATCTCCTCGCTAATACTCTTTATACCTAAACGTCTCCTCAGCTCATCATTTGTTATTCTAGCATGCAGCCTGGCCCCACACATCCATCTCACCATTCTCATCTCATTACGTTCCATTCTGTTGACATCCTCTACTTTAACGGCCCATGTTTCTGAGGCATACGTCATTGCACTTCTAACACATGAGGCATACACCTTTCCCTTCAGGGGGAGAGGTATTCTTTCATGGTCAGAATTGGCAGCAGGATTAGGAAACAAGAGGCTCATTATATGGACTGATGTATATTTCCACAACCGTTCAAAGGTCACCGTTGACACGGGTAGCCTACTCCCGCAACAACCAATAATATCCCAACAACGTTTTTGACGTTACTGTCATCACATGCCCTCTACTGACCAATAGAACATCGAATTACAACACTACTCACCTCGGCCTTTTCTATATCAGCTGGCTGGTAAATTTCTGAATGCTAGTCTATGATTCTCTCTAAAATTCTATATATTAAGTATAAATTTCCACTTCTAACTATTTCTAGCAATCTTTAAAAGAACATATATAATACAAATATAAGTTCAGTACAAAAATAATTATACCGTACTGTGACAAGGCCAAATTCTTGAGATATAAGTACTCCCGCTATGCAGGATTATACCTTAAAGTTACTGTAAATAATAATAATAATATTCATCTGGTTTCTTATATACGCAATATATATAATGCAAATGATGAAGTTGAAAATTTTCTTGATATAAATATACAGATTGTTAATGAACAGTGCACACTTAAAATATACCTCAAAGTTGACGATTTTAATTTTAACGTAATAAACTTTCCTTTCCCTAATAGTAATATCGATAGTAAAATAACTTATAATTGTTTTTATTCCCAGCTAATAAGATTTTGTAAAATTTGTACCAGAGTAGAAGACTTTTGGGATAGAGCTAGGTTACTATACAGACTCTTAGTAGACAGAGGTTTTGTTGCAAGTAAATTGTTGCATAAATTTAATCTTTTTAAGGTCAATTATTGTGACTGTATTGTAAAATTTGATATCAATAATTTTAATCAAGCATTATTAACTTGAAGTTTCTATGATAACCTCTGCTTATGGTACTTCTTGTCTGTATGTATTAATATTTTGTCTATTATTATTATTATTATTTTTTATAATTAGTTGTTCTTGTTAAAAGAGTACTCTTTTGTTTGAATCTATTGTGCCTTCTTCATATTTTCAAATATTTATTTATTATACTGTATCTATTCAATGTCGATAGTATCAATTGCTTGCTTTTGCGATTTCCTTAGTTTATTTGTACAATAAATGTAGGTTATTAGTGGGGTGGTGGTGTTGTTGGGGGTCACTTGAAGCGTGCTGTGCTTGCAGGTGCCTGCCCGATGGCACTGTCGTTGGTGGGTGATGATGTGTGTTTTTGTTCTTTTGTTGATGTCTTGTCAAATTGCAAATTTGGCTTAATATAAGATTTGATATAAGTTGTAGTTTCTTTATTCATACAGAATTTAGTAAAAATTTACCAGAACGTCCCGGACTTCCCAAATTGGCTGATTCCTTGAACATGACGAGGTGCATTGTTATATGTGCGATCAGTTTGCGTGGGAAACAAGTTGACTTGCTCATGTGGTTGTGTACACCCTATGTGGTGGATTGTGTTCTTTTATTTTAAATTTATATTTTATTAAGCGTTGTTTCCACATAGCGATTTTGATTGGTTCTTTTACATTTGTCGTGTGTCGTCCCAGTTTTGGTTTGTTTATTTTGCAAGTTTTACATTATAATAGCACTCGTATCTCTTCCTTCAAGGATTCACAAGTGCTTGACCATCTTATATCAGGGATCTGCCTTGTATGGGCCGATCAGCTTTTTGCAGACTCCCATTTTCTTATGTTCTAACCAGAGACCATTACCCATCTCCTTCGGGGCTGTTCGGCCAGGCAGCCTAGGGAACGACTACTACTACTACCCATCTCCCTTGCTTAAGGGCAGACGGTAACCGCTGGCTATATCCAGAAAAACTTTTCAACCTAAGCGGGGCTTGAACTAAAGTCTGCAGAATGGGATGCAGACACGATATCAACTAAGCAAGTCAGACAGCTAGACTAAACAATGGCTTTATCGAAAAACACAACATTATTAGGACAATGGGGAAAAATTAATACCCAGTACTGTACAGGTACTCGGCAACGGCATATACCGTACACAAAAATAGTACAATACCTACAAAACATGCGGTAGCTATGAGAAAAAGTACAATAAGTTACAAACCTGTGGTAAAAGTCGGGTAGCCAAGCGACCAGGTAAAGTATCAAGTCATTGTTAAGATAAAACTATTATCTCCCAACATCAAGGTGTTATCTGGAGACCGTTCAGTATATACAAGAAAGTGGTCAACCTCTTACCATATCATCCTTTGGATTTACACATGACACAAAATTGACCTATATAACACCTCACTACAGTATAGTACTGTATACTCTACTTCATTGGAGGACTTACAGAGGGAAGTTCTTGGGCAACCTTATATGTGCGGGTTGTGGGGGAAATCATTAGGATAGAATCGGGGGAATTAGTTATTACAGTATACCATACTGTACTGTATTACCATATACCTACAGTATATGCATATACTGTATATGTATGTATATACAGTATATATATATACAGTACTGTATATAATGGATTTTATAACAACTCGGAATATTCATTGAAAATTATCTGTAAATAACTAACACCGGTACCTTCTTCTTTTGTTCCAACTCTACTCTATTTCAAGCAAAAAACACTGACATCAAAGGTAGACTAATTAAATACCAAAGGCAAAGAAATAATTTCAGTTAATTCATGACCGAGGCACATAATGTGGGTAGGCCTACTGTAGTTGTTAAGTCTCTGATTCCTGAAGGGGTCTAGTAGTACTATCAGGTTCATGGTCACTGATAACGCCAGGGCCACAGATCATGAGACACTATCGAAACTAATTGTTGTGGGATATTCAAATATCGTACCTAAGCTCAGCCTTTCTCAGAAATATCTGCCTTACCGTATTGTACTGGTAGCAACATTTCTTTTCTTGAATTAGAAGTACAGTACAGTACATATATGTTTTATGAAATAAATTTTATTCAGAAACTAAAGAGCAATTATTCTACAGTTGAACTCTTTATGTTAATTCTATTTACTGTATACCAGTAACCATTAATACAGTATATCATGCATATCATGAAGTAGATTGAAATATACATGTATAAGGTAATCATATAGAGTAATTCTATATAAGAAAATTAAAAGTAGAGTATTGGTAAAGTAACAGTAGATAAAAGACTCACCCCATACAGAGATGTGACAAACTTGTCACTCTTGGCATTGTAGATGTCAAGCTTCTCAATCTGAGGAAAGAAAAAACAATAATTACTGGTAATAGACAACTTATACAGTACTTCTAACCAGTGTGCAGAGACACAGGTAGAAGCATAGCTACACATAATAGTAAATGCCACTGTGATGACATGGTGGAGCAGCACTATGGAGGGATTTAATTTTACTACAATTCAACAATTCATGTATGAGGGTGCAAAGGCGGCAGTACGTGTGGAGAGTGAGCAGAGCGAGTTCTTTGACATGAATGTTGGTTTGAAACAGGGGTGTGTGATGTCCCCGTGGTTGTTTACTGTATATATGGATGGAGTCATGAAAGAAATACTATCAAGAGCAGTGGATGTTGGTGTATCGCTGAAAAGGGAGGGAATTGAGTGGATTCTACCTATACTGCTGTTTGTGGATGATACAGTTCTGATGAGTGATAATGAATGGGAGTTGCAGGGTCTGGTAAATGAGTTTGGAACAGTGTGCGAAAAACGGACTTTGAAGGTAAATGCGGGGAAGAGCAAGGTTATGGTCTTCAAAAGGGGTGAAGTCACAGAGTGTGAGGTGAAGCTGAACGGTCAGGCTATGGAGATCGTCAACTCTTTTAAGTATCTGGGCAGTGTGTTGAGTAAAGATGGGACTATGGATGAAGAAGTGCGGGAGAGGGTACAACAGGGGAAGAGGGTTGTAGGAACGCTAAAAGCAGTAACAAGAAATAGGGTGGTCAGTATGGAAGTGAAGAAGTCCTTGCATGAGTGTGGTAATCCCGACCCTGACTTACGGAAGCGAAGCATGGACATTGGTTGAGAGACTCAGACCAAGAGTGAGAGCAGTGGAAATTAATTACTTAAGGAGTGCGTGCGGAGTTACATGGAGGGATAGACAGACTAATGAGGAAGTAAGAAGGAGGTGTGGTGTGGAGGTAGATGTGCTGGAAAGTGTGAAAAGGAACAACTTGAGATGGTTCGGCCATATGGAACATATGGAAAGTGAGAGAATGACTAAGAGGGTGTACGAGAGCGAGGTGGAGGGACAGAGAGGGAGAGGTAGACCGAATGAGAGGTGGAAGGATGGAGTGAGGAAGTACATGAACGAAGGCGGTGCTTGGGGGGAAGGGGCGTCGACTGACTGGGGACAGAGGTGCATGGGGGCGGTTCGTTCGTGGCCATCCCTTCGGGGATCACGGCGTCAGGCAATAGATAGATAGATGTGATTTTCGTTCATATCCATTGGATTTATATATTGAGGACTTTCGAAAGTGAGAGTTTACCTATTATCCAAGGACCGTCAGAAGAGTATTTACCCATTATCCAATAATAGGCTCAGTTAGAAAATTATGATTTTGCCCCCTGATGTCTACATAGATGAGGATTTCAATAAGTCCTGGGGGGTTTAGGGGGGGGCTTGCCCCCCCTCAAAATATTCTGTATCCCACGGCAAACGGTTTTGGCCAAATACAGCTTATTTTTCGGCTTTAATCCTCTTTAACCCTTCCCGCCCGGGCAGCATTTTAAAATGACACCGCGGCAGATGGGTAGGAGCCCGGGTGTCATTTTAAAATCCGTAAGCTTGAATGCCTATTAAGCTTGTTTTGAAAGCCGCACGTCCGACGTATGTAAACACAGATGGTCGGAGACTCTCGCGGCGAAATTACCCCGCTAGGCGGGGTAATTTCGCCGCGACCTATTTTACGCATCATCTAGCTAGTAAACTAGATAACATTATATGATTAATGGCCAGACAAAACACTAGAGCGCAGGTAAAAGCAATGAAAACATTCACAAACCCAAACTGACACTAAACATGCCAATAGAAAAAAGTCGCACGCACACACACACAACTGAACAGGACGGGCAGAGATGCAGGTGTGTCACACGTGTAGGCCTAGGCGCCACTGTGTCTAGTGTGAGTGTGGACGTGTCTAGTGCGGGTGTGGAGTTGTGGACAAGTAGTGCGGGTGTGGACGCGTCTAGTGCCGGTGTGGACGTGTCTTGTGTGGGTGTGGCGTGTAAGGTGCTAGTTCAAAGTACCAGGCAGCAGCTGACGGCTACTGCCAACACTATGTCACACGCACCACCAGTGTATGCACCCAATTACAAACACCCCCACACACACCCGACCATACAGCCAGACGCGCCGCTAGCCCCGGCGCCAGGCCCCGCGAAACTGCAACACAACCTAAGCCAAACTAGATTTACAACCTAAGCCAAACTAGATCTACAACCTAAGCCAAACTAGACCTACAACCTAAGCAAAACTAGATATACAACCTAAGCCAAAACTGCAACACAACCTAAGCCAAACTAGATCTACAACCTAAGCCAAACTAGATATACAACCTAAGCCAAAATAGATCTACAACCTAAGCCAAACTAGATATACAACCTAAGCCAAACTTGCTCTACAACCTAAGCCAAAACTGCTCTACAACCTAAGCCAAACTGCAGCCGAATCCATGTAATAGTTTCGGAGATATCGGCGTTTGAATGCAAATTATTAGCGTTGCGGCGAAATTACCCCGTCTTACCCTATATAAAGTACACTCATCCCTCAGCTTTCACGCACTTAGCTATCGCGTTCCACAGCTATCGTCTGCTCCCCAAAAGCTGTCAGACCAGGGCTTTCACGCCTATGAACTGGGCTATCACGCACCAAATGTGGCCAAAAATACAACAAAATTGGAAATTCCCAGGCGGGCAGCAAGCATACGTTTACGTTACTCGCTCCCTGATTGGGCGTGACGTCATGGGAAGCAAGCGCTGTGATTGGCCGCCACCCATCCTCCTACCCTCCCGCCGTCCTGCCATACTTACAATTTCTCAGTCTTACTTGTACCCCCCATTGTTGTCTGGTGAAAGCTGTGAAAAGTGTTTTTATACCTGTGAACAATACCCACCTAAATCCCTCAACACACCTAAAAAGGTAAATGTGATGGTGTAATATGTTCTTATATTTACTTTTATAATGTTTCTTATAATTATTATTACGTTATATTAGTGTTCAGGGGAAATTATTAGGTAAAAATTGCAAAATACGAAAAATAGTTGTCAAATTCGGCACCCAGGCACCAATTAGAATTATTCCCATTAGTTGTGGTTGTTGTTGTTGTTGTTCCCCAAGCTGCCTGGCCGAACAGCCCCAAGGCCCTGAGCAAGGCCAAGGCCATAACCGAGCGCCCCCACAGAACCCTCCCCGCCGACCACAATAAAGTCTGGGTGACCGAAGCCACTCCATGGCGGGGAGCTGAGGAGGGTGCGGAAATGCCCGGGAATCCAAAGCCCCACCCAGGGCCCTGTGTCCCTCAGCAATTATGAAGAGAAAGTTGAGGGGCAAGGGAAAAATGTGACGCTTTGGCTTCCAATCTTGGTAGATTGGGAGGTCAATCCACGTTAGAGACGCCGTCACTTGAGATCTAGAAAATATATAAGTAAAAGGAACAGTCAGAGTAAGCTATGGGTATGGCAGAGATTGCTCAGTTCTCACTCTAATAGACCAGCCCATCACCACATGACTAGAACCCAATCCTCTCAGCATCAGCTAGGAAAGGCCCTAGAAAGCCGCCTTTGGCGGGGGGATAGCTCCCCTATTTCAACCCTTTTCGGGGTTGGGCACCCGCCCATTCCCATTAGTTCTTCAGTATGGCTATCGCGGTTTCGGCTACCGCGCGGCTAAAGCTAAATTAGGTGTGATAGCCGAGGGTTGAGTGTACTGTAAAAACAAAAAACGGGATGGATGTAGTTATCGGGTGTACCACTACCGACATACAACATAAATCATCTATAATGCTTGGTTAGGGTAATGTATTTTTGTATCCAAAGGCAGTCAAAATAGACGGGAACATGATGGTGAGCGTCCCCGTAGTGTAAACAAGACGGGCGGTACACCCGGTAACTACATTCTTGCCCAAAAAACTCTCCCTATTGACGGCAGTGAAACTCTTAATAATACCCTTACTGTTAAAATAGATGCCGATTTCAATAATTCATAGGGGGATGAGGGGGGCAATGCCCCCCCCCTCAACCCATCCTGTATCCAAAGGCAAAAGAAAATGTAGGCCTATATTTACTCTGAAAATGACTTAGGCTAGGATACATCTGAGTGTTTAAAGATCGTTGGATATTGGTAGAAATAACATTTTCCGGGGATTGTAACTAATTTCAGTACTGTATAACTAAATAAGTTGGTCACAAATTATTTTGCAATATTTGAAAATAAATATGAATTTTATATGCTCTAAACATCATATGAAAATATGTTTTAAGCCTCGGCCAAACCTAATAAAAATATATGGTACTAAAATGGAAATTTTTCGTAACATGCTTGTCAATACCTTCCTATACACGGCACTGATTCGTACACACGCCATTTTCACCTGCTTGCCTACTGATGTGACGTGTAAGAGGTAAGCTTTTTCACATAGGTTAAAACTTCCGGAAATTAATGGGTAATACATACCACGTACTGGGTACTATGAATCCGCTGTTGCTGGCATGCATACTGGGTACTATGAATCCGCTGTTGCTGGCATGCAAGGGCTAGTTTAGTATTCCACATACTGGGTACTATGAATCCGCTGTTGCTGGCATGCAAGGGCTAGTTTAGTATTCCACATACTGGGTACTATGAATCCGCTGTTGCTGGCATGCAAGGGCTAGTTTAGTATTCCACATACTGGGTACTATGAATCCACTGTTGCTGGCATGCAAGGGCTAGTTTAGTATTCCACGTACTGTACTGGGTAATATGAATCCGCTGTTGCTGGCATGCAAGGGCTAGTTAAATAGTATTCCACGTACTGGGTACTATGAATCCGCTGTTGCTGGCATGCCAGGGCTAGTTTAGTATTCCACGTACTGAGTACTATGAATCCGCTGTTGCTGGCATGCAAGGGCTAGTTTAGTATTCCACGTACTGAGTACTATGAATCCGCTGTTGCTGGCATGCAAGGGCTAGTTTAGTATTCCACGTACTGAGTAGCCTACTATGAATCCGCTGTTGCTGGCATGCAAGGGCTAGTTTAGTATCCCACGTACTGGGTCTAGGTTAGGTTAGGTTGGGTTGTTTGGTTAGGTTAATATACTAGGTTTCAGAAACAAGATTCGTAGTTGCGGTAGTATTTACAGATACGCCAGAATAATAAATGGGCGGCGGCCCAACCGCCATGGCACCGGTAAGGGTTCGTGTTGTAGGCTATCCCACGTAGGCCTACTAGGTACTACGGACACATTGTAGGCGTTAGGTGTGGATTAGGCTTTTATCCAATGTACCGTACTAGGTCTATGTTACTGGATATTTATGATTTAAATAACAAAAATAAGTGCTACATTTTCGATAAATCTGGTTATATGGCTTTGCAATTAGGGAAATCATGAGCCGATTTCCGACATTTCGTTAGTCTTTTTCGATTCTCAAAATCCAATCCAAGTTTTGCCAAAAATTGGCTCGGGTTTTTCAAAATTATGCTTTTTGGGGTTTGCAATTTAGGGAAACATGAGCCAAAATTCTAAATTAGGTTACTTTAATTTGTTTACTCTTAAAACTCGCAAAATCCGAGCCAAGTTTTGCCAAAACTTGGCTTGGGTTTTCCAAAATTCGGGTTTTATGGCTTTGCAATTTCGGGAAACCTGAGCCAAATTTCTAAACGAGGTTACTGTAATTTTTTTGTCTACAAACTCGCAAAATCCGAGCCAGCTTTGGCCAAAACTTGGCTCGGGTTTTCGGCCTTTGAAATTCCTTAAAACCCGAGCCAAGTTTTGCTAAAATAAGTTTTTATCGCCGTTTTATGCATTTAACCCCTCATTTTCCCTGTAGTACAGTACTTCATAGCCCTCCCCACTATCGGGCGGAATGTCTTAAGATCGTTGTATAATGGGGAAAACGGTTTCGCCGAGGGTTGTAATTATTTCCAAACACTATAGCCTATATAGATGAAAACTAACAGGGAAAAATAAAAAATCCATGGGAAAAATAGTGACCATCTTATTTAGTTTTTCCCTAATTTCAACTAGCCTACTGTATAATGATGAAAACTACCTAAAACCCAAAAGAAAAACCATGGGAAAATGAGTGGTAGGTTTGGTTATGTTTTCCAAAATATGAATTACCAGCAGGGGGCAAATAACAGTTGGCCGTGGGATAATTTCTTAAAAAAAATTAGCCTAT
This sequence comes from Paralithodes platypus, assembly GCA_032716605.1. Classification (NCBI taxonomy): domain Eukaryota; kingdom Metazoa; phylum Arthropoda; class Malacostraca; order Decapoda; family Lithodidae; genus Paralithodes; species Paralithodes platypus. The sequence continues at coordinate 9,748,766 of CM064562.1, read as the reverse complement.
ACAACCAATCAAATTAGGCTAGCCTAGACACAAACGTAACTGCAAGCGTGCGACTTCAGTCAGTTCAGTTGGAATTCGGGAAGTTTAGCCTTAACGTCGGCACTTCCCTAAGAGGTTTTGTTATTTTTCTTTTTGTGACTTACATAAACAAGGCAAAAATAAACAATCAAATAAGCCTAGACCGGGCTAGACGCACACGTATCTGCAAGCGTGCGACTTACGTAAACAAGGCGGACGGTACACCCGCGGCCGCTAACACCATCCTTACCTAGCCTAGGCTATATCCCTTACAATACATTTGCGAGTCGCGATGGTTACTGTCGGTAAGACCATATAGCTAGGCCTATAGGCTAAAGCAATGGAATATGGAATACAGTACTGGATGACAATTCGGACAAACTGGATTTTAGGTCACGTATGGGATATAATGTTCTAAATGTATACTATAGCTTTGTCATAGGCTAGAGTATTAAGTCACCACAATATATGTCTTTACCGCTGCATTTTAAATTATTTTTCCTAAGACTTTGTGGGTTATGGCGGCCATCTTAGATCAGCTGAGAACTAATATTTTTCATTTTTTACCGTAGCCTAGTTTTAGTATTTTGGGAAAAATGTTATTTTAATACCACAAATTTTCTGAGTGTTTTTTATAAACAAAATTGGTCATTTGCATCAATATATAGTGTTTGTAATTAATTAGAAATCTCGGGAAAACCTATTTTCCCCATTAGGCCTATCGATCGATGTTGAGACACGCTCGCTCCCCATAGTGATTTGAAAAAACATTAGCCTAACCTAACAACCTTACCTAACCTAACCTAGTACAGAGTATTATGGGTGGGGGCTGCCGCCCCCACACCCCCGCTGGTTGAGTACTGTACTAATCCCTTAATAAACAAAAAAAATTGGCTGTCGATTATACGAAGTTGAAAAAAAAAATCGATGAAGTCTATGGTGTTTACTCTGCAATCTTCAGCTTGATTGTACATTGATAACGGGAAAGTACCGTATTGACAACCTTGTTACGAAAATTAAATTTTAGTACCATACTTTTATATTAGGCTTTTACGAGGGTTTAACACATTTTCATATGATCTTTAGAGCTATCGATGACTGAAAGTACCGTATTGACAACCTTGTTACGAAAAAGAAATATTAGTAGGCTACCATACTTTTTTATTAGGTTTTGCCGAGGGTTAAAACAAATTTTATTATGATCTTTAGAGCATATAATTGCCAATGAAAAGAAAGCTTTGGATATTGATTAGAAGAAAGAAACGATTGTGGGAAAGATTAAAATTGTTAAAAAAGAACAGGGGGTCTAGTATAGAGGCTATGGAAGTGGATCTGGAACGTAGACAAATAAACAATAAAATAAGGTGGGAAACAAGGAGGGGGGTGAAGGAGAGGGAGAGAGAGATAGCTAGAAATGTGAAGGATAATCCAAAAATATTCTGGAAGTACATTCAGGAAAAATTAACAAGAAGAGTAGGGATCCCAGAGCTGGTGGGGGGGTTGAATGATGGGAGTAGAGCGGAGACTGATAAGGAGAAAGCAGAGGTGCTGGGGAAATACTTTGGGGGGTACTAACAGTGGAGTCGGAGGACGCAGTGCCTACTATTCCCATCAAACAGGCACCGGCACTAGAACTAGTAGAGTTTTCCCATGCTAGAATAAGAAGGGCTATAGAAAAAATGAACAGAAGTAAGTCACCGGGACCGGATGGGATACACCCAAGAATCATAAAGGAAGGAGGGGAGATGTTAGTAGAGCCATTGAAAATGTTATTTGAGGTATCGTTTAATACAGGACAAATCCCGATGGACTGGAGAGAGGCGAACATAACAGCTATATTTAAGAAGGGAAAGAGAAATGACCCAGGGAATTATAGACCAGTCAGTTTGACAAGTGTTGTGTGTAAACTAATGGAAACGGTAATTAGAGAAGGAATAATGGATCATATGAAGTCAAACCAACTTTTCAGTGGGAGACAGTTCGGATTCTTGCCGGGGAGGTCGACGGTACTACAGCTAATTAAGGTGGTAGATGATTGGATGCAAATTCTAGAAGATGGTGATGTAATAGACGTGGTATATTGCGATTTTATGAAGGCCTTCGATAAGGTCCCACATAAAAGGTTAATAGAGAAAGTTAGAAGCTATAATATAGGGGAGAAATGTGTGAAATGGATAGAAGCCTTCCTGAAAGATCGGAGACAGAGGGTATTGGTGAATGGAATAGGCTCGGGGTGGAGGGAAATTACAAGTGGGGTACCTCAGGGATCTGTGTTGGGACCACTGCTGTTCGTTATATTTATCAACGACTTGCCTGAAGTTATAACTAATGGAAGTGAGGTATACCTGTATGCGGATGACACTAAACTGTATAGAAGAGTGAGGAGTAAGGAAGATATGGGTTTGCTTCAAGGAGATGTGGAGGGCATGAAGGGATGGTCTGAGCATTGGTTAATGCCTTTTCATCCAAAAAAATGCAAGTACATGCGGATTGGGACCAGCAAGATAGACAAGGTAGGATACAGTATGTATGAAGCGATGGAGGAAGTGAGTGCAGAAAAGGATATAGGAGTAGTGATAGATAATAAGTTAAATTTCTCAGAACATTTAGCGGAAAAGATAAACAAAGCCAATAGAATTGTAGGGCTGATAAGGAGGACATTTGTGTCACTTGACGAAGAAATCTTCAGGAATCTATATACAGCGCTGGTTAGGCCACACCTGGAATATGCAAACCAGGTGTGGGCTCCATATATGGTAAAAGATATAGAAGCAGTGGAGAAAGTGCAGAGAAGAGCTAGCAAGCTGGTACCAACGTTGAAGAACGCGGGCTATGAGCAGAGGTTGAGGACACTGGGACTTCCGACACTGGCATATAGGAGAAAGAGAGGGGATATGATAGAGACTTTTAAGATAGTGTCAGGAAAGTACGATGAGGATGTGTGTGAAGGTATCTTCTTGATGCGGGAGGGAACAAGAACGAGAGGACACTCTAAGAAAATTTACAAAGAAAGAAATAGGCTTGAGAAGGCGAAGAACTCATTTTGTGATAGAGTGGTAAATGAGTGGAACGCACTGCCCCAGTATGTAGTCGATTCCGAATCAATAAGGGAGTTTGAAAGTAATCTTGATAAAGCATGGGGAAGACAAGATTTGAAGTTTGATTATAAAACAAAAATACAGAATAGTAAAAATGTTGCGTCTGCTACCGCCGCCGCCAACACCGTGAACGACCGCAGCAGTGCAAGTACTGGTACTGAGCTGGATACACAGGCATAGTTTGCCTTTTTCCAGAGGATCTACTGTAAGAAACTGTAAGAATATAGATTCAATATTTATCTTCAAATATATCAAAAAAATTTGTGGTATTAAAATAACATTGAACCGTATTTTGTCATATTCTATATCAATACTAACCCTGCGGGGGTCTGGGGGCGGCAGCCCCCAGGTTAGGTTAGGTTGTTAGGCTAGTGACAAAATATGGTTTTAGGGGGCATGTTTTTATATTGCAAAATAATGGGTAGGCTAAATATGAATTTCCAGAAGGAAAAACACCTTAAAACACACTAGGCCCTAATCAATGAAGAAACTGATGAGAAAAAGGATTATAATACAAAAAACACATAGGCTAGGCCTAGGCCTACGTGACCTAAATCCAAAATGACCTAAAATCCAATTTGACCGACAACTCAGTAGCCTAGGCTAGGTCACAGAATACAGAAATATCAATGGATCTGAAGGGTGGGTAAATTGTAAGTTGTAACTTTGTCAGAATTAGGCTACGGTGCAGAGCCAGGGACAGGTAGAAAGTCCTTGTGACCAGCAGGATCTGGGGTCTCCAACACATGGCTTTAGAAAAGGCCGCTCCATGGCTTTAGAAAAGGCCACTCCTGCCTCTCACAACTACTATCACACTACGACAAAATCCTACAGGATATTCAAGACGGAGAAAATGTAGACGTCATATATCTAGATTTCGCCAAAGCTTTTGACAAGGTGGACCATGGGATCCTTCTACATAAACTCAAATCACTGGGAATAGGGGGAGACCTTGGAAGATGGCTCCACAGCTTCATCACCAACAGAAAACAAAGAGTCACGGTTCAAGGAAGCCTATCAGATGCAGGTGGGGTCATCAGCGGAGTACCACAAGGATCAGTACTGGGACCTCTCCTATTCCTCATCATGATAGGAGACATCGACAGGGACCTGGAACACTCAACAGCCACATCGTTTGCAGACGACACCAGACTCATGAAGAAAATCACCTCACAACATGATGCTCAGCTACTACAACAAGACTTGGACAAAATCCTGAAGTGGGCAGAAGAAAACAACATGGCCCTAAACGGAGACAAGTTCGAGCTTCTAAGGTACGGGAACAAGAGAGCACTACAAAACGACACCAACTACAAAAGTGGACAGCAAGAAATTACCGCCAAGGACACAGTGAAGGACTTGGGAGTAAATATGAGCAGTGACGCCACTTTTTCCCAGCATATTACCAAAGCCACAACAACAGCAAAACAAATAGCAGGCTGGATCCTGAGAACCTTCCACACAAGAAATGAGAGGTGTATGCTAACACTGTGGAAGTCACTGGTCCTACCACGACTGGAGTACTGCTCCCAGCTCTGGTCTCCCCAAAAAGTAGGAGAAATAACAGAAATTGAAGCCACCCAGAGGACATTCACCAGTAAAATCCATGGGTTTCAACACTTTAACTACTGGGAGAGACTTAAGGAGCTGCAGCTGTACTCACTTCAAAGACGTAGGGAGAGATACATCATCATCTACGTCTGGAAGATTTTGGAAAAAAAGGTATCAAATCCAAACATCCAAGAGACTCAGCACCAAAGGCGAGGGAGGCTGTGCTATGTGAGGACTACGCCGGGATCAACACAAAAAATTAAATCCCTGATCCATCACAGCTTTACATACAATGGAACCAGACTGTTCAACTGTATACCAGCCCCTCTCAGGAACATGACCGGGGTGTCTCCAGACACCTTCAAGAAACACTTGGACATGTGGCTGGCCAAAATACCGGACCGGCCACCAACACCAGGATACCCCAGCACCAACTCCAACCGACTTCTGGAATGGAGAGTGGAAGAAAGGGAGCTGCCTGGTCGCAGTGGAGCCCCAGCTCAACTGTGTCACTAACGGACGGAATACAACTAAGTGTAACTAAGTGTAAGTGTAACACATGAATTACTGGGAACGCCTGAAGGAGTTGCGGCTCTACTCCCTTCAGAGACGACGAGAACGTTACGTAGTGATTTACGTGTGGAAGACCCTAGAAGGGCTGGTACCTGACGTGGGACTAGTCAACAACAACCACGTTAGAAAAGGGCGACTGTGCTACATCAAGAGGACTGAGGCTACCTCTCAGAAAATAGCAACAGTCGCCCACAACAATTTCAGCAAAAATGGGGCTCATCTCTCCACTCTCTAGCACCGCAATCTCGATGTGTCCTATGGCAAACTAACTTAAAGTTTAAGGCCTAGGCTAGGCCCTAGCAGTAGCATACCAGTAAAATTGTAGATTAGGCTACTTTAGCCTACATGTATTTTAGCGTTTTTGTTTTTTCTCCCTTAGCCTATAGGCTAATATACATTTCAGCTCTTAATGCCATAGGCTATATAGCAATGATGTATATGCTCTAGCCTACCGGACCTATTAGGCCTAAACAGATCGATGGGCTAACTGTCGGTCCAAAACATCAGTATAGGCTAACCAATATTTCTTGTAATTAGCCTAGGCCTAGGCCTACATGACATGTTCCATCTTTAGAAATCCAGATAGCCTAGGCCTACCACCTTCGGGTAATTTTTTGGTCAATATACAGGAGGCGCTACAATATAGGTAGCAAAATTATAATGGTAGTTTTGGGTTCCTATCATCATATGCTTCATTTCTATATACTTTTTATCCCCGGGAAAAAAAAAAAAAAAAATCTTGGGATTTTTCATTTATTTTCTTGGGATTTTTTGTTTTGGTCATTAACCTAACCAAAAAACCTAACCAAACCTAACCTAATAGCCCCCAAATACATTTAGGTTAGGTTAGGTTTTTTGGTTAGGTTAATAAAAAAAATAAAAAAAAATAGCCTACAAGACAAAAATAAAAAACCCAAGATTTTTTGTTTTTTTCCCGGGGATAAAAAGTATATAGAAATGAAGCATATGATGATAGGAACCCAAAACTACCATTAGAATTTTGCTACCTATATTGTAGCGCCTCCTGTATATTGACCAATTTTTTTGAAAAGACTCGCAGCGTTATTAGGCCTAGGCCTACACATAATTTATTAGGGAAAGTGAAGCTCTATGGAATCCTTATAATATACTCACATAGAGTCCACTGTGGGAGAATAGTTTTGATAGTTAACTAGGCCTATAGCCTAGTTTTGATGTAAATACTACCGCAACTACGAATCTTGTTTCCGAGACCTAGTATATTAACCTAACCAAACGAACTTCAGTGCGCTCTCATTGAACCCCCACACACCAATTCTGTCCAACGACAGACGACAGTCCAATACACCCTAATAAATAGCCGATAGCCTACTTACGGAAATTTAAAGGGTTTGTTTGGTTTTGACTGAACAAGAAAAAGCGCGTCAACTTCTTAGGAGTTGCTGTCCTCACTTTTCAGAAGGGCAGCTTGCCTAGTTATCGGCTTCTTCAGAAAAAGCTTGAGCTAGATTGAGATACAGTTTAGAAAATTGGTAGTCATAGAAGGGATAGTTAAAGACTTAAAGTAAAGTAATTAAGGAAAAAGCTTAAGAAGAATATTTTGTTTTACTGTCGCCAAATACGTCCAGTATATTCCTAATCGCCCAGTATAACGGCCTTCTCCACCCTTTCTATGTATCTGTTGCTCTTCTAACTGTCCAACTACTACACTTCTCTACTTCATCTTTCTCCCCTACTTTGATCACCTTTTCCCACTCCTCTAACTTTTGCCTGTCCACCTTCTCCTCCTCTCCTCTCAAATTTGTTCTAACTAGCTCCTTCTCCGCCTCTCCTTAGATCTATACTATATTATTTTTACTCCCTTCTCTACACTCACAGATAGCCTACTTACATTTCGAAAACCATTAATGCCACCAGACAGTAAACTAGGACCATACGGCTGGGAGAGTGTAGATAGCAGAGAAGAGGTGTTGTAGATAGAGGAATTGCTGTTGGAATGGCTTTGGCATGTGTTTTAATACTGTCTGTATATGTCGTTGAGGTGTCCCCTGACTGGGTGCGAACATGATATACATTTTAGGACATACTACCACATCCACTAAATGTCCGCCACGGCTGGGATCAAACTCAGGTTAAGCACAAGTGAGCGTGCTCTCCGCCACTCGACCGCCGCGGCTCTAAATAATCACAGATGTTCTTCTGTAAGAGGCCTATAGGCCTGTGGCTCCAACTCAGTAGCCTGGTCACTATTTGGACCTTGGCTTCGCCTGTGTGTGGTGGATATTTGTGCATTATAATTTTTGAACTTTTGATCCTGGCCCCTCCACACTTTATCTAAACCAGATTCAAACTCTAGGTATACCGTGTCGGCGTCTACTACCCACTCTGGCAACACATTCAAGTTATCGAAAATCCTGTGTAAGGAGTATTTCCCGAGGTTGAGTCTTGCCCTTGTTTTGCAGATTGTCTTCGTATTACCTCTGATGACGTCATCCTCCCTCATCTAAAATAGTACGTCCCTCTATACAGTCGGTCGTATTTCTGGGTTATGATCTTGTAGGCCTCGATAATCTGGTCTTTCCGTGATCTGTGTCAGTAGATTTAGCCTCCTTAATCTTTCTTCATAGATGAGGTCCTTCAAGTGAGGTACCAGTTTAGTTGCTCAGCATTGTACATTTTCAAGCGCATCTATGTCCTTTACCAAGTGAGGACACCACACCTGGTTTGCATATTCCAAGTGTAGGCTACTGGTCTCACTTCCACTGTGAACAGAGCCTTGAAAATTACTGGATCCAGGTACACATGCAAATGTTCTTCGAATTAAGCCCACGATTTTATTGGCCTTGTTAATTTTCTCGGCTAGGTGATCAGAGAGAGAAATTTTGTTGTCGTCTATCACTATACCTATATCCTTTTCTGCACCTTTTCAGCTCGTCCAGATCTTCCTGTAGCTTCATGCAGTCCTCACTCGGCAATCCTTCTGATAAGTTTTGTGTCATGTGCATACAGGAATACTTCGCTGTCATGCTTTATCACTTCCGACAGGTCGTTGATGAATAACACAAACAGCAAAGGACCCAACACCGAGCCCTGTGGTACTTCGCTTGTTATTTTTTTCTACCCAGACGATTCTCCCTTCACCATCACTTTCTGCACCCTATCAGTTAGGAAGTCGATCCTTTATCCACCTTAGAATGTTTCCTTCTATTCCATAGCTTTGAACCTTCTCCATTAGCCTCTTGTGGGGCCAAACTGTTTTTTACTGAATAAACCGTGTCTCTTCATATGAGACATGATTTCTTGCCTCAACAATGACTTTATTATTTTGCTGAATACACAGGTTAGGCTCGCAGGTCTGTAGTTTCCTGGGTCACTCTTGTTACCTTTCTTAAAGATCTGCTCTCCTATATTTTTCCTCCTCCTTTCAACACTCTTCCCTACTCTACTCTATGTATCCTTCTCTTCCACCACACTTGCTCCAGAAATATTTTCACTATCTGCATTATTTCCTCCACTTCCTCGTCTACACCCTCTCCGTTCCGAGGCCTAATACAAACTTCACCCCATCATCATCCTCTTCTTTCTGCTCTGCCCATTCCTTTCCCCCCACTAATTGTTTAAGCGCTTCTTCTGAGGATGAACGATTGTGAATGTAACTGTAGGTGTCTGACAACACTTGCAACACGCATATATAAAATTATACGAGGAAGCAAACGTACAGTATTTAACGTAGTTACTGCACAAAATAGACAGTATGTCATTTTCTTTTATGCTGGATTGAATATTAGAAAATGGTATTTCATATTTATTTAGGGCTAACTAAGTTCGTTATATTTTTAATCCCTTCATAGACAAGCAGTGCTAGTGTATACCTACTCCTTCAGCAACAAAGTGGCACATAATGTTGGGGCTTGTAGTGAAAGAGAATCTGGGCTATGGATACTAGTGTTCTCGCTCTCTCACATTCGTATTGTCCTCTACCCGCCCCTTGCTCTCCCATTTCCCAGGTAAGGACCCTGACCGCATACAGTAAGATCTATACTCGACTTTTCTTTAACCCCTCCTCTACCGGCGACGTCTTGGGTTTGAAAGGGATTTGTCTTGTGTGGGCCAATCTGTTCTCTGTAGGTTCCCGTTGTCTTATGTTCATATAATTAATTCCAAGATTTCTCGACTTATTTTGATAGACTAACAATAACCGATTATTCTCTCTCTCTCTCTCTCTCTCTTGCGCGCACACACACACACACACACACCCACACCCACACACACTCTTTTGAAACACATTTGCGATTCATAAATATTAATAATTGGTAAAGAATGCCAAGTAACTGTAATAATAATAATAATAATAATAATAATAATATTAATAAAAATAATAATAACTGTAGCATTCTAAATTGTGTTCTATATGGTATTCTTAACCCCTTCTGTACCAGCGACATCTTTTTAATCATATTTTAGTTATATTTAGACAAGTTTTTGCAGGATTTGTGGCAGTAAAACGGGTTAAGTGAGATAGTTCAAAGCCTGTTAGTTGCTAGAGACCCTTTTTAAACTGAATAAAATCGTCTAATATTACCAAGGATATTATTAAAGAGACGTTGCCGGTACAGAAAATTGCGTACCAGTTTGTGACCGTTTGTTATATTATTCGCAGACTAATTTCCCAGTGTAGAAAGTGAAGAAGTATATGAATGAAGGCGGTGCTGGTTGGGAGGAGGGGCGTCGACTGACTGGGGACAGAGGTGCATGGGGCGTTTCGTTCGTGCCCACTCCTTTGGGAATCACGGCGTCCGGCAATAGATAGATAGATAGATAGAAATATGGCATAGTTAACAGAATTGGCAATAGATGGCGTTCCCTTGCAGATTCGGGGCAAATTATAGATTTTGGCTAAACTGTGGGACCATGTGGTGCTGCCATCTGGTGGGTCGGGAGGAAACTATATATATATATTTTTTTTTTCTTAGATTCCCGGGCAGAAGGGACTGGGGTTTTCGAAAAGAGGCTTCAGTCCTGACGTTATTCTTGACTTACAGTGTGCTGGCTTAATAATCCTGAAGGGTTAATATTCTCTAAAGTCCAATTTTAACCAACTAACCCGGACAACGAGGGACTGGAGTTATCGAAAAGAGGATCCAGTCCTGACGTTATTCTAGACTTACAGTGTACTGGCTTAGGGGGGGATGGGGGGGGGGGGGGGGGATGGGCGCATATATTTGTTCATTTATGTATTTGTTTTATTATGTTTTGTTTCCTCCGTAGACCTCTATCAAACTAAAAAAAAAAAAAAAAAAATCCAAGATAAATTTGTACATTCTTCGATAGAAAAATGTCCTCTAAAATTACAGGCTCGCTATCGCTCGCGAGGAAAAAATAGACACTTAAATGACACTGAAAGTCTTAATATTGACAAAGAAATGGGACGAAAGGTCTAAAAATCGTCAAACTAATGGGCCGAACGCCTTAAAATCTAAAAACTAATGGGGATAAACATGAGACAGAAGGGGGACCAGAAAAACGACCCATCTCCCCTTAAGAGGCTGTGGCCATGTTGTCTGTCGCCGTATCAAAGTGTGGCCGTTTTGGCGAATCCGGCAAATGTATACCCGTGACATTGTCCATCTTGAGTGTGTGTGGTGTGTGGGTGTGTGTGTGTGTGTGTGTGTGTTAATATATATGGCTTGATGGTACTCTCTCTCTCTCTCTGTTAATGTCTAAAATTTCGTAATGTTCGCGAGTACGTTCACATGTGTAGTGTGATAGTATAGTGTGTGTGGGTGGGTGTGTGTGTATATGTGTGTGTGTGTGTGTATGTGTGTGTGTGTGTGTGTGTACGCTTCCACCTCTTCTCTCTCTCTCTCTCTGTCGGTATACCACTGTCATTCAATCACCCATGACCCTCTTCATACCCCGCTCTTAGGGTACCTTAACAAACAGGGTATCGTCTACACTGCTAACATTGTGAGGAATATGGAAAACACATGAGTGGTATTCTTAAACAATTCTTCCCCTTTGAGTCTTGGAGGTGGATTATAAGCCTAAGAAAGTCGTCCAAAAGTAACCAGAATAGGATGTGTAGGAGCTAATTACGCAAATAAGGCAAAAAATACTGACATACGACTAACGTGAGCGCTCCTATTCCTAAGTTATAATATGAAACCTACCGAAAAAATTGTAGGAGAAAAAGGAGGAAGCGTTTGATGCTTAGTTTAAGGGAAGGGGGAGGGGCGTATTTATTTCTTCATTTATGTATCTTTTTTTATTATTCTTAGTTTTCTCCCTAGACCTCCATCAAGCTTAAAAAAAAACACCCGCCCAAGACCTTCTTTCAAGATAAATATGTACATTTTCCGATAGAAAATGTCTCTGCCGAAGGCCGATTCCTCATAAAATACAGGGCTCACTTTCGCTCGCCAGGGAAAAATCGACCACTAAATGACACGATATTGACAAATAAATGGGGCGAAAGGTCATAAAATCGCCTAACTAATGGGCCGAACGTCTTAAAATCGTCAAACTAATGGGGCTAAGCATGAGGAAGAAGGGGGACCAGACAAACGACTCATCTCCCCTTAAAATCCTGGTTTGAGGGAGGGAGGGATCGATAGCTGTGGGCTTTGATGTTAAGTGCCGGGAGACCTTTTTTTTCTCCTCATCATAAATATTCATAATGTAGCTACGATATCTCTCTCTCTCTCTCTCTCTCTCGCTCACACACACACACACACACACACACACACACACACACACACACACACACACACACACATTCACATTCACACACACACACACACACTTTTCGATCAATTTATAATCGGCAAGATTTCAGGACAATATTTTAGTTATTATCGACTGACAAACCAAAAAGTTAGGCTACTACCGGTGACAGAATATATACAATTCTTTAATTCAGAAGCTGGTAAACCAGTTTTGCTGAAAAAAGTTGCCTGAATAAGTCTTCCTGTGAATTACAGTAGCTTATTTAGATATGCATGCGACCCGCCTTACAGATCTTGCCTCAGTTCGTTTCCCCTGGGTTACCTTCACTTACTCTCTCTCTCTCTCACACTTACCCCCCCCCCCAACCGAGGAGTTTTTTTTTTTTTTTTTTTTTTTTCTATATTCCAACTTACTTCCTCTCGGGCATAGGCTGAGAGCCTTAACATTCACCGCTTTACAATGAACAGTGAAGCCTGTGAGGTCTTGTTCCAGTCTAGGGAGTGAGACATGTGAAGCACGTAGAGTACAACGAGCACCTGCCATCTTGCCTTCACATGAGGCACGGTGCTCACTCATGGCCCGAAACGACCCCATCTCTGAAGCCACCTCGTTCCCGTGCTTCACTGTCTCACCCCCTACACTCGGACTCTCACACACAATGCCACCTGTTGAGCAGATAACTCACCAGGCATTGAACCCCTATAGCATATTTTGAATATGGGAATATTCATACAGTGCTATTTAATCAGGGAACAATGAGGGTATTTTATTGACGTTTCGGTGGGCTTGTTGTAATGCACTGATACTAGGTACAGCACAAATTCCATCCCAATAATATCTTCCCATTGATACATCGGGATTTGAACCCGGGACCTTTGGATTACCAGGCCAGTGGCAAGACCACTCCACCACACCTACCCTTGTGGTTGTGGTTGTGGTTGTGGAACACTAGCCATGCGTGTGGCTGCCCCTCGGTGATAATCATACACACCCGAAAACATTACTATAAGTTCCTTAACTTATTCAAACTGCCTCTAGTTTGCCTCGGGGCCTCGACTTGTGAACACCCCTACGCCGTCAGGAGCTCCGTTGGGCGGGATTTGCCTGATGGAAAACGTGGTGAGTCGCCGACAACTGAATCTGGACAGTATTGTGAAACGTGAAAAACTGTGTCAAACTCCTTTGGTGTAAAGATCCCGTACTGGTAATTTTGTATCTTATTCTTGCTATATTTAGAAGATTTTGTGCAGTATAAGACGGATCTGTGGTAGTAAAAGGGTTAAGTGAGATAGTTCGAAGCCTGTTATTTGCTGGAGGCCCTTTTTAAACTGAATGAAATCGTCTACTAATCGCCAGAATAGTTATAAGCGTTAATAACCCTTTGATGAAGAACAGCATATTCTGAGTTTGATAAAATGTTCATAATATACAGTATGTATATTTACTGTATATATTAATGGATTGAAGAAGTTACTCGAGGCAGTCAGAAAGTAACAAGTTTATAAATTAATCCCTTCAGCACGATGACGTAATGTTTTATCATATTCTGGATACCATCAAGGTCCATAGATACAACGTTGTATCTAGTATCTATGGACCTTGGATACCATTAGTCAATTTTCTTTAGCTTGTATTCTACCTCTGTCACTCCAAAGAGTAAATACCATCTCAATACACTCTCTGGACAACGCAGGTCCTTCTTAAACTGTAAAATCGCCTAGTTATAACCAGAATAAAGGGTAAAAAAAACGTCATTGTGTTGAAGGGGTTAAGACTATAATTTAATTATTTAATCTAGGTGATTCTAGACTATTCTTATTTCCAATCCTACTCCCTTTATGCTCTCCCCCACTCCCCCCCCCCATCTCTCTCTCTCTCTCTCTCTCTCTCTCTCTCTCTCTCTCTCTCTCTCTCTCTCTCTCTCTCTCTCTCTCTCTCTCTCTCTCTCTGTAATTATAACCAGAATAGCTGATAATTGGACACCTAGGTCAGGGTCACGGTCCCGTACTCGGGATTTAAATGCCGTTTAGCAAACCAAGGGTAATTTTCCAGTAGGACACTATTCAGGAGTGGGTCTTAAAATCAACACTTGATAAAAACAGACTGTGAACTTTGATTACTGAAACTGAACGGTTGGATCTACGTGGCCTAATCAAATATTTAATAGACTGCATAATTATATTAAAATACTCCCTTCAAGTATTGTAAAGATACTCCTGACCACTACTGCACTTGTAAAAACCATAGATCTCGGCAATCTACATAATGCCGACCTGTCCACACGAGGCAGATCTCATTCACACCTAACCCGTGTCACTCATAGGACTATCCAGTTTGAGTTTGACATTTTCGTTCCTAGGCTAATCATTGCACTAGGCAATCCATTCCACACATCTACTGTATGTACTCTATAGTGTTAATTTTATTCACATTGTATACATTAGTTTCAACTGTCCACCAACCAACATATATACTTGCTACAGAGCCAGTTATATTCACATTGTATACATTAGTTTCAACTGTCCACCAACCAACATATATACTTGCTACAGAGCCAGTTATATTCACATTGTATACATTAGTTTCAACTGTCCACCTACCAACATATATACTTGCTACAGAGCCAGTTATATTCACATTGTATACATTAGTTTCAACTGTCCACCAACCAACATATATACTTGCTACAGAGCCAGTTATATTCACATTGTATACATTAGTTTCAACTGTCCACCTACCAACATATATACTTGCTACAGAGCCAGTTATATTCACATTGTATACATTAGTTTCAACTGTCCACCTACCAACATATATACTTGCTACAGAGCCAGTTATATTCACGACATTATAGTTAATTAGGGATATATAATGACAATCAAACTATACAGATTGCAATTTACCAATAGTGAGCAGAGGAATCGGGTGCAAAGACACTGCCCAAGTATCTCTACCTGCCCGAACTGCTTACTGTATGTATCTACCTGCTCGACCTCACACCCGGGTCCTTTTGGTTGTGAGCCAAGCGCACTGCCGATTACGCCACATACCACACTGGTGTATTTCAGAAAACGTGTGTGTGTGTCTGTCTGTCTGTCTGTCTGTCTGAGAGAGTAAGAGAGAGAGAGAGAGAGAGAGAGAGAGAGAGAGAGAGAGAGAGAGAGAGAGAGAGAGCGAGAGAGAGAGAGAGAGAGAGAGAGAGAGAGAGAGAGAGAGAGAGAGAGAGAGAGAGAGAGAGAGAGAGAGAGAGAGAGAGAGAGAGAGAGAGAGAGAGAGAGAGAGAGAGAGAGAGAATGAGGCACGAGCAAACATGATCATATCTAAAATTAAAACACTCGCATTACAACCAAGGTAACTTATTTTCCATTTGGGATTAAACAGGTAGGCAGATTATTGATGCTTTGTAAACTAAGGGGAGACAGACCGTTTTTCTGGACCCCCTTCTCCCTAATGTTTAGCCCCACTAGTTTTGAGATTTTAAGACATTGGTTCCATTAGTTTGAGGATTTTATGACCTTTCACCCAATTTCTTTGTCAATATTATTACCCTTCGTGTCATTTAGGGGTCGAATTTTTTCCTGGCAAGCGATAGCGATCCTGTAATTTTAGGAGGAATCGGCCATTGGCCGGAAAAAATTTCTACCGAAAAATGTACAAATCTATCTTGAAGGGGGGTCTAGGGGATGTTTTTCTAAGCTTGATGGAGGTCTAGGGAGGAAACTAAAAATATATATGAATAAATGAATTAATAGACCAAACAAACAGCCACTGTCCCCTTAAGTATTTCTGAACCGACCACTGCTGAACCTTCTCTTACCCTTAAAAGAGCTAAGCTGGATTATCCTTAAGTGTGGGCACGGAGCCATTTTGATCCTTCATTATTTTCTTATTGTTTTCAAATTCAGTATAGGCATGTTCACACTATAGGCCTATAGCTCTCGTAGCGAAAAAATTGGTCTCGCAGATTATAAATGGACCACTTGCGAGTGTCATTTGTTAAGGAAGTTGGAGCTGTAAATATCGATATTCACAAAATGCAATAATTATGTAAGTTGCTGATGGATACCAAGTATAATTGATTTGGATTTAAGTATTTATTAATATACTAGAACCGTATTTTAGCTGGTAATGCTGCTAAATATCGATATACATAGGACACTGAGAGCCAAATGGCCCACACACGACAGATCCCTTGCACACCCAACCCATCTCGTCCATATCTACAGCTTCAACTTTCTGATAGCATAAAACTCGCAAGTGGTCAATTAGAGTCTCAAAGTTCTGTTATCTATTATGATACTTACACTATATTACAATTATTTGCTAAATGAAGACAATAAACGTTAGGATATGTGAATATTTATGAAATGTGAGTGGTGTGGAATCCGCTGATGTGGAGGACTAGCACTTATGATTATAGAGAAATAAGTTGTTTACTACTACGGTAAAATACAACTACTACTAATAATAATAATACAAATAAATATAATAATAATAATAATAATAATTCATCTTCAAATGTAGCTTCCATTAATGCCTCAAAAGTGCTACTGGAAAATGTCGACATCTAAAACTTGACGGAAAAGGCGTCGTGTAAATCTGCCACCTAAAATCCGTCCTCATTTTCAGATTACGTTTGACCTCAATTACCCCCTTCTGTTTCTTAAACTCAATGGGGCTAAGCATGAGGAAGAAAGGGGACCAGAAATACCAAGCATTCCCCTTTAACGCAATAACAACCCATATCCCCCCCCCCCCCCAAATACATTACAAACCCACCGCCTTGCAACAGAGAGAGAGAGAGAGAGAGAGAGAGAGAGAGAGAGAGAGAGAGAGAGAGAGAGAGAGAGAGAGAGAGAGAGATCCAGTGGGTATCCTGGGAAACAGTGTAGCGACAACCTCGATTATGACAACACTGACAAATGAGAGGTGGTGGGGGTGAGGGAGGGAGAGAGAGTAGAGAGGAAGGGAGTGAAAAAAGGAAAGAAAGAGAGAGAGAGAGAGAAACTTAAACAAATACGCAGACCACACAGATCTTGCGGTCCCAACTAGGTGGTCCGGCCTTAATACTACTAGACATGGACAGTTTATAGTGGAAGGACAGGACAGTAAAGTCGAAGGCTCTCTCCCCACCCTCCTCTCTCTGCGGCTAAAAATCCGAGAGAGAGATGCTGATGAGCTACCCATAATGCATGTTGTGACCATGAAATTAACTGCAGACTGTGGTGTAGGGGAGGAATCATGTGGTAGAAAAAAAATATATATAATTTTTACCATACAGACAATTTCATCAATTTTAACCCCTTGAGGATTATGACGTGTTTTGGTAGTTTATTCTGGCTACTATTTGACGATTTTGTTTAGCTTAGGAAGGGTATATGGAAGTCAGAGGGTTAACTGAGATAGTCTTTACCTATGCTTAGCTTAGGAAGGGTATATGGAAGTCAGAGGGTTAACTGAGATAGTCTTTACCTATGCTTAGCTTAGGAAGGGTATATGGAAGTCAGAGGGTTAACTG
>CM064562.1:9713803-9726303 GCA_032716605.1 Paralithodes platypus | reverse complement strand
ACCCTCAATGCACAGAGACAATACTGACTTGAATATCTAACTCTCTCACTCCCTCAATTATACCGTTATTAACATACTTTCTTTCCACAATATAACGTTTTAATACACTTTCCCATTCTCACTACGCTGCCCCCCCCCCCTCTCTCTCTCTCTCTCTCTCTCTCTCTCTCTCTCTCTCTCTTATCTTTTTCACACAATATACCGTTTTAATACACTCTATCCCAGACTCCCTACGCCAACCTCTCCTCTTCTGTCACTCTCTCTCTCTCTCTCTCTCACACACAATATACCGTTTATAATACACTCTTTCTCAGTCTCCCTACACCCCATATGCCCCCCCCCCCTCTTTCTTTCACACACACACACTCTGTCATTCTCTCACATACATACACTGTACACACACACTCTCTCTCTGTCACACACACTCTCTCTCTCTCTCTCTCTCTCTCACACACACACACACACACACACACTCTCTCTCTCTCTCTCACACACACAATGCTATCCACGCGCCGGCCGTAGTCTCAGCTCCGACAAGCGTGACAACCACAGAGGCAAGGAAAGGTTTTTATGTTTTGGTTTTAGCTTGAGGGAAGGATATGACGCAGTGCCGAGTTTACTGAGTAGGAAACTAATAATAAAATATATTAATAGATAAATAAACTAAATATATAAGTAAAGAAGACTTTAAGTAAAGAAGACTTCTTTTTATTTTTTGTTCTATGTGGATGAGGGAGACAAAAGGCAAAACTCCTGTGACGAGTGCCTCCCCAGAGTTGAGAGAGTGACAGGGCTATAAAATCAAAGAATGTTCGAGCCAAAATGTCTGGACACAAGGAGTTTGAAGTAAATAAATGACAAGTATATACATGTATAAGATAATATATATAATGATGCCTAACTAGATTAATTAAAATTCACTATGTGAGTAAAAAGCTTTCATATAATTCATAAATTATTATATATACAGTATATAAATAAAATTAGCTTTTTGGAGAATATGACATAAGAAAGTAAGAACATAAGAAAACGGGAGTCTCCAGAGAGCCGAATGGCCCACACACGGCAGATCTCTTTCAAACCCAACCCATCTCGTCACAGTGCCAAGCCAAGCCATAGGATTAGACGTGAGTGAAGCATAATATTGTATTGATAGATGACTAGAGAGAGAGAGAGAGAGAGAGAGAGAGAGAGAGCTTAATGGATTGATGCAAGACAGGAGTGAGGCAGCTAGGGAGAGTGAGAATGGGAGGGGGAGAGCGAGAAAAAGAGGGAGGTGAGGGAGAGGGTAAAATTTCATACTGAGGGCATAGGGCAAAATTTCATACTTAAACGCCGACTAACACCAGATTAGTTCTTATTTGTATGTATACTTTTTCTAAGCTATTTTAATTATATTATATATTTATATACTACGGTATATAAGCGTCTTAGAACAAGATTAATTGAGTTTCCTCGCCTACACTATACGTCTAATACTCATTTGTGTGTTTCATTAGTTTTATATATATACAGTACAGTATATATATATAATGGCAATACATCTGTACCTGTGAGAACCATCTGTAAGGTATCCAAACACTCAGAATACATTGGATCAATGGGCTGGCTATTGAGAATCACTCAACTGTGTATACATTTGTCCTTTTTTAACCGGTGGCAGAACAACTCAACTAGAAAGACCTTTTCAACCAGTACCAACTCAACCAATAGTGTAATGCTATGTTGTGTTCTGTCTTGGTAGCATAATGGTTAGTGCGCTGATTTTCGATGTTAGTATCCTAGGTTTGAATCCTTGGAGTACCACATGTATTAGTTAGTTTCATTGATTTCATTAATTAGGTTCATTTGTAAGTTATTTGGTAGGTTGGTGATAATATGAAATTACTATGTTAGGTTAGGAATAATTTCTAAGCAGATGACGCCATAGTCCTTTATTTTGGCTAATAAAACTATTTTATGCAATTTTCGAAGGGCCTCTAAGAATCAACTGGGCTGCAAATTGTTTATAATAAGAGTACCCAATAACTCCTACAGATTCTCCATAAACCGAGTAAATCCTACTATGATAAAACAAAAAGCATATATATATATATATATATATATATATATATATATATATATATATATATATATATATATATATATATATACTGTATATATATATATTGTATAATTATATAATGATAAATGCATAAATATAAAATACAGTACAATAGAAGAGGTTCATAATACAGTATACTCAAAGGGATATATTAACATTGGTTAAGAGTTAGCACTGGCTGAACTCCACTGGATAAAATGGTCTAATTAATGATCGATTTTACATGAAAGTGTTATAAATAATATGTGACATTTTGCAGCTTTAAGATATCGCATTATAATATGCTTCTAATATAGTATGTGTCTACGCAGGGCTTACTCAACAGCAGAGCAAGAGAGAGAGAGGGGAGTGCGTATCTGTGTGAAGTGTGTGTATATATTTCGTTGTGTACATGTATGACGCTGTGTCTACATGTCTGTCTGTGAGAGTCTGTGTATGATGTACGCCTGTGTGTGTGTTTTCGTACAGTATGTGAACCTGTTTGTGTGTATGTATGTGTTAGTCTGCATCCTCCGCCGAATCAACACCGAGTGAAAAGCCGTAGTGAACGACTTGGTGTGTGTACTCATGCTTGTAGCCAGTGAATGGGTGTGATCCAATTGGGTGGGCGGATCAAAACACCCAGGATCATATCGTGGGCGTGATTTTATCCAATGGGCGGGTCAGAAAGGAAAAACAGAAGGGAAACTGGGCGGGATTGACAGACGCAGCTCCGCCCACTAGCCCAGCGCGCGTCTGCAGAAATATTCTAGGACCCTAGGCGAGGCAGCTCCCTCAGTGCCAACTTGTCCCCTTGCGAGCGTTTCCGTGGCAACTCAACCAGTAGACCATTTCCACTGGCAGATCTCAACCAGTGCCAGCTCAACCAGGGCCAACTTAATCCCTTGAGTGAGAAGGCTATTTTTTTTGTCTTCTGGCTATCATTAAACGATTTTAGTCATTTCAGGAACTATGTTTCATGTTATTTAAGGGGAAAATACCTAACTAACTCCTCCATTGGAATGATACCTTATTTTCATGTATTCTGGCCAATACTAGCAAAGTTACCTTGTTAAAGTCCTAACCTAGCCCAAGTTAACAGTGATGGTTGAGGTGGCACTGGTTGAAATGGTATGTTGGTTGAGTTGTCCGGCCACCACCGTCCCCTTGTTCAGGCTTGGTCGCCATGGAGACAGCGACACTTTACATCAGGAACCAATGGGAGGCTAGAGAGGGGGAGGAGGAGGGCGGGGCCTTGGAGGTAGGGGAGAGATCTACAGGGGAGGAGTTTGTGGGTAGAAGGGAGTAAGGCCATAGGGGAGGCAGGCGGGGCTAAGGGTTGAGGACACACAACCATTGGTCGAACTACCTCACGCCAGCCACACTCAATAATATCCTGGCTGAGTCTCCCAAACGCAGACTGGGAAACCGTGATTTAGCGGGAATGATATTTAAATAAGGACGACACAGTTGGTCAAGCTCGACTAGTGCTAAGACCGCGACAGTGTACTTGTGATAACCTGAGAGTGTGTACGGCATCTACGAATATCCCCCATACATAAAGGACAGAGGATCAAACCTCTGACTTTCCTCCCCTACACCTTCATGTGCTGAACCTACTGTTTACATAACTATCCTCCGACTATACAATACATATACCGTACATACAGGAAATAGCTGAACTCGGGTACCAAGATCTTATACATAGATGCACTAACCACACACACCTTGCGATCTCAGCAAGGAGCTCAAGACTTCGTTCTGATAGAGAGAGCAAAGCCCCCCAAAAGTTAAGTGATAGAAAAGACCTGCAAAGCAACTCTAAGAAGAAGAAGAAGAAGAAACAGATTTACTTAGATTCACTGACCACACAGACCTTACGATCACAGGAAGGTGGTCAGGACTTGATTCTAATATAGATAACCAAGAGTTCCGCAAAAATAACTGTAGCAGAAGATAGCGAACCACATTAAGAAGAAAAAACAGATACACGAGAAGAAGCATAGGCCCGTTTTTTAGCCTCTTGAGTCACTACAGCCACCGCCACGCTGGACCACTCCAACTTGGGCCTGTTTGGGCTGCGGTCCACAACGGCCGCCATGGACCTAACGGCCGCCTACCGCTACAACCACAACATGATGGAGTATTACACCTGTAAGTACCTTTGTCTATGCTTCTAAACCCCTTGTTGATTATGACGTATATCAGTAGTTTATTTTTGCTATCTCTAGACGCTTTTATACACTTTAGGAAGGACCTCTGAGAGTCTAAAAGGTCAAAACCAACTTGATTGGCCACTTGCTAGTTTTGGGCTAAAAGGAAGTTAAGAGCCATAAACAAAATAATTTGCATAAATACAGAAATTATGCGAGTTGTTGATGCATGGAAAGTTTGCTTAATTTGGTTATATGTATTTATATAAGCACTACAACCGTATATTAGCTGGCAATTCTGTTATCTATCGATGTTTATAGCGCTAACTTCCCTATAACAAAAAACTCGGAAGTGGTCAATTATGCCTCTGACTCCCACAGATCCTTCCTTCGCTGAATAAAATCGCCTATTGATAGGCAAACCAAACTGCTAAAAAGTGTCATAATCCTCAAAAAATTAACCTATCAATTCGGATGACGAGATGGGTTGGGTGTGAAAGGGATATGCCGTGTGTGGGCCAATCGGTACTCTGCAGACTCCCGTATTCTTGTGTTCTTATGCATAGTCTGACTAACTCTAAGCGATTTTTTCTCTATTTGGAACGACCTATACGAATACCTGTATATCATCATCTATATATTACCCTCTGACCACCACCAATCCTTCCTAATCTGAAAACATAGTGTAATGGCGAGCGATAGCCAGCTTGTAACTTAAAATATATCAACCGGGTTCCTCGGGTATCGTCTGGATATTGATAACATTATTGCTGAATTATTTCCTGGTTACCAATAGACGAGTAAATTCAACTTTGGAAGTACCACTGTGTTATTAACTCTCATACTCTATATATAGCACAAGAACAATAAAGGGAGGGGTTTGATCATTTTTCTGATCTCCCTTCTCCGTCATGTTTATATCTATTTGTTATGAGATATTAAGACGTTCGCTCTATTAGTCTGCCGATTTTAAGACCTTTCGCGCCATTTTTTTTTATTATTAAGATATTTCATGCCATTTACAGTTCGATTTTTTCCTTGCGAGCGATAGCGAGTCTGTCATTTAGTTGGAACCAGGCTTTGGCCGGGACATTTTTCTACTGAAGTGTTATAAATTTATATCAAATGGGGATCTTGGGGGCGTTTTTATAAACTTGATAGAGGTCTGGGGAGCAAACTAATAAAATAAATAAATAAATATATATATATATACATATATATATATATATATATATATATATAATATATACTAATATACAATATAATAGCCCCCAATTAAGAGCTTATAATATTACTATTGTCAAGAGTATTTACACACTTAAAATTAAAGGGTTAAAGATAAGACGATAATTTCTTAATTATACTAAAGCTACGCAGCTGAATAACGGACTGTCAATTAACCCTCAAACTTTGACAGTTCCTTCCTAAGCCGAAGAAAATTGTTTAATTATATATGAAACAAGAATACACTCTCTAAAACTACAACATTATTGAGAATTATAATTAAAAGTATAGTGGTGAGTCAGAATGGCATAGACTTAGACATTTTATTACGCACCCATACGCCCCCTTTTGTATCTGTATCGAACCCAAACAAGATAATACAAAGCTATATTATATCCCAGTACAATTCTCAAGTCAAGATCCCTATTGCAAGTCATAATATTAATCCAAAAAGACACTTGTTATAGGCAGCGTTGCCTTTTGTCTCCATTAAAAAGAATATAATAATACTACCATTACGAATGTGAATATCGTTACATAGTTAATAACATTTTCGTCGGTAATTGTTTTACGCCAATACAGTGACTCCGATAACATTCTCCGCTAAAGTGCTCCTGTGACTCCGACTTCAGTGGCGTAAAACACTTATTGAGCTGATTGATGTCTAGTTTTCGTACAGAAATATTACTGTAGTATTCGTGAACATTGTATTTTTGTATTGCTCATATGTAATACAAGAAAGAATAGTTCAAAGCCCTCAAAATATTAAAGTGACAAAGTGAATTCCAGACTCGGATGGATTTCTCTGCACAAATTATAATGTGACATCGGGTTTTGCAGCGGATATTCTCGAAAATAAGAATGAAACGTTGCAAATACATTATCCTACAAAGAGAGTAATTTAAATCTTGAACACTCGGATGCCACTCATACAAATTAGTGGGCTAGAGACTATTTCTAATTATGGAAGTAAGTCTCAGGAAACGAATTGATGAATATAATGTTCTATACATCAACTAAAAAACAATATACACTATTTATTAACCCTTTGAGTACCAGCGACGTCTGCTATATTTTATTGTAGCTATATTTAGACGATACTATGCAGCTTAGGAAGGCTCTGTGGTAGTAAAAAGGGTTGGTTGAGATAGTTTGAAGCCATATTATTGCTAGAGGTCCTTCCTAAGCTCCATAAAACTGTCTAATAGTTGCCAGAGTATGATGAAAAGGACGCCTCTGTTAAAGTAGGGGTAAATAAGCAAGATCATCCACATATAATCGCAAAAAATGAATTTCTAGGTGCGATACTATATAACAGGCATGGCATAGATATTGACTCGTTTTCTAATCCTTCCAATGTGATGACAGCATTTGTATTATATACTGGCTATCATTAGACGATTTTATTAATTTTATGGAGGAAGGCCGTAGACGCTCTCCACTACACTACCGAGTCGGTAGTGTTCTTTTAAATGGATGTCCTTATAATTTATTCCACCTATCATTAAACTATTTTATTCAGCTTTGTAAAGACCTGTGCTCCTTTAAATATGAGGTCATTTCTAAGACTAATAAAATCGTACATTCGTGGTCAGTAATCTTGAACACCTCCAAATGATAACAACAGACGGTGAGCATCAACTATAGTCAATTCATTATAGGTAGGCTAAACAAATTACTACTAAGCCCTATAACTCAAACGACTGCAGTAATCGAGCTATTATTTCTACCATCTAGGAAGGGCAGTAATCGAGTTATTATTTCTACCATCTAGGAAGGGCAGTAATCGAGTTATTATTTCTACCATCTAGGAAGGGCAGTAATCGAGCTATTATTTCTGCCACCTAGGAAAGATCAGTCAGGGATTAGGTACGGATTTGTACAGCCCAATTACCCTAGCCCATTTTGAGCTACAGATGTCAAGGGTCACGATGGCTGGCCTACCTATAATTAATGGACTATAGTGAATGCCTGAAATGTGATCCACAATAGTACGCTAGTGTATCATATTTGTGCCTCCATAATACAGTCTGTTTTTTGTAACCCTTTCTATACCGGCGATGTCTTTGTAACTTTATTCTGGCTACTAATGGACAATGTTATTCAGTTTATTAAGGGCCCCCAACAATGTTATTCAGTTTATTAAGGGCCCCCAACAATGTTATTCAGTTTATTAAGGGCCCCCAACAATGAATAGTCTTCCAACTACCACAGATCCTTCTTCAACTGCACAACATCGTCTAAATGTAGCTAGAGTGAAATTAAAATTACGTCGCCGGTACAGAAGGGGTTTAGCTGGTGAGAAATTAGCTTGTTCCCATCTTAATTACTCGGCTATTGCAACTTTTTATAGCCAAATAGGGTGTTATGAAAACCCGTCTATATTATGATGCAAGTTAGTTAGGCTATCAAACCTATTGGATTATTAAGCCAGCACACTGTAAGTCAAGAATGTTTTCAGGACTGGAGCCCCTTTTCGAGAACTCCAGTCCCTTGTATGATGCAGAGACAATGCAGTTTCATAACATCCCATTAGTTATCGAAAACTGAGCTGCTAAGGGAGTCAAATGTCCAAGTTAAGTCATCTAGTATATTTCAAAACAAAATACAATAAACATTTCTCCACTGTTTAGAAACGATTAATATTTTTCGCGTGAACCGGGAAATAATAGCTGTAATTAATGAAGACCACCAATTTTACATGAATTAGGGACGGATAAATCTTTAATCGCTAATGGCTAATCTTCCACGATAATCCTACGAAATGAGTTAAGCAAAATTGGAGCCATTTTCGGTTTATAAGCCTACTGAGGAAGCACTTCAAAGCCTATTATAGTAAAGACTCCATAATTGGCGACGCACCTATTTGAATCGGTATCGAACGTAAACAAGACAATACAATGCTTTATTATAGCCCAAAATGCTTCAAAACTTGGCTTTAAAAATATAAGAACATAAACACATAAGAATAAGAATACACATAAACTATGTACCCGGTACAATGAGGCCTTATATATTGCTTGCCAGCTATCATTAGTCACTTTTATTCAGCTTAGGAAGGCGAAAGTTAATTGGGCCTATAATTGGGCCTTATAAGTAGGGTTGGATGTGAGAGGGATCTGTCTTGTGTGGGCCAGTCGGCTTTCGGCAGACTCCCATTTTCTTGCGTTCTCATGAGTGTTTCTCGCCTTGTTTCCAAAGGGTTCTTCCTAAACTGAATGAAATTGTCAAAACACGGGCCTAAGAATTTCTTCATCGTATGGAAAGGATTAATTCTAGAAAACAAAAGGCTTAATTTACCGAAATATCAGATCATTAACAGTGTGGATAATACTACAAGGAATTCACAAGTCTGGATAGAAACAATTAAGGAGGTTTCACACGAGTAGTTTTCGCGGTAAATATTTATCTCCAAATATAATAAGGTAACACTCATGTATAGCATCACAGAGAGGAACACAACATTTATGGGCAACTATACATGCAATTAACTACAGGTAGCGCCAGCGAACTTGACAATAATCGTGCTGACGCATCTATCATTTTGGGAAGAGTCCATCAGGAAATAGGTGTGGATAATTAAAACCAGTTTGCTCTTTTGAGTTACAAAGAGGTCAGGGATCAAGATTTTTGTCAAGTTCGTTGGCGCTACCTTTAGTCTATCCTATTAGCCACTTGCCTGGAGGTATAATACATTGCGTGATATTAAAATTGTTGACGTCAGAACCTCTCAGATCAAACTTGCCGAAAAATGTTACCAGAATAACCCCGGTCGTGTGAATTAGCATTTAATCCCTTGAGTACCCATGACTGCCTTCTACTGAAAGAGTTATTGGTCATTTTAACATTCCACACTCTCTCTCTCTCATCCTGCCACAGATATTAGTTCCAGGAAAGTAGTTCCCTTTCCAATTTTCCCTTACCCCCTCTAAACCACTGTTGGACACTTGATCATCAGTGTTTTGGAGAACAAGCAGCCTAGAGGGGTCGCTAGATCTGTTGTTGCTTGATTTCCTTTGTAATCTCTCTCTCTCTCTCTCTCTCTCTCTCTCTCTCTCTCACCAATCAAGAGGTCGAATCCCAACCGCTGATGTCCAGCTTTGAGTTCCAATCCTCTACCACCACCAGGGGGGGATTTTCCCGGGATCAGGAGGATGGTCCAGGACTAACCGGTTGGGATTAAGGGTAATTGGAGGAGATTGGCGGGTTTTCTGGACCACTTTCTCCCAAGTGTTTAGCCCAATTCGTTTTGAGATTTTAAGATGTTCGGCCCACTAGTTCGACGATTTTAACACCTTTCGCCCCATTTCGTTGTCAATTTTAAAAACTTTTGTTCCAGTTAGGTGTCGATTTTTTTCCTGCCGTGCGATAGCAGGCCTAGTATTATTAGAGGAGCCGGCCTTGGGCAGGTAAATTGTTCTACCGAAAAATTTACATATTTATATCTAGGGGGTGTTTTTTAAAGTTTGATGGAGGTCTAGCGAGAAAACTAAAAATTGTATAACTGAATACATCGACCAAAACACAAACAAAACACAGACACTATCCCCTTAAGTGTAATTGGAGGAGATTGGCCACTTCTGAAGAGCTTAAGGTAAACGGAGGGCCTATTATAAACGGTGTCACACGGGTACTTTTAAGGAAATGTTCATCTATCTTTATTATATTAACCCCTTCTGTACGGGTGGCGTCCTTCTATCTAGACCCTGGCTACTATTAGACGATTTTATTCAGTTTCAAAGGGCCTCCAGCAATTAAACAGGCTTAGAACTATCTCTCTTAACCATTTTTACTACCACAGATCCTTCTTAAACTGCACAAAATCCTCTAAATATAGCTAGAATAAAATTAACCCCTTCAGACTCATATGACGCAGAGGTTGCCAGATTAGCAATAAGAAATAGAGTTCTCTCACTCTTATAATTACCTCTCCAAAATTAGTTTTCTGCCCACAGCTAACTCAAAGACAACTGCAGAGGTTGAAGTAACTAAACTAAAGGTTTGTAAATACCCCTGATGGTAATAAAGGCTTTAAAGTAACCCTAAAGTGCGTCAGATGTCGCCGGTACAGAAGGGGTTATCTCTCTCTCTCTCTCTCTCTCTCTCTCTCTCTCTCTCTCTCTCTCTCTCTCTCTCATAGTGGTAGTGGGGGTTCCTTTGCTATACTATTGCTGAAGGTTTAAAGCTGAATGCTAGTAGGAGAGAGAGAGAGAGAGAGAGAGAGAGAGAGAGAGAGAGAGAGAGAGAGAGAGAGAGAGAGAGAGAGAGAGAGAGATGCCAACCCAACAATCCACTCAAAAATATTACTTCTTTCTGATGAGGGTGTGAGCGAGTGGGAAAAAATAACCGAGGTGAACGAATGGGTACTTAAGGGGGTAGCGCTTGGTTTTTGGTCTATTTAGGTATTTATTTATTTATTTTTGAGTTACCTCACTAGACCTCCATCAAGCTTGAAAAAAACACCCCTTAGACTCCCTTTCAAAATAAATTTGTACATTTTTCGGTAGAAAAATGTCTTGACCGAAGGCTGAAAGTCTTAATAATGACAAAGAAATAAGGCGAAAGGCCTCAAAATCGCCAAACTAACGGAACGAACGTCTGAAATACGCAAAACTAATTTGCTAAACATGATAGAGAAGGGGGTCCAGAAAAAAACGACTACCTCCCCCCTTAACCCTTTCAAGATCCGATGACGCATTTCTTTTCTGCTTTCTGGCTATTACTAGACGATTGTATTCACATTAGGAAGGGTATATGCAAGTCAGAGGGTATTAAGATAGTCTATAGCCTTATATTTTCCCCAGACCCTTTCTAAACTGTATAAAATATCAAAATGCGCCATAATCTTCAATGGGTTAAGGATGGATGGACAGGAAATGGGCATAAACGGCCACACTCCTAAACAGGCTACAGCCAAAACGGCCACACTCCAAAACGACCATACTCGTAAATAGCCACATTCCTACATGGACATACTCCTAAACGGGCACAATTCTAAGCGGCCACACTCCTAAACGACCACACTCTTAAACAGCCACACTTCTAAACGGCCACACTCCTAAACAAACACACTCATAAACGGCCACAATCCTAAGCGGCCACACTCCTAAATAATCACACTCCTAAGCGACCACACTCCTAAACGGCCACACTCCTACACGGCCACCCTACTTAGTAGCTCATGTACTGTATTTAGCAGGATACCCAGTGTCGCCCAGTCGCTCTATCTCTTAACCCTTTGAGTACCAGCGACGAGTGATATCTTTTATGCTAGCTATATTTAGACGATATTATGCAGCTTAGGAAGGATCTGCGGTAGTAAAAAGGGTTGGTTGAGATAGTTTGGAGCCTTATTATTGCTAGAGGTGCTTCCTAATCTGAATAAAATCGTCTTATATTTGCCATAATATAATGAAGAAGACGTCACCGGTACTGTATGGGTTAACTTCTATCGACAACACTGGTCTGGCAGATCCACATACAATGATTACAAATAGCCTTCATCGTTCCGCTATATATAAAATTAATCCCCAAAACACTGCATGCTGATCAAAACCAATACTTAAATTCCCCCATCCCGTTTCTGGCTGACTGAAAACGAATGAGCATTACCTTGATGATTACACAACCGTGAACATTTACAGTAGCATCAGTAAATTATACGCATAGACAATACACTTCTCATTGCGATTCATACATGTTGCTGATGGTTTTAAAACAGTTATAGTAATGTGGAATAACAAGGACTATGACATGAGTTTAAAGGGAACGTATCAAAATATATCATCAGTTTCAGAATTGTATTAACATTTCTACCAGCTCTCATTGAAGGCGATAGTCTAACGGATTGCATAAGTAGATAATACTCTACTGTATCATAAACTTGCAACAATGAACGCTGTAAGAGGGAAAAAATTGACTCGGGCATGTTATGTGGCGTCCTAGTGTGTTTCACACGCTTGCACCCAGTCGGGGGACACCTCGACGACGTATACAGACTAATAACACACACAACAAAGCCACTCCAACAGCTGCCTCTC
>CM064562.1:9563803-9711303 GCA_032716605.1 Paralithodes platypus | reverse complement strand
TCGATACTTAGAGGAAAAATATAAAACCACTATGTCTCTGCACCATATTAAGACCAAGTTTATATAATTAGCACCATATTTCACGACAAAATATTCAAAATAACTGAACAATCTTGGTGGGGACTTTGCAATTTACCGTTAGTTGAAATGAAACAGAGCATAGGCTAGGATTAGTACTGATTGGTTTAAATTGGAGAAGGTAAGGTTGCGTTAGATTAGGTAAGTTTAGGTTAGGATAGGGCAAGTAGAAATTGGGTTAGCTTAGTTCAGGTTAGGATAAGTGTAGGTGACTTCACTCCGAGTGTTTTGGGATTTGGACCGGGCGAAACAAATTGTAAGCAAAAATACTGTATACCCGTCGGGTGACCCCTTAAGGCCCTGGTCACTACTGATGCCTGTATTTTTATTATAGTTCGCTGATGTACGCCCTCTATTAGAATGATGATGTCAGGAAATTCATACTATCGCCATGATGGAATTAAATGAGAGGAGGATAACTGAATAGCTTTCTTAACCCTCTGAGGATCGATGACGCACTTCCTTTCTGTCTTCAGATTAGGATGGGTATGGGACTCAAGAGGGTTAATTGAAATAGTCTTTATCCCTTTCATTCCTACAGATCCTTCTTAAGCTGTATAAGATCGTCAAATGGTAATCAGAATATAGGCTAAAATGCGTCATGATCCTCAAGGGGTTAACCTGAAGAAACCATAAGCAAAACTGTGTAAGTAAAGCGCCCATCTCATAAGTTAATGACAATACACCCAGAAAAGATGAAAGAAAGAATATAAACAAATGCCCTTTATTGACAACGTTTCGCACAGCTCTTCATCATGGTGTTTATATTCATTCTCACATGTTGGTTATTTCCATTCAGTAAACAAAACTTGTATGAAATTCGCCAGAGAGTTAAATATTTCGAGGCCAAACTGGTGTTATTGATATATGGACCGAAAGTTTGGGTTTTGTGTGGGTCCCAGTGGGTGGTCCGGTCAGTCCAAATGGTCAGTAATCAAGATCATTCACCTAATCCTCTCTATGGTCTGTTATGGGTGAGACATATAGCTACGTTTAAGGCAATAGTTATTAGCAATTTTTATCTACCAGCTTCTGAATTTTTATAAGACATATACTGACTATATTTGGTCTGGTAATTCCACGATTAAAGTCTTATTAGTGTTAGGTCAAGTATGATAATGTATTATTCTAACATCGTTCTTAACACCAATAACCCCCAAATGAAATTAATGAGCGGCATGTGATTCTCCCAGGATTCGAACCTAGGATATCTCATACAGAACTTAAACGCTCTAACCATTACACCATCAAAACAGTTTAATCTATATGCCGATCCTAGTGCTCAGAGACAGTGCCTGTATAAAATTGCCGTTCGAAAGTTGCCGGAAAGAAAGATCATGTGACTTCATCGTTATTATTGTGACCTTCCCTCGATGAGGTTCACTGCTCAGAATGACCACCCCCTGCCCTACATCTCAATTATACCCATTTCGACTTCGATTCTCTTATTTGGGTCACATCTGGAAATACAATCTGGCAATGAATTAAATCGATGTCTATGTATTTCAAAATTCATCGTGAATTAATCTTTCTTGGTTGTATTCTCCATAATCGCTCAAAACTTACTTAAGCTATCTTTGTTTATCTTGGGATGAGGGATACTTATGATTGTAACCAGGTTTTCTACAAGAGAACGTTAAGTACTGACAGAAAAACTTACTAATGGTATATACAACATAAGGTCATGTGAAGTAACTTATTGTATCATTAGAACTTTATTCAAGTTATATATATTTTTTTTTCTATGTGAGTGTGGGAGGCAAAAGGCAGAACTGCCTATAGCGAATACCTCCCCCAAAGTTGAAAGAGTGACAGGGCCAAAATCAAGGGACGTTCGAGCCAAAATGCCTGGCCACACGGAGTTTGAAGCAATTTAAGTCATAGGAAGAGGGAAAGACTGATTCTGGGAGAGAGTTCCAGAGCTCAGCTGTTGAATAGAAGAAAGACTGAGAGTAACGTTTCACTCTTTGGTTGGAGAGTTGCACAGAGTAGGGGTGGGATTGTGTTGCAAGACGGGTACCACGAGCCCTACGTAAAGGAGGTGGTATACACTGGGAAAGCTCTGAGGAACACTGGTTATTATATGTCATCTTTGTACTAGATGGCCTCCATAAGAACATAAGAAAATGTGAGTCTGCAGAAATCCAATTGGCCCACACAAGGCAGATCCCTCTCACACCCAACCCATTTGTCACCAAACACTATAGCTCCCCTGCTGGTGGCCTATAGCAAGTGTGTTTTGATGTGACATTAATCCTATGTTATCAAGAGGCACCTTATGTTCAACCGTTGGCATATGACGCCCCCCTCTCTCTCTCTCTCTCTCTCTCTCTTACTCTGGCTATCCTTCGACGATTTTGTTCAACCTAGGAGAGACTTTTCGTAATTAAGAGGCCTATAACAATATATAACAATTCTTTCAATCCGTTGTTATTCTATTTACATAATATTCTGGCAAACACAAGGCGATTTTATTGAGCTCAGACAGGGGCACACGATAGCAAGTGTGTTTCAATGTGACAGAAATCCTATGATAGTAGGAACCTTATGTCCAACCCTTTGAATACGTCGCCTTAGCATCTTATGCTGTGACAATCATTAAAGTAATAATATGTGGGAGTTAGAAGGGTAATACAGATAGTTTAAATGTTCTTACTGGTCCTTCCTAAACTGAATACAGTCGTCTAATGTTCGCCAGTGAAGGGGCTAAGGTGTGTTTTGATGTGACAGTAATCCCATGTTATCAGTAGCTGCCGTATGTTCAACCCTTGGAATTTGAGACCCCCTCCCCTCCCCTCCCCCAGGGTATACCTTATCTATGGGGGATCTGAATGACGGCACGCGACACACAGACACACACTCTTTCTCCCTCTCTTTCAAATTCATCTTCACTCCTCCTTTATCTCCTTCAAACCCCTATCACACACACTCACAAACACATACTTTCTCTCTCAAAGCCATCCTCACTCCCTCAAACCTCTATGACTGACACACACACACACACACACACACACACACACACACACACACTCGTGCCACTAATTCAATTCCATACTTGCACATAATGGGCCACATCCTCCCCCTTTGTGGCTTATCTCTAGGAACACGAATAGACAGGGCTGACAGATTGTGTGATGGTTCTTCCCCTGCGTCTCTCTTTCTTACACTGTACAATATGTGAGTGTGCCAGATATATACATTTCCTCCAAGGCAATCGCAATCACCATCACCATAACAACCTCTCTCTCTCTCTCTCTTCTTTTCTTTATTTACGGTATCACTAGGCTACCAGAATTACGTCAGAAACACCTCGCTTGGGTCATAAGTTCTGTGTAGTCATTGTAGTTAAATATATGTAAATCGATCATACACGCTCCATAGCACACAGGCACACACCATAGCATAACATTCATACATACAACAAAACAAAGGACAACACGACACACAAACACACAAACACACACATTAACACAAACAATAAGTACCCCTTCATCATTAAATTCCTCTCAGTGGGGGAATCGACACCCACTTAAAGCCCCTTATCCACCCCCTTACCCCACCCACTAATTCTAATACCAGGGGGCTTAATCCACTTATCTGATCCAACACAACAACAGAAGAGAAGGGGGATCAGAGGGGTGGAGGGGGTGGGGAGTACAGAGAGGGGGAGAGAGGGGTGAGGGGCAGTAGAGAGGGAGGAGGAGAGAGAGTTGAAAGGGAGAAGTGGAGTGAGGGGAGTGGAGATGGGGATCAGAGGGGTGAGGGGAGTAGAGAGGGGAATCAGACGGGGAGAGAGGAGTAGAGGGGTGAGGGGAATCAGAGGGGAGGAGGTAGGAGAGGGAAGGTAAGGTGAGGGTTAAGAGGTGGTGGGGGTGAAGAGGTCCCACGTCATTCCAGCCGCGGATTAAAGCGGCCTCTCAATTTCTGGAATATGAATTGGGGGTGGCCTGCGGTAGCATTGGAATGTGGCCGCTTTGGTTCGCGGACGGAATGACTCTACACCTCAAGAGTATACTGTATACTGGAAGGAAGGACAAGGGAGGGGGAGTACTGAATAAGGACACCTGGAAGGGACGTGGGTTTGATGGACACCAGCCAAGGGGGAGAGAGTGTAATTGTTTTGTTTGGGGGTTATTGTAATACCACACTGCCCTCCCCTCCCTCTCTATCACACACACATACACATACACACACACACACACACACAATAGACACACACACACACACAGTTAAATTGCACGCTTGGAATAAATAGTATATGTGGTAAAACATTATCTTGAAAAAGTTCACCTATTTTCAATCACCATCGACTAACGCTCTTGCATCTGCTTAAGCGACTTTATATTTTGAGTCAAGAAAGTACTCCAATTCCATGTGAACTGCACGTGCGTTTGAAGAGCAGCGTTAATGACAGGTATCTAGTGGCCTATCTGTCACACCCTAACAATCACAATATTAACCTTTATGTCACCCTATAATAAGGACTCATAGACCGTGTAATGAGTCATCCCCCGCATGCGACCTTTAGCCATGAATGAAAAGAATAGCGATGAAAGCCAAAAGGAGCCGACACGTATCAATGTGGTGTCACATGGGCTGTCTTGGTTTGGTCGTTCTATTTGTGGCCGTTATAGTTGTAGCTATTTTTGTTTGTGGCCGTTTTGGTTGTAGCCATTTAGGTTTGTGACCGTTTGGGTTGTGGCTGTTTAGAATTGTGGCCGTTTAGAACTGTGGCCGTTTTGTTTGTAGCCGTTTAGGAATGTGGCTGTATAGGAATGTGACTGTTTAGGATTGTTGGCCGTTTTGGTTATGGCCGTTTAGGATTGCAGCCGTTTTTTAAATGCCCCACCACCGATGCAGCTGCCCCTTCTCTCTCTCTCTCTCTCTCTCTCTCTCTCTCTCTCTCTCTCTCTCTCTCTCTCTCTCTCCCCACCTCCTATGCCCTCAACACCCCACCATTCACATAACTATTGCGTGGGAAGCTTTCGCCGGTGTTCCATAATGTTTCGTGCGATTATTTAGTTTGTAGTGGGTGCAAATACGAACGATTTTTTAAAAGTTGATGGTGAAAAATTGTGTGATTGCGTGTAAATGTGCGTGTGTGTCTGTGTGTTCGAAGAAGTGCGTGCGTGAGTGTATTTGAAGGTGTGTATGTGTGTGTGAGAGAGAGAGAGCCGTGTGGGTATAATACTAAACCTTTTATCCCAATGTTACAAAGAGGTTTAGGACAATGCACCTTCAAGTGAGCAATCTCTCTCTCTCTCTCCTTTGCTCTTTCTTAACTTAACCTTCTCGTCTTGTTCTTTGTTATGGCGGGGCGAGCTATAGTCCATTCATTATAGGTAGGCCAGAAATCGTGACCTCTATCTGCTGTAACACAAAACGGGCTAGAGCATAATGAGCTTCGGATTTCCAAAATTATTCCCTGGCTGACTCCTCGCAAATGGTAGAAATATTAGTTCGATTACTCTAGTCCTTTTTGAGTTATGCGAGGTTGGGGTCGGGATTTCTAGCCTACCTACATTAAACAGGGTATAGTTGGACGGAGTGTTCGTCATGAATCGGTCGCTGTAAACGATCATTGTGTTCCACAGTGATCCCTCTCTCTACACCCGGTTGCAAAATTATTGGTAAATCTTTTAACTCGCACGAATCTAAGAATTTCTTCTTCAATCGAGTTGTCAACTTGTGGAATGGGCTTCCCCGAAACGTTATAGACTGCATCACCGTTGATTCATTTAAACTCCGCCTAGACAAATATCTCGCATCAAACCCGCGACTGACTGCGTTTGTAAATGAATAACTTTATTTTATCCCCCTCAGTTACTAACCCATCTGTCCCCTACTAACTTCCTAATCCTGCCACGGACATTAGTTCCAGGGCAGTAATTCCCTTTCCAATGTTCCCTTACCCACTCTAAACCACTGTTTGGACACTTGATCCTCAGTGTTTTGGAGGACAAGCAACCTAGAAGGGTCACTGGATCTGTTGTTGCTTGATTTCCTTTGTACTCCTTTGTACTTTGTACCCAAGTAACTCCCCGCCTCTACACCCCAGCAACTTCCCGCATCTGCACCCCAGTAACTCCTACCCCTACACCCCAGTAACTCCACCTCTACACCCCAGTAACTTCCCACTTCTGCACCCCCAAAACTACCCACCTCTACACCCCAGTAACTCTCCACCTCTGCATCCCAGTAACGCCCACATGTACACCCCAGTAACTCCTCACCTCTTCCTCCCTCAGGTCATGGAGGAGTGAACCAGCTGGGTGGAGTGTTCGTCAACGGTCGGCCACTACCGGACATGGTCAGACAGAGGATTGTGGAGCTGGCCCACAACGGTGTCAGACCTTGTGACATATCCCGACAGCTCCGTGTCTCTCATGGTTGTGTCTCAAAAATACTATCCAGGTTAGTTGACATTCTGTATGTCTAAAATACTGCCTATGTAATTTAAGTAACACTGTATTCTATTTTTGTAAGAACTAAAACTATAACAATATGTCATGTCAGACTTTGTAACATATCCCGCAACCTTGCAACAAATGCCTATTTAAGTTGGGGATAAGTCATATTCTCGCCAGCTTAAAATATAATAGACTAGGTGATACGGTATATTCAAGCCTTACACTCCTAAGAAAAGCGTGAACAGTATTTTGCATGCAGTAGTCAGGTGCAGTTATATTGAGTCTCTTTATATTTCATCCCCCTTGAATGGACCTCAGTGGCATTGAGATACTAACTATTCCTTGTACTGCTCTCTTGCTCTCGCTCTCGCACGCTCTCTCTCCACGGTCGGGTTCTTCCCTTTGGCTGCCTTGATATACAGTATGCTCGCTTTCCAGTAAATGATGTTTTCTGTTGCCTGTCTCATGCTGTTTTATTATTTGTGTGATCTCTCTCTCTCTCTCTCTCTCTCTCTCTCTCTCTCTCTCTCTTTTTCTCTCACTATGCAAATACTGTAGAATGGGAATGAATGGAAGACCTAGTACACAATTTTTTTTAAATGTTGGTGAATTAGGAAAACAGAAGGAATGCATAGTTGTAAAGTTAGGACTCGCACACACACGCGCTCGCTCTCTCTCTCTCTCTCTCCCTCATGGAATGGGCTTCCCCGAGATGATATAGACTGCAGCACCGTTGATTCATTTAAACTTCGCCTAGACAAATATCTCGCATCAAACCCGCGACTGACTGCCTTTGTAAATGAATAACTTTTTTTATCCTCCCCTCAGTTACTAACCCATCTGTCCCCTACTAACTTCCCAATCCTGCCACGGACATTAGTTCCAGGGCAGTAGTTCCCTTTCCAATGTTCCTGTACCCACTCTAAACCACTGTTTGGAAACTTGATCCTCAGTGTTTTGGAGGACGAGCAGCCTAGAAGGGTCACTAGACCTGTTGTTGCTTGATTTCCATTGTACTCCTTTGTACTCATGTATCCATCTACATACATATATACACATGTTCATATGTGTGTCTTTCCAACTTCAATTCCACAAGCACAATAGAACACGTCAAATATACTCGGAAAGAATAATATTTTGTTGTAGCTCTTTTTCCATGGCATAGGGTTTTTAATAGGGTATACGGGCAGTGTTGTTTTTTTGTTCTGGTTGTGTTGCGTACCTGTATTGTTATATGGCGGTGTCAGTTTCAGATGACAGAAGAGAGAGAGAGAGAGAGAGAGAGAGAGAGAGAGAGAGAGAGAGAGAGAGAGAGAGAGAGAGAGAGAGAGAGAGTGTGTGTCTGTGTGCGTGTGGGTGTGTGTGTGTGTAAGCAAAATACTGTAGAGGGGTAAAGTCAGTATATAGGCTACCAAGGGAATAATCTCGTAGAATGAAAGTGGCCCAATATCACTGACCCCCTCGGCTCCCCTTCCATGTCACTGTTCTGTGGCATGCCTCTTTTGTTTTTCTTTCCTTCCCTCTCCTCTACTTCTTTCATTCATTCTTATCTGTGTTTTTCCTATCATGTTTGTTTTTCTTTCTTCTTCTTCTACTTAGACCCTTTCTTCCATGTTGTTATTTACATACTTCGGCCAAGAAGTCAACACCTAGTACAAAAGAGCTCCGAGATGTTGGTCATAATATATTTGTCGTCTAAGTACTCACTGAATTACTGACCACCTAATACACAATTGCTGGGAGAAGCGATGCAAAGCAAAGAACACCTCCATCATCCGCCTCAACAACCCAGGCCACTATAAATCTTCATCGTTCCTCTCTTTCTGGTTGAAGACAAAATATGAATTCCTGCGATGAGCTCAAATAATACGAATACTCTTAATGTTGACAAGGAAATGTGGCGAAAGGTCTTAAAATCGGCAAACTTATGGCCAAACGTCTTAAACTATAACAACTAATGGGACCAAACATGAGGGAGAAGGGAATCTAGAAAAACGACCCATCTTCCCTTAAACAAAGTTGTCAACAGCCAGATTGGAGCTCAGGACTCCCCCTCCTATGTACCACTTGGCAGCCCCACCATCATCATTTCTGTGTCGTCGGTCACCTAACGTGGTGTAATGACCGTATTAGCCAGCTGTTGGGAGGTGGTGGGGCGGGGGTCGTGATGGAGGGAGGGTTGGGGTGCCGTGATAGGAAGCTATTAGGGGAATATGCGGCATCTACGTTGTCAGGGGCGCCATTTTGAATACCTAGTTTATGCTTTCTTATCCAGAGATTAAGGCAGATCATATTTATGCTTCCTATGACGTATGGTATTTCATGACATACGACAGGCCATAATGTTTTTCCGATGGTGTAATTCACAAAACACAGCGGTTCCTTTTTATGTTTCCTGGCAAACATGAGTGAACCACTCCAAATTTCAAGCACAAATGCAGTTTAGTACAAATCCACTTCCTGAAATATAGTAATTCACGTAGCAGCTACTGTAAGATAAATGGTTTAGTTCTCCCTAATGGTGGTTAGGGCAACAGAGGCTGGATTAAATGGATATGACGGAGTGTTTATGAGAGCTGGGTGAAGTGAGGTGTAAAGGTTAAATAAGATAAGAATACACATAGCGAAGATAATAGAGAACATATCACAACGAAATCGCATCTGTGGATAATGTACTGTAGTGCTAATAAGTCATGCCTCAGCTGTCATTACGTTTGATTCACTCTGTATTGTATTAATGTCTGTCAGATGTTGAATAGGGTGGGTAAGTGTAGGAACAGGTTTGTATATCTTACTCGAAATGAAGACATCATGTTAAGATATTGCTGATACCAATTATGGATCAAAATAAACTTGGTGCAGATACATCACTTATTTGGCCCACTGTACTGTACACCCTATTTGCTGATAATGCAGCCAAGAGTGAAGAACAGAGCAGATTTCTAAAGAATACAGACAATATTTGTCGGATTTGTCGGATATCTAAATTTTGTTTTGGTTATGTACAGTTGCCCACTTAAGTTTTGTTCCTCGTCGTGATCTTATGCAAGATTACGACGACCAAGAAAATGGATAGATATGTAACGATTGAAATAGATAGAGCAATACATGTATAACTTGTTCATATAACTCTCCGCTCTAGTGGCCATAGACATGATAAACAAGAACATAATATACAGAATGTGAGGGTTGGTGTGGGATGGAATTAATAGACAGACAGATAGATGGACAGATGGATAGATAGATTAAGATAGATGAACAAATAAACGGAAGGAAACAACAAATGTCTAGATAGATATGAAAAAAAAGATGGTTTGAAAGATTTATATTACCCTGAAGATGCCCTGAAAGAATAGACGAAAGCTTGGTGTTCCAATGTTTCATTTTTCCTGTGAGTTAATATATAAATATATATATATATATATATATACTGTATATATATATATATAAATTATATACTGTATATACAGTATATATATTGGTATAACTCTCCCCTCTAGCGGCCATGGACAGGAACTAACAAGAACATATGTGAGGGTCGGTGTGGGACGGAATTGCTCAGTCAACCTCAGAATTTTGTGTATATTCCATTTGCATGCTGATGGAGGCCCCCTAGTAGTGACATCTGTCGGGCTTTCACTCACAATTCGTTGTGTATTTTTGTTTACGCATTTTATATTGTTTGTGATACTTTTATTGCCATTCTATAGTATATTTATTATATCTATGTGCATACAAAAGACAGACTAAAGGCAAAAATGCCAGTAATAAGTGTCCCTTCCAAATTTGAAAGCAAGGCATGCATTCTCATCGGATGGGCTTTCATTTTTAGTACTACTATTATTAGGTATCTTAATATTGTTTTTGCAGTGCTAATGACATTATCATTATTAATTATTATTATTATTATTATTATTATTATTATTATTATTATTATATGTATTGTTATTATTATCTTTATCAGTATTATCATTATTAGTTATACAAATGTAGGTACAGTACCGGCGATATTACCATGGAAAGCATGCTATTATAGATACATTATTATCCCATGTTAGGTCATTTGCATAGATATAGGCCCCTGGACGATCATGGTCACTGGTCCATGATCGTGTGTTTAGTTGGTGATATTATGGAGTTTGGTATGGTGGTAGTGGTGGTATTAGAGTTAAATATATTCGGTACCGGTGACATCCTTTGCATCGTAGCAGTTATGAGTGTGCTATATTTAGTGGTGATCGTGTACATTGTGGCCCATGAATTTGTGTTTAGTTGGTAGTATTATTGTGTTTAGTATGGTACGGTAGT
This sequence comes from Paralithodes platypus, assembly GCA_032716605.1. Classification (NCBI taxonomy): domain Eukaryota; kingdom Metazoa; phylum Arthropoda; class Malacostraca; order Decapoda; family Lithodidae; genus Paralithodes; species Paralithodes platypus. The sequence continues at coordinate 9,700,507 of CM064562.1, read as the reverse complement.
AGTGGTGATGTTGGTGTTAGTGGTTGTGATGTTTACTATAGTCCATTCATTATAGGTAGGCCAGAAATGGTGACCCCTAACCTCTGTAACTAAGAAAAGGCTAGAGCAAATGAACTACACATTTCCACACCTATTACCTGACCGACTCTTCCCAACTGTTACAAATATTACTGGTACAAAAAATAGGTTCCGAGAGTGACCCCGGACTGAGATAAAGCCTCCCTCCCTCCCTGTCGTTAAGAGCTACATGCATTATTAATAAGACCCGCACGGCCGCATCATTATCATCATCATCTTATACGTCACGAGGCAGGAGTAGCGAGGGGAAGTTTTTGGCAGCCCTACTTTCATTTATTTTATAAAGATTCTTTTCGGAACTCTTATTCTTCTTGTACCTTCTCTCCTGGCGCTCACGCTTGCTCTTGTTCTAGCGCTCTCACTTTCTTTGCTCGCTTTCGCTCTCTCTCTCAATTTCGCTCTCAATCTCTCTCTCAATCTCAATCTCTCTCAAAATCTCTCTAAATCTCAATCTCTCTCAATCTCAATCTCTCAATCTCTCTCTCAATTTCGCTCTCTCTCTCAATTTTGTTCGAAATTAGAAACAAAACCTGTCAAAACAAAATGAGAACATAGGCCTACTACGCTGCAGTATGCAATTATTACATTTTTTAGGAATACAGTACGGTATTCTGTAGCATAGCAGCTCTATTTGTCGGGGTTCAACTATACTCCGTTCAGCATAAACAGTCCGTTGGTAGGGCATAATTTGACAACACTGTTTTACCCTCGCTATCAGCTGATAAGTTGATAATGGGGGCGAGAAACCATTTGCCCTCTCTCTCTCTCTCTCTCTCTCTCTCTCTCTCTCTCTCTCTCTCTCTCTCTCTCTCTCTCTGGGAGATGAAATTGTACTAACTTAATTATTAACGTGATTTTTATATACCCTAAATCTATATATATAATGTCTTAAATGATAAAATAAACTATTGGTCAAAATATTCTGTGTGGCAGACTTTAAAGTGTTTGCTTTTATTGTACGGTTTTCTGTAATCATAATGAATGGGATACTTCTCTATAGTAGAAAATTATCCAGTGTTTCTGATGTTATGACTTTTTTTCCACACCACCATTGAGGTAAAAGTCTAGGTGCGTTTATTTTTATAGAGGTTTCCCCGGTACCGGTATGTACTGTATATGAATACATATACAATAGTCGAGTCATGGGTGGAAAGGTTAAGGTGTTAAACCTGTGGGATCAAATGAACCAATTTAAAAATCATTAGGATGTGTGGGGGTGGGGTGGGAGGATAGGGGGAGGGGGGCTATCATCAGACCTAGACTTTTACCTCAATGGTGGTGTGGACAAAAAGTCATAACATCAGAAACACTGGATAATTTTCTACTATAGAGAAGTATCCCATTCATTATGATTACAGAAAACCGTACAATAAAAGCAAACACTTTACAGTCTGCCACACAGAATATTTTGACCAATAGTTTATTTTATCATTTAAGACATTATATATATAGATTTAGGGTATATAAAAATCACGTTAATAATTAAGTTAGTACGATTTCATCTCCCAGAGAGAGAGAGAGAGAGAGAGAGAGAGAGAGAGAGAGAGAGAGAGAGAGAGAGAGAGAGGAGAGGCAAATGGCGTTTGTGTTCTCGCCCCCATTATCAACTTATCAGCTGATAGCGAGGGTAAAACAGTGTTGTCAAGTTCTGCCCTACCAACAGACTGTTTATGCTGAACGGAGTTTTTTTTTATAGTACCTATTATCGACAGTTCTAACACACACACACACACACACACACACACACATACACATACACATACACATGGAAAAAATGGTACAAGGCAGTTTATAAGTCAGTCAGTGACAGGAGAAGGTTGTGTTAATCTGAGCTCCTGCCCGGACCACTTACCAGTGACCTTTAGTGACCATTACACCTACCTGTGTTTGGGGGCAGTGCACTCGTGTTATATAAAAGTGTTATAGCTCAGTTTTTAGCTGTTAGTTTACTTGTTTTTGTTTTTCTGTACTTAGTTTCTTGTTCCTCGCTAAGCTTATTGGGATCATGGCAGGTATGGAGTGCGAGTCTCTAACTGATCTGCATCATCTTATTCTCCAGGTAAGAGAGGAGATGGTTGTGGTGAAGGAAGAGGTCTTGGCTCTAAGGGAGGTTAATGTTAAACTTCAGAGGGAAGTGGATTTGATTAAAGACGAAAATCTAGCTTTCAAGCTTAGCCAAGAGGAAATAAAGTCAAGTAAGGGGAAAAGGGAGGAAGTTGATGAAAAATTGTATTCATGGCAGTTTGTTAAAAATACGGGTGGGAAAGTCACACTCAAGAAGCAGGATAGTAGAATAGGTATGAGTGTGACAAATACATTCTCTCCTTTGCGAGACGAATGTGAGGGAAAAGATAGTCAGGATAAGGGATAACCGAAGTGCCTGCCGCCGACTCAGCTCCAACCTCTGACGCTGTGCTACCTACCACCACCACTACCCCCACCACCACCACCACCAAGGGACCTTCTGCCACCACCGGGGTTCTCCAACTGCAGCTGCTGGATCCTCCCGAGGGAAAGGTAAGTCTGTGTCCCGAGAAGGTAAGTCTGTGTCGATTGTGGGCGACTCCATGGTAAGACATTTAGTTAGGGCTACCCGCACTAAACTTAGGAAGGTTGTGTGTCTGCCTGGCCATGGAGTTGGGAGGGTTTTAGAGAAGATGGACCACATCTTGGAAGATAGTGGAGATAACCCCATTATCTGTCTCAGTGCCGGGAGTAACGATGTTGGTAAGGGTAGAAGTGAGGAACTGCTGCAGCAGTATCGGGATGTGTTAGATAAAGTTAGGATGAAGGGAGGGATCCCTGTAGTACATTGTATCCTACCCAGAAGAGGAGTTCCCAAGGAATGGACATCCAGGGCGATTGGTGTCAATTGCCGTTTGGAGAAATATTGCAAAGAAAAAGCAATACCATTCATTGATAACTGGGATAGTTTCTATGGGAGAGATGGGATGTACGCAAGGGATGGGGTTCATCTTTCACGGTTAGGGGTTTCTACATTAGCTAGTTCTTTAGATAGGGGTGTTGTGGGGTTTTGAACAGAAATATTGAGAGTGTAAATGAGAGGTTAATTGGAACAATTTTAGCGTCAGGCGAAAGCGATAAGGATATTCAGTCTCATGCTAAAATGATGACTATAATGCAAATATCGTAGTGATGGTGCAACAGAAGATGGAAATGTCGCTAAAAACAAAGGTAAATTAGGTATAAAGAAAAGAAGTAAATTGAGAGTATATTACACAAACTGTAGGAGTCTATGTAACAAAATGAACGAACTTAGAGCCCTTGTTAGCAAAGAAAATATAGACATAATAGCGCTAACTGAAACGTGGATTAATACAGAAACCAGGCATTTTTTAGCAGAATTTGATATACCAGGATATAGTTTGTTTAATATGACCGAACAAGTAAGAGGGGTGGCGGTATAGCAGTGTTTGTCAGGAGTACATTAAAAAGCTGTATTAAATCAGGTATTAGACTAAATAACGATAATGAAAGTGTTTGGGTAGAGGTTAACGAAGGTAGTGAGACCATAGTTATTGGAGTTATGTATAGACCGCCAAATATGAGTAGAAATGACGGAACGTCATTATGGGAGGAAATTAAAATGGCATCAAGGTTTAGCAATGTGTGCCTTATGGGGGATTTTAATTTTCCGAATATAGATTGGCAAGAGCAAATAGGAGACTCTGATTCTGAGGAGTTTATAGAGGTAGTACAAGATAGTTTTTTATCTCAATTCATAGATACGCCGACTAGAGGTAATAATATTCTCGATTTAGTTTTCAGTAACAATGAACATATGGTAAATAATGTAGAGATAGGGGACCACCTAGGAAATAGTGACCACAATTCTGTGTATTTTAATATACAATGGAAAGGTAATACCAGAGAGAATACAACATTAATACCTTACTTTAGAAAAGCCAATTATGGTGGGTTAAGAAGAGCCCTATTAGCGGACCCTATGGTCAAAAAATTAAGTCGATCCAGGTGTCCAAATGAGTGTACCCCTTCTCAGGCACCTGTCATCTTAAGTCAGGAAGAGACGTCAACCTTGGTAGATACATACGATAATTTTATCAAGTCAGTATTCAATGCACAAAATAAATACATCCCCAAAAGAAAATTTAGATCAACACAGAACCAACCCAAATGGATGAATAATAGACTATTAGATCTTCTAGGACAAAAGAGAGGAATATATAGAAAAATTAGAAAAGGCGAAATTCACCTACTTGCTTACTATCAGAATCTATCAAGACAGGTAAAAAAGGATATTAGGAAAGAAAAAAGAAATTATGAAATTAAGGTTGCCAATGACTCAAAAAATAATCCTAAAGCTTTTTACCAACTATATAAATCCAAGGTTAGAGATGTAATTGGTCCCCTTAAAACTTCGATAGGAGAAATGACAGAAAATGATTTAGAAATGTGCAGTACATTAAATGGTCAATTTCTTTCCGTTTTTCACTAATGAAAATTTGGCACAGTTTCCAGAAGTCCGTAAGGTATATAGCGATAGTATAGAAAATAGGTTAAGTACGGTTACTATAAGTAGAAATGATGTGCTTAAGGAAATTGACAGACTGAAACCTCATAAATCGCCTGGTCCTGATGAGGTATATGCTAGATTATTAAAAGAATGTAGGGATGAGTTAAGTTACCCATTAACATTTTTATTTAACAAGTCATTGGAGACAGGTATAGTTCCAGAAGCTTGGAAGCTTGCAAACGTAGTTCCGATCTTCAAAAAAGGTGACAAATCAATAGCATCCAATTACCGTCCCATTAGTCTTACATCAATCATAGGAAAGCTACTAGAGTCAATTATTGCTAGTAAAATTAGAAACCACTTAGATACATTTAATTTAATAAATTCTTCTCAGCATGGATTCACTCAGGGACGTTCTTGCCTTACTAATTTGCTTAGTTTTTTCTCAGAGGTATATGAAGCAGTAGATAATGACAAGTCATATGATATAATATATTTAGATTTCAGTAAAGCTTTCGACAGAGTCCCCCACGAGAGATTGATGAGAAAGGTTGAGGCGCATGGAATAGGTGGGGCGTTGTTGGGATGGATTAGGTCATGGCTAATTGGTAGGAAGCAGAGAGTCAGCATAAATGGTACGAAGTCAGAATGGGGAGCAGTCAAAAGTGGTGTCCCCCAGGGATCTGTATTAGGTCCTCTGTTGTTTGTTATATACATAAATGACCTTGATTTAGGTATAACTAGTAGGATAAGTAAATTTGCAGACGATACCAAGATGGGGAGAACATTTGATTCAGATAGAGATATAGAGTGCCTCCAAAGGGATCTAGATACCTTACACGAATGGTCAGTAAATTGGCAGATGAAGTTTAACATTGACAAATGCAAGGTATTAAAGATAGGGAAGATGCATACAAATGTTAAATATAAACTAGCTAATGTGGAATTAGAAAACTCGAATTGTGAGAAAGATCTAGGTGTGTTTGTTAGCAATGATTTGAAGCCTAGACAACAGTGTATAAGCGTTCGAAACAAGGCAAACAGGATTCTCGGGTTCATCTCAAGGAGTGTGAGTAACAGAACTGCTGATGTTATCTTAAAACTTTACTTGTCATTAGTGAGACCCCATATGGATTATGCTGTTCAATTTTGGTGTCCTTATTACAGAATGGACATAGATTCATTGGAGAGAGTACAACGTAGAATGACAAAAATGATCCATAATATTAGAAATCTTCCGTATAAAGAAAGGTTGAAGAAATTAGGCTTACATTCGTTAGAGAGACGCAGAGTTAGAGGGGATATGATAGAGGTGTTCAAGTGGGTTAGTGGGATTAACAAAGGGGACATGACAAATGTACTAAAGCTCAGTGATAGCGAAAGAACTCGTACCAATGGTTTCAAATTAGATAAATTTCGTTTCAGAAAAGATATAGGCAAATATTGGTTTGGTAACAGAGTTGTAGATGGGTGGAATGGACTACCAAGTGCTATAGTGGGATTAAAAACGATAGGGAGCTTTAAGATAAAATTGGATAAGCATATGGACGAGAAGGGTTGGGTGTGAAGGGGGATCAGCAGGGTTGGGCCAATCAGCGCTCTGCAGACCCCCGTAATCCTGCGTTAATCTCTAACCGTTTTGGTAAGATGATCCTCAGGGTATTAGAGTGTTGAGCCTATAATTGGGCTTTGTAATTGGGGTTGTGTGGGACAGGGATCTGCCTTGCTTAGGCCAATCGGCTTTCTGCAGACTCCCATTTTCTTATGTTCTTATGTTCTTAAGGCGAGATGGGTATCATATGGTTCACCTAAGCTGATGGCTACCTAAGCCTTCGGGCGAGACGGTACCGTCTATAGTGAGAATGGTACCATACAGATCCACCCTAAGCCTTCGTTTCCGATGTCGCCAATTGGCTAAATACAGACTACACACACATCCACAACCATTCCAACAGTACATAAAACACTTAACATGCATTTCACGCAATACATTCCCAGTTAAGGAGGCGCGATAATAATGAGCTTAGCTCGCATTGCGTGGATTCCCCTTGACGAACAAGTAACTGAGTAACACACACACACACACACACACACACACACACACACACACACACACACACACACACACACACATCCAGCTAGCGAAACCTTCCGAAATGAGCGAAACAAAGCGGCATAACCAAGATTTCTCCCCATAAAGTTACTCAATGGTCGTAAAATCAGTTCTGGTGTGAAGGAATAAGGAAGATTTATATGTAGGGACGGGCGGTGGCAGTTTGATGTCCTGTTGAGTGCCACACAAGTGTCAATTATCATGGTAAGTGAGGAATTGGTGACAACACCAGTCATTTGCTATGAATAATAATGGTTTCGTATGCACAGTTGCCAACATGAGCTCGGAACCACTCCGTAACTTTATGCATGGAAGGAAAAAGAATGTTTGAATGCTGAGCGTTTTTTTCTTCTTCTATGTATGAAGGAGACAAAAGGCAGGATTTCTGTAACGAGTGTCTCCCCAAAAGCATTTTGTTAATCAGTGGTTAATTCCTCTGATCAGTTTGTCGCTTTTCAACACATTTTCCGTGTAAGTCAATCATATTGTTTGTACTTTTCATGCATCAAACCACAGCGTGGGGCCTAATTCGTTACGTCCTAGTGTTTACAGCTATTACAATTACGTATCGGTATAACAATGGAATGATCTACTGTAAGGCAGACTTTAACTAATGCATTTGATCGTACAAACTATGCCTCTCCTAAAATCCTTTTCGTTTTCCTACCTAGCTCCTGCTGGCAATGTTTTGCTTCTTTTTCCTACCAAGCTCCTACTGACAATGTTTTACTTCCCCCATTTTCTTCCTCCACCTAATCTCAATTCTCGAGGAATATGGTTTTCCTTGTCCTCCTTCTCCTTCTTCCTAATTCTTCTCTATTTCCTTCTCCTCATCCCCTTTCATCTTATTTTCCTACTTTTTTTCCTACTTCTCTTTCTCCTCCTCCTCTTCTTCATACTTTTTCTCTCTTTCCTCTTCTCTTCCTTCTTTCTTTTCTTAATGATATTTCCTATTATTCCTCTTCCTATAAAATCTTCTCTTTCATACTTCTCTTCTTCCTCCGCCGCATTCCAATTATCTTCCTCCACCTCCTCCTCCTCCCAACTTCCATTCCCCATCCCTTTCATCCGTCTCGATCCTGTTTATTCCCTTCAAAAATCCCCAAATTCCCATGAAAGTACTGGTATATATAGCGTCTGTGGCGGTCTTAAATTGAGTCTCCGGGAATTGCCGCGAGGAATTTTAGCCCTTGTGGTGTTAGGCTATAAGGTCAAGATTGGCTAGCACGACACATACACACAAACATCCACACTCTCTCCCTCCTTCAAACACACACACACACACACACACACACACACACACACACACACACACATACTTTTCATCATTATAAACTGAATTACCCATATTCGTTTGACATGCATTAGACATTACCATACAAAGAATACGACCACAATGTAGGCTAGTATTAGCTTGGAAGGCAGGCACAATTCAGTCGAATCATGCAAAATTGCGTCATGAAAATCCAATCTGGTCTATTCTTCCTATAAGTATTTTGGTATTCTCCCCCCCCCCCTCCCCTCTCTCTCTCTCTCTCTGTATCCCTCCATCCCTCCCTCTCTTTCCCAGTTTCCAATCCTTCATTCCTTCCTCTTTCCATTTCTCGTCTCCTCTCTCTCTTTTCCTCCACCATTCCAGCTCTCTTGTCCCCACTCCTCCCTCTCTCTTGGGTCTACATCCCTCCATCCCTCTCTGTCTTCCATCCTTCCTCTCTCTATCCCTTCCTCCCTCTCTCCATCTCTCATTTTCTCCCCCAGCCTCTCCTTGTCTTCGCCACTCCTCTCTCCTATGCCACCCCTCCCTTTTCCCCGGGAATGTTTTCAAAGTTGGAATGGGAATTTTGTTGCGTTCCAGAGAGGCCAGAGGGGGAGAAAGTTTGCCTACGGACCTCCACTCTATATGCCAGGAAGAAGTTGATCTTGGAATATGTTCGCCAGATTTAGAACATTCACAAGTGGCTTTGTGATTCTTGTTGGCGGTGAAATGAGCTTAGTTGATGTGAGCTGAATAGAGATAGCGTTAGTTGACTATTATTGTCCAGTTTTTAGTATAATAAACTTCCATGTTCACCAAGTGCCTTTTAAGAGAACATTTTGTTCTCAAAAGGCTCAGCGGGACATTTATGATATTGTGTTGTAAATAATCACAATGTTTAATTTACACCATGTATGTATCTTGGCTAAATCTTCTATTTAAAAAAGAAAAAGATTAAGTTGGTTTCATTTCAACTTATGGTAGAATTAATTCCTTAGCAGCGTATTTCCTAATGCTTAATGGAGAATATGAAACGACTATGCCTCTGTGTCATATTAATGTCATGTCAAGTTTGCATAGCTAACAACATTCGTTGCAAAATCTTCGTAATAGGCAGGTGATCTTTTGATGGGGTACGAGAGAGAGAGAGAGAGAGAGAGAGAGAGAGAGAGAGAGAGAGAGAGAGCGAGAGCGAGAGCGAGAGAGCGAGAGCGAGAGCGAGAGAGAGAGAGAGAGAGAGCGAGAGCGAGAGCGAGAACGAGAGAGAGCGAGAGCGAGAGAGAGAGAGAGAGAGAGAGAGAGAGCGAGAGAGAGAGAGAGAGAGAGAGAGAGAGCGAGAGCGAGAGAGAGCGAGCGAGAGCGAGAGCAGGCTGAGAGTAAGGGGAAGAGGGTTTATGAATTAGCAAGACTACGTGATCAGAATAACCAAAGAATACTCTCAGAATTTCTATGGAGGGTAAGAGGAAATGTAAATATATATACCAAAAACAATAGCAGGGGAAAATTTAGGGCAGTTGTGAGAGGAAAATAAAGTTACAGAGATACAACGGTAGAGGAAGAATATATATTTATAAATAACAGGACAAATAAACACGTAGGAACAAATACGGGAAATAGAAATATGACAAGATGGAGAGAGAGAGAGAGAGAGAGAGAGAGAGAGAGAGAGAGACAGAGACAGAGACAGAGAGAGAGAGAGAGAGAAAAATTACTCCTGAAAGAAAGCAAATGTTAAATATAATCCAAAGGAGAACAATGGCAGGAAGAGAAAGCCTTAGACGAGGAAAAGGGGACATAAGCGAAGGGGGGCGTCGTCCCCTTTAGACCCATTAACTTGAAAGAGCAGGGAAGGGAGAGGGGGGAGGCAGAGGCGTTGTTGGCTTGGTCTCAGAATTCATGCGGTCTGATTTCTCTCCTTGGTATATGTATAGGAATATAAACTATACGTCAATAAATACATACTATGTATTTATTTACCCTTTCTATACCGGCGACGTCTTTTTCATTTTATTCTGGCTACTATCAGACGATTTTATTTAGTTTAAACAGGGCCTCCAGCTATTAACAGGTTTCAAACTATCTCACTTAACCCTTTTTACTACCACAAATCCTTCTTCAATTGCACTAAATTGTCTAAATATAGCTAGAATATAATCATATGGACGTCGCCGGTACAGAAGGGGTTAATATATAGACGATTTGATCTGAACAAGAATGTCAATGGATATATTTGCGTAAAGAAAATCGTAAGAGTTCGCGAACATTTGTCAGTAACTGTACATAAGGGCTCTAAGAGGATTCCATAAGGGGCGTACACCAAGTCTTCAAGCTTTATAAATGACCTTGGAGATTTGAGGGGAGTAAGAGAAGCACCTCCAGGGAAGTGGAAATATTATTCACTCTCTCTCTCTCTCCGTCTATTTTATCCTTTCCTTGTATTTTTCTTCTTTTTGGATTCTGGTATCTTTATTAGAATCAAGTCCTGACCGACTTACTTGGATCGTATGTTGTGTGTGTTGGCTGTGCATCAATATATTGTAAATCTAGATAAATCTCACTCCTTACACTCGTTTCCTGTTATCTCTTTAAAACCCTAGTTACGATCGCGTTATTCTAATGCTTTTTGTCTATTGTTCAGCATAGACCGAACACCTCTCCAAGTTCCAACTTCCCACAACTGTTACTTCCATCCTCTCTCTGATACTATTATTTTATTCCATCTCACCACACCCCCAAACTCATCTCCCAACCTAACTTACCTTCTCCTCATCTCTTCTCAGCTTCCCCTTTAAACCCTGTTCCAAATAAGTAGGCCAAAACTCTTGACAACTAATCTATGTAACTCACAAACGACTCGAGTAATCAAACAAAACATTTTCACCACGGGAAGGGTCAGCCAGGGACTAGATGTTGAAATTTACATCCCTTTTGCTCTAGTCCTTTTTGAGTTATAGAGGTTTGAGTTCACGATTTATGTCCTACCTATTTGGAACAGGGTATATTAACACTCTCACTCTGTATACCCTCGACTACCCTCTCCTTTACACACTAACTTCCAACTAGCGTGGCTGAAAAAAAATAAAAAATCCAATCATGTGTTGCTGTTAAAAATCCACCATATTCGATGTCACTCCATCTTGGAAGATTCTCCACCATCCCTGCTTTCCCCCATGTCTCTCGCTCCACCACCCCTATCTCTTCTCTTTCTCCACACACAATAAATCAGCTCCCTCCCCCCCCCCCCCTTTTCTCTCTCTCAGTACATCATCCCCTACCTTTAATCAGCTCCCCCCCCCTCCCCCCCCCCCGCCAGCTTCTCTCTCCCAGTACATCATCCCCTACCTTTAAGGAAGTTTATCTTATATGGCTCAGCCGGAAATTTAACACGTATAAATATTGTTAACTTATTACCGTACATACTTAAGGTGGTAATGAATTTGATTGATTGATCACACCCACCCTTATATCCTCCGCTTACCCAAACTCTCTCTCGCCCACCCCCTCTCAACTCCTCACTTCTATCCGGCCCATATTTCCCCAGCTCCCCAACATCTCTCGGACTCCCAACTTCGCTCCCTCATCCCTTTCCTCAACCCAACCCAACCCAAATACCTCTACCTCCCTTGCGTTCCCCAACCTCTCCCTCGCGTTCCCCAACCTCTCCCTCGCGTTCCCCAACCTCTTCCTCGCTCCCTCAACCTCTCCCTCGCTCCCCCAACCCCTCCCTCGCTCCCACTCACTCCCCCAACCTCTCCCTCGCTCCCCCAACCTCTCCCTCGCTCCCCCAACCTCTCCCTCGCTCCCCCAACCTCTCCCTCGCTCCTCCAACCTCTCCCTCGCTCCTCCAACCTCTCCCTCGCCCCCCAACCCCTCCTCGCTCCCCCAACCCCACTCTCGCTCCCCCGCTCCCCAGAGTGTGGCGGGAAATGACTCAAACCATGTGTTGCTGCTCATCTGCATAATCTAATCAGGCCCCGCACTGGCGGGCCTAAGACGGGGTGTGGCCAAGATATTAGGGGGAGGCTTTCTGTGTTGGTGGTGTAATGGTTTAGATGTTTATGTTCTGGATGTGGTGTCCCGGGTTCGAATCCCGGGAGGACCATATACTTTCATTAGTTTATTCAAGTACATTGGGGATTGTAATGGAGGATTAATGTTAAGAACGGGGTGTTCCTTAACTTATATATTATACGCGATTCTCTCTACTTATATTCTTCCTGGTGTTCGTCTGAGGAATTGTCTGGTTACTCTGTTACTCTCTCTCTCTCTCTCTCTCTCTCTCTCGCTCTCTCATACTGACAATGTTGGCCAAGTACAAACAGGCTAGCAGTTAAAAAATACCTTGATATGTCTGGATGGATTCAAAATACATCTCCAAACAATTACACATGGATACCTAAATATTATTCTTACTTGCAGATATTATAAGATGAGATCGATCCAGCTAGCTTTAACAGTAAATGAAAGCCCAAAGCGGATATGTCATCGGGGTGAACGCAACTGCAAAATGCAAGAACCAGAACACCTTGATCTTTATTTAGAATATGTGAGCAGCCTTCTGAATCTGTGTCTTTCACCTATCTAGATCTTAGACCTAAGAAAATGGAATCTTCAAAGAGGGAAAATAGAGGCTGCAAATCGAAATTGAACACATTTGCAATTCAAATTATGAATGTGCTACGAGCTAATGCAATATCAGTGAACCTTTCTAATGCATTCAAATTGAGACGCTCCCTTTTTGTTCCAGTTTGGTTGGGTTATACGTATTATAAATTGAATATACGCATTTTAAGCACTTATTTCACCCTTCCAATTCTGTTCGGGCTCTGGCTCGTGTCGGCCACCCCTAGCAATGGGGTATGTGCCCGAGTATACACATACTGTACATACATACACACATACATTTCACCCTCCCATTCCCTTCCAGATTCTACGAAGCATTATACACTGAATATACGGATTATAAACACCTATTTCAGTCTCCCATTTCCTTTCCAGATTCTACGAGACGGGCAGCTTCAAGGCCGGGGTGATCGGGGGGTCCAAACCCAAGGTAGCCACCCCCATGGTAGTGGATACCATAGCCAGGTACAAGCGGGAGAACCCCACCATGTTTGCCTGGGAGATCAGAGACAGGCTGCTGGCTGAGAGTGTTTGTAACCAGGAGAACGTGCCCTCCGTGTCCTCCATCAACAGGTAAGAGAAATAATTTGTAGCTTGTAAATAAGAGATATTCTATGTCGTGTTTTAAGCCTGCATTTTTTTTTCTTCTTTAGTTCCACGTAAAATGGGAAGGAATTGAAAGAGAACGCTGGTGCCCCCGACCATACAATAAAGACAACAAAGGCCACAACTCAACTGGGATTTATACGAAGCAATCACCTCCATGGTATAGTGGAGACCATAACCAAGTACAACTGGGAGAACCCCACCATGTTCGAATGGGAGATCGATTATAGACAGTTTCCTGGCCGATGGTGTTTATACCCAGAACATCAATAGGTAACAAAACAATTCATAATTAATAATAATGGATCGTTCGTGACATCCAGCAATTGCAAGATTAAGATGTTGATTGCAAATATGAACCTCTCACTGTAAATGTTTTGTTCCGTTAGTAATCTCTCTCTCTCTCTCTCTCTCTCTCTCTCTCTCTCTCTCTCTCTCTCTCTCGTGCATAGTAAGAGAGAGTGATGCGAGGTTTATGTTTAATACCTTGACGGCCCCTCGTTATTCCAGCCCCCTCTTGGCCCACATTAGCATTGCTGAGTAGAGGTGGTGCGGGTGTCCTATCTATACCCTGCGCCAAGTAGATAGCCCGGAATTCGTAAACTCTAACCTCTTTAACTCAGAAAGGGCTAAAGCAAATGGGCTGTAATTTTCCACACCTATTCCCTGGCCAACCCTTCCCAAATGATAGCCATATTAGCTCGATCACTCTAGTCGTTCGTGAGTTATAGAGATTAATGTTCAAGAGTTTGCGCATACTTACTTGGTATAATAGGGTATAGCACACGCCTTCCCTCACTCCATTTTCTTAAGGGGAGATGGATCGTTTTTCTGTTCCCCCTTCTTCCCCATGTTTAGCCCCATTAGTTCGGAGATTATAAGAAGTTTGCCCCATTAGTTTGGCGATTTTAAGAACTTTCGCCCAATTTTGTCAATTTTAAGAAGTGTCATGCCAATTAGGTGTCGATCTTTTCCTGGCGAGCGATAAAGACCCTGTATTTTAAGAGGGAAGACCGGGACATTTTTGTACCGAAAAATTTACAAACTTATCTTGAAAGGGGGGAGGGGGGGGTCTAGGGGGTGTAATTTTAAGCTTGATGGATGTCTAGGGAACAAACTAAAAACCTCCTCTTAACCCATTCAATACCGGTGACGACATATCCATTATATTTTGGTAACTATTTGACGAGTTCATTCAGTTTAGGAAAACGTCTATCAATTAAAAGGCCACGGACCATCTCAAATAATCGTTTTAGCTACCATATATCCTTCCTAAGCTGCATAAAATCGTCTAAATGTAGCTGAAATTAAATAGATGAGACGTCACCGGTACTGTTAGGGTTAAATGGCTAGCCAAAGTGTTATATTTTACATTTTGAGCAAGGAATACTAATTTGAGTATTGATTTTTTGTGTCCTACCTCCCTAAAATTACTTGGGTTGTCTCTCCAGTATGCCTTTCCTAGATGGTCTAGGTGCTTATGTTCTGGGTGTGGTGTCCCGAGTTCGAACCCCGGGAGGACCATATGCTTTCATTATTTTATTCAAGTACATTGGGGTTTGTAATTGATGATTAATGTTAAGAACGGGGTGTTACCGGGTACTTATCTCTCATTATCTCAGGATCTTATTTGGTTTTACGGTCTCCTGAACATTTATAGCGTATATAACACTGTGCTTGTCCAATGTTTCAGTTCTTTAATTACGTTTTATAATTATTTAGTTTGGTATTCATATTTGTTTTCACCAACTCACCAATTAATTTACAAATAAACCTAACTAATGAAGTCAATTTAAGTAATGAATACATGTGGTACTCCAAGGACTCGAACCTAGGATACTCACACCGAAATTCACCTAATACCTAATGAAGGGTATTTACGCACGATTTTCAGGTAGCAACTGTTTCTCTATGTGCAAATGCAGGCTCATCACGGCCTTGTCTGACCTCGCTAACGACCCTCCCCTTGTCACTCCTGTCGGAACACTGACCTTATGACTTCCCCGTCCCTCGCTTTATACCCTACTTGAGAGCCAATTGAGTACGCAGATCAGCTTTGCATCCTAACGCCATTTCAGGTAACATAACTTTCAAGAACATCTATAAATATCTCACGCAGTTCACACCATTAACAATTATTCTGAAAATTAACTACCTCAGGTAATTTCTCCACGACATTGATAGTGTTGGCCTTTTATTGTATCTAACTTTAGATGACTTGACTGTGGTTAAAGAGGACCTGTCGGGAGTCGAAATGTTAACTGCTAATATAGTTTTTATTTTAAATATAGTTTTATATCCCAAATACCTCATAACTTGGCTTTAAAGGTTCACAAATTCGAATGGGCGTAGCATTATTGGATATCACGATTGTACCTTTTATTACTCCAAAGCTGAATCAAATTATTTATCTCCCTAACCCCCCCCCCCCCCCCCCCCCCCTTCCCTCTCTCTCGCTTTCTTGTAATCTGGCTACCACTAGGCGCTTATATTATGCTGGAGTAGGACCTTAAGGATTTCAAGGTTAACACTGAGGATCGTCTTAAATTTTTTGTTATTTCTAGAGGTCCTTCCAAAGCTGAATCAAATTGCATAAATATAATCTGGTTTGGCTAGGGAGTTAGACCTGGTGATCCCGATTTAAAGGGTTGACTCTGATGATTGTCTTCAATTCCTTTTTATTTCTAGAAGTCCTTCCTAAGCTGAATAAAATCTCATATAATCTGGTTTGGCTAGGGAGTTAGACCTGGTGATCCCGACACACTTGCTGCTTCCCTCTCTCTCTCACTGCCACTCCATCGATTTTCTGGTGAGATGATGATGATGGTAGTGTGTGTGTGTGCTTCTCTCTCTTGCTCTCTCTCTCTCTCTGTTATAATTTCTTCCCACTATTGTGGATTGCGATTAGTGTATCGGTGCTATATAAATCTATGTAAATCTCTCTCCCTCTTTTCTGCTTTGCTATCCTTACCTTCCATTTTGTAGCAAATTATATGCTAGCATTAAGTCCAGACTGCCTAGTAGGGACCGCAAGGTCTGTTCAGCCTGTGTATCTATGCAACTATGTAAATTTCTTCTTCTTCTGTGCTATAATTCCCTACCACTATTCTTAGTGGTGTTCTGCTATATCTATTAGAATTAAGTCCTAACCACCTCGCTTGGATTGTAAGGTCAGTGTAATCAATGTAAAATCTCTCTCTTTCTCGTACAGTGTTAACCAGATCATCAACAGGTCAAGTGCTCAAGTACCCGTGGTCATCCTTTATTTCCCGACCATTGCTTCCACGTTATTTTTCCGCCTTCTCGCTCCTGCTCACGCTCGCTCGCGCGCTCTCTCTCTCTCTCTCGCTCTATCTCATGCTATATTTTTCTTTCGCTATTCTATATTTGTGGTTTTACTATCACAATTAGAATCAAGTCCTGACCACCTCCCTTAGATCGTAAGATCTGTGAGGTCAGTGTATCAGTGTTAATCTATATACATATATATATATAACACAAAGTCGGTATTTCATGAGAGACTGTACACCAACAGAATAATATGAAAGTTTATATTTTTCCCTTCTTCTTCGTCATCTTTCCGACCATCCATCTCCAAGTCTACTTTCGTCAATTATATCTTACTTTTCTACTCCTCCTCTTCCATCTCCTACTCTTCTATTTCTTCCTCCCTCTCCTCACCTCCTCCCACTCCCCCCACAATATCCATATGCCGGAGCGTACTTTTTTCAGGAAGAAAGGGCCATTAGGTTGAAATAATCTATAAAATAATGTAAGTGTTGCTCGGCTGAACATGTATGGCCGTGAGGTGTGGGGCAGGTGGCCACACGGGGTGGTGGGACCTTATGTGACTCTGTTGATGTTCAGTCACTTGTAAACAAACCACCTTATGTTGCTATAGGGGCTGGGATGATGATTGTGGTGATAATAATGATGATATTGATGGTGATGATGATGATCGTGATGATGATGATAATGAATACGACTAATTATAACGACACCAGTACCAAAAAGATTATTTATTAATGTCACTTGAACTATGCCCTGCCAGATGACACAGTTGCCCCAATCCTCGCTTGAGTTCAGAGATTAAAAGAATGCTATATCAGTTAAACCTTTGGCTCATATATACTTCCTAAGCAGCATAAAATCGTCTAGTGATAGCTAGATAAACAACAGGTTTAACCCTTTTTGTACCGGTGACTTCTTTTGTATTATATTCTAGTTATATTTAAACGTATTTGTGCAGCTTAAGAAGGATCTGTGGTGGTAAAAACGGAGATAGTTCGAAGCCTGTTAATTGCTGGAGGCTCTTCGTATACTGAATACAATCGCCTAATAGTTGTCAGAATTTAATGAAACAGACATCACCGGTACAGAAAAGTGTAATAAGTAATTTAACTTACACTGTGATCTACAAGCTGACACAGATACTCCAATGCCCGCTTGAGTGGATCTAAAGTTTTAACAGCTTGTCATCTCAATTAAGCCTTCAACTACCCCCAGATACTTCAAGTTCTACTTAAATTTATGGATATATATAACTTAAGTTTATAGGTTATCATTTTAATCACTACTATAATTTTAACTATGCCCTGTTAGCTGATACAGTCGCCCTAATGCTCGCTTGAGTGGGTCTCAATCTTTCAACTCGCCTACTGTATATACTTAATAATATACATACATGTAATATCGCATACAGAATGGCAGATTAAATAGATAGTTTCATTTTAATCACTAATATAACTTTAACTATGTTCTGCCAGCTGATACAGTCGCCCTAATGCTCGCTTGAGTGGGTCCAGAGATTGAACAGCTTGTCACCCCTCCTGTTCAATGTAAGGCAATGGTGTAGAAGTAATGGTACTGCCCCCTTTTGTGTGTGTGTGTGTTTGTGTGTGTGTGTGTGTGTGTGTGTGTGTGTGTGTATTGGAGAGAGACAGCTATATACATAGATACACTGACCAGTGACCACCCATACCTTGCGATCTAAAGGAGGTGGTCAGTACTTAAAACTGCATAAATTATATATATATTTGTTTGTTTGTTTATGCGATAACGGATAATGAAATGCAATACCACCAACGCTGGTTATATTAGTTTTCCTGTTTCCTACCTTTCTAACTTGGCGAGTTTGGAAAGCCTTCACCATAGATTTTATCATGTAAACTCGTTGCTGCGGAAATGTTATAACATGTGAGGTGAAGTTAAAAATCTCAAGGGCTGATGGATGAATGCTAGTGATCGGATAACTCAACCAAGAAATCCATTTCAACCAATAGCTCTCATGCAGTGCCAACTCAACCAAAGCTGTTAGGTTAGGATAGGTTAGCTTACAGTAGATCAAATAAGATGGCACAGGTTGATTTAGTACTGTTTGAGATCTACAGGTTGTAATGGTCTGCTGGAATCCTAACTACAGCATCCTTAGCTATCACTACAACAACCAATATATGTCAGTGATATCTGATTGTGCACATAAGAGGGTAGTGACAAGGTATTAGCTTAGTGGTGCTGGTGATGATACTGGGAACAACATTAGACTTTACTAACCTTAGAAGGTGAAACAGACGAGCACAAATAATACAGAAATTCAAGAAGTGAATTACAAGAATCAGGATATGTCTTCGATTTCGGGAATTGAATTAAGAGTATATTTGTGTCAATTATCTAAACTTGGCTGAGTATATAATCTTGTAGCACATTATTTTGAGATGTAATATTAAATATGAAGAAATCAATCAATCTAAATAAATCATAAACACATCCAACATTCCTAAAATTACTACTGTAGCAACCACCATATGCCAGTGATATGTGATGGTGTACAATGAAGAGAGTGGTGACAGGCTATAAGAGGTGATCTCTATATAAGTGGAGTGGATGGTTCCCTAGTGGGCTCATCAATCACTCAACATTGGCCCCCTTGTCCGGGTGCCTTTTTGACGGATGGTGGAGGAGAGGAGGGGAGACGAGATGGTTCGAATCATGATAGGAGTCTTAAGATAGATATAAATAGATAGAAATAGATAAATAGATAGATAGATAGATAGATAGACAGATATAGATTAATAAGTATAAACATCAAGTAGATAGATATTAGATTTGTGGATAAATACATTTATAAACACATACTTTCCATCCACCGGAAACCTACATTAGTATTGCATTCCTGTTTAATATCGATGCCTACAGCTCCAACTTCCTTAGAGCCTGATAAGGGGTCAATTAAGCTCTTGAGGATTTTTCTGGACCCCCTTCTCCCTCATGTTTAGCATATTAGTTTTGAAATTTTAAGACGTTCGGTCCATTAGTTAGGCGATTTTAAGACCTCTCGCCTCATTTCTTTACCAATATTAAGACTTCGTGTCATTTAGGTGTCGATATTTTCCTGCCGAGCGATAGCGAGACTATAATCTAAGTGGGACCGGCCGTCGGCCGTGAAATTTTTCTAAAAAAAATTGTACAAATTAAGCTTGAAAGGGGGTTAAGGGGGTGTAATTTTAAGCTTGATGGAGGTCTAAGGAACCAACTAAGAACCTCCCCTTAAGTCCTGGTCACCTCTGCTCTATGTCAACCTACGTAAATCCCACCCGGTAGCTTATCCAGCAGCCCTTGTTAATGTGAAACCGATGCTCCACTCGATTATTGCACTCTGTGGAATGAGAGGCAGCGAGAGAGAGAGAGAGAGAGTTACCGTACACAGAGTTACACAGATACTCAGACCACACAGACTTTGCGGTCCCTTCTAGGTGGTCCGGCCTTAATACTACTAGACAGAGACAGTTTATAGTAGGAGAGAGAGAGAGAGAGAGAGAGAGAGAGAGAGAGAGAGAGAGGTACCCATTGGTGTAATTGATGAGTGAATGTGTCATGTAAGGGGGCCGTTCACTCTCTCTCTCTCTCTCCGAAAGAATTGCATAAATATGATATGTAGAACAAAAGGCATTGCAAAATAGGGCATTACTAATCAACCAGTAAACCCCCCCCCCCACTTACTTTCACTCCTACTCTCTCTCTCTCTGAGTTTCTCTCTCTCTTTCTCTCTCTTCACCCTCCTTCTTGCAAATCCCCTCCTAAGCAGGCCAATCTAAAACCGAGAAAAAAAAAAAAAAAAAAAAACCCACAATACAAATCCCAGCGACAATAAAAATAATCTAACTGTAAATAAAAGACCAGCAAGTTGGCCCCTTCACCCTCGAGACCCTGTTGAAAGAGAGAGTGGCCATCTACGTCTCTTTGGACGCCATTTTGGTACCCCAATGACCATACAACGGGGTGATATGTATATTTTGTTTGCATAGAATTTAACTCCGAAGGCCAAACTATATATCCCGTACCAGTAATGCCTAATGAATGTTATGGGTATGGATATATAGGAGTGTAAAGGGAAACGTAGGACACCATGGGTACCAAGATGGCGGAAAGTTGGCCGATCTCTACTACTAAAAGGTCTCTACTTCGCCCCTCCCTCCCTTGTGTTCCAATAAAGTAAAAGTGCATCAGGGGACGAGTAGGAATTAATAAAGGAATGTATTAGCAATAAAGGCAAGGGGGGGAGCCGAATGTAGGAGAGGGTCCCTGGAGAAACAGAGGGAGGGGGAGGAGAGAGAGAGCGAGAACGAGAACGAGAGCGAGAGAGAGAGAGAGAGAGAGAGAGAGAGAGAGAGAGAGAGAGAGAGACCCCCTCTTAATATAATATTGTTCTTAATTTTGTTGTCTTTCTCTATATTGCCCATTTTCTCTTAGGTACTTCTTTTCAATCTACTGTATTATTTTCCACTTCTCGATTCTGTGTGTGTGTGTTTGTGATGAGGTGGTAGCCCCTGCTTGTGTGCGTGTTTGAGTATATGCGTGTGCGTGTGTGTGTGCACTGTGCTCGCATATGTGGGTGAGTGTGTTGTATGTGTTTGCGTCTATATGTGTGTGTTAGCGTGTTTGTGTAAGTGTTCCTAACCGTGTATAGTCCTTGTGTTTTCGTGCAAATGTATACTTGTGTCTGTGTATACGCGTGCTTCAATATATTGGTGTCGTTGCGTGTGTGTTTGCCTGTGGTGTGGTTGCGTGTATATATATGTGTGTGTGCTCGCGCGTGTTTGTTGACAAAGGGAGGCTCCACCATCATTGCCACGTGCTGCACGCGCCACCACCCGCACCACCTCCCGACAATAGTTCCCACAAGGCAGGGAAGCGATAGTTAGTTTCTAATTTACGATCTGCCTTACACACCATGATATACTCCACTATATTATTCTCTATGATACTAAGTGTGTTCCTCTCTCTCACTCTCTCTCTCTCACTCTCAAATTCTGACCACATTTCACCGACTTACCAAATAATAATCAGTGTTTAAACAAAACTCCTTTTACACATAAAGCACATACTCAGAGTACCCAGAACTCCATCATCAGCCTCTTCTAGCTGACCCCCCCCTCCCCCCATGATCGTGCATAACAATGTGGTAGAAAAGTCCCCATGTCTCATATCATCTTCTTGCTGATTTTTGTCCAGGATCGTACGGAGTAAGACGACAGAAAATGCGAAAGATAGCTTTCTATGTAATCTGCAATTACCCACTCCCTAAAATTTCCTCCTCGCTTTTCCCCTAGGATCGTGCGTAACAAGGCGGCAGAGAAGGCCAAACACGTCATCAGCCACGCCCCCCCACCACCAGCGCCCCACGACACCTCCCTCCAGCGGCCAGGGTCTTACTCCATCAACGGCATCCTGGGCATTCCGCACCAGACGGATCCCAATGGCAATATAAACAAGAGGAAGAGAGATGAAGAGGGTAAGTGGAAATATTGTTCCTCTCTCCAGTACACTCACTATCTATCTCCCGACAGTTCATTTATTTCAAGTTATTTCCCTACCACTTCGCTACAATACCTTTATCCTTCCTACAACTCCATCGATTATCTCTTCATAACATGGCCTAGTTTTCTAAATTCCTTCCAATGAATCCCTGCTACCGTTCCACCATATACTCACCCTACCTCTTTTTCAACAAGCCCAGTCTCCTCAACATATTCGCCCTCCATCTCTGCCTCACAGTACCAGAACCTCTAGGTATCTAGTTATAGAGGGTTAGGTTCTGATCCTACCCAAAGTCAAATCCCTCAAATCTACTGTACATCACGATACCCGAGAACAGTCAACATACTCACCCACCCTCTTAGACTCGTAACACCAGAACCTCCTGCCCACAAGATTGATAAGAAGCAGTATATCTGGTTATAAGGTATTAGATTATGATTCTACCCAGTCGTTTACTTCAAAATCCACCCAAAACACCCCTATGAACTACTTTTACTATACTGTATATTACCTGTGTCCCTCCTCTGCCTCACACAATGAGAGCTTCCTGAGCTTCAATATCTAGTTACATTGGGTTTTGTTGTGACCCTATCCAAAATTCTTTATCATACATCCCTGCACCACGCGCTACCCAAGACTAGCCTTCATATTCTCTCTCTCTCGCTCTCTCTCCCTCAGCCTCACAACACCAGAGAGCCTCCTAGCCTCACCCCTCCCGGCCACAAGATTGATAGAGGCAGTAATCTGTACCCCCGTATTGATTCTCCGCTCAGGACTCCATTAAAGCGGAGTTCCCCATCGATAAAAGTGCATCCCAGTCCCTCCAATATAGAGTGCAATAACAAAACAAATATTACCACCATCAGAAGCATGCCATCAATAATATCACCACCACAAATACAAATACACACCACCACCATCAACAACAGTCTAGGGAACTACAACAACAATACCTAAAACAATAGCAATAGCAAAAAAAATACCACCACCAACAGTAACAACACCATTAGCACCGCCAACAAATATAAATACACAGCACCACCACCAACACACCATAACCAACACAATTACAACAATAACACTAACACCACCACCTCCAACAACAACATCAACATTAGGGAGATGGGAGAAAAGAAGAATCGTTCATTGCAAATCAATTAGCCAACAAACTGTGGCAAAGCACTCACGCACACCACCACCACGTACGCGCACACTACTCACATACACGCACACATACACAAGCACTTACGCTCACAAATGCACACTCCTGCAGTAACAACTTTCCCCAGAGTGTTAGGGCATAAGGATCAACAAATTATATATAAGAATATAACAATAGTAAGGTTAAATATGATTAAACTTGGTTAATTAGGGATACACAATGAGGAGTGATTAGTGGGAAGTCTGTTCACTATAATTACGCCAGCAAGCTTAACTCTGAACCTCTTGTAACTCAGGAAGGGCTGAAGCAAACAAGGAGACAAAAGGCAAAGTTGCTCCTGTAACAAGTGTCTCCCTCAAAGTTGAAAGAGTGATAGTCGCTGTTATAACTTTGGTTTCATAAAATCTAATAATAGCCAGAAAACAGAAACAAACGCGTACTCGGATCTCGAAAGGGCGAATCTACCCGATCAGCTCATCAGGGGCGACAAAGATAAAGGCCTTTTATACTACGGCACCATTTACTCAATTACATTTTTCCAGAGTGATATTTAGGGGGGATGGGATTATTTACTTCCGTATCTATTTATCTTTTCATTATTTTTGTAGTTTCCTCTGTAGACCTCCATCAAGCTAAAACACCTCAAGAACCCCCTTCAAGATAAATTTGTATATTTTTCGATAGAAAAAGGTTCCGGCCGAAGGCCGATTACTACCTTATTACAGGCTCGCTAATCGTTCGCCAGGAAAACAAATCGACACCTAAATTTTAAGAAAGGTCTTGATATTGATAACAAACTTGGGTGAAAGGTCTTAAAATCGCCAAACTGATGGAACGAACGTCTTAAAATCTCAAAAACAATGGGACTAAACACGAGGGAGAAAAGGGACCAGAAAAACGACCCATCTCCCCTAAATCTACCCAATCAGCTCATCAGGGGCGACACAGATATAAAGGCCTTTTTCACACTAGCTCCATTTACTCAATTACATTTTTCCAGAGTGATATTAAAAGGGTTGCGTAAATGAGACGACGCCAAAAGGGTGTATCTCCCTAAAATGACTCCCTAGAGGCAATCTTTGGGAGTTCTTATATGGCGGAGACTATGTAAGCGTCTTTAGGGGGTATGATACAGCTAAACATGTGTGTGTGTGTGTGTGTGTGTGTGTGTGATTTTTTACGTGTCAGAAATGAAAAAAAAGGCCAAAGTGCCTGTAGATATCCCCCCCCCTCCAATTGAGAAAGTGACAGTGCCAAATTCAAGAAAAGTTTGAGTCCAAATGTCTGGTCACACATGCAGCTTGCATAATTTTAAGTCGTAGGATGAGGGATAGACAGATTGATGGAGAAAGGAAAGTTGACTGCCTATCTAGCATTCTAACACAATATTCCAAAGTAGTGACAGCAACTTAAAACAACTCCCAAGACTATCACTATTTTTTATATATTTGTGTGAATGAGCTAAAAGGCAAGCTGCCTGTGACGAGTGTCTTTCCCAAAGCCAAAAGAGTGACAGAGCCAAATTCAAGGGATCAAAATGCCTGGACACACGAAGTTTAAAGCAGGCTAATTCATAGGATCAGGGAAAGATTGATTTAGGGAGAAAGTTCCAGAGTTCACTTTTTCACTACTATCTATCCATCCATCTATCTATCTGTTTACCCATCTGGCTAATTATATATCTATATATATATCTATCTGCCACACCATTCTCAAGTAGCGATAGGAGAGACCGCATAAAACTCCTCCCAGTTCTGTTTGTATGTATCGACTACCGGTACTTATTTGTGAATATATTTATCCACTATTATTTATATGTACTGTATATCTACCTGGTTGTATATATCTATCTATCTATATATCTACAGTATCTATCTATCCATCGATCTATCTGTTTATCTATTTATCTATCTATCTATTCATCTGCCACACCATTCTCAAGTAGCGACAGGAGAAAACTAGCAACAGCTCCCAAGACTGTACACACACACAAACTGAGCTAGAGTATATGTTGGGCCATTAACTTATATGATCCCTAGACTCTCTTAAACCCTGAGAAGAAGAGACTCACAGCGCTAAACACTCCATCAGATTAATGAGTTACTGTGTGTGTGTGTGTGTGTGTGTGTGTGTGTGTGTGTGTGTGTGCTTCCATGAGCTCACTTGCTCCTGTATTAGTAGTAGTAGTAGCACCAGGAGGAATCATTAATAAGAGAGAGAGAGAGAGAGAGAGAGAGAGAGAGAGAGAGAGAGAGAGAGAGAGAGAGAGAGAGAGAGAGAGAGAGAGAGAGAGAGAGAGAGAGAGAGAGAGAGAGAGAGAGAGAGAGAGAGAAAGAGAGAGAGAGAGAGAGTGACTGTGTATGTTATACCTGCACGCATTTTGAATATATTTAACATATATGCGATTTTAACTAACATTCTGAACGTAGGAAAAATAATAAGAATCTTACATACTACATATCGTCCCCCCCCCCCCTCTCTCTCTCTCTCTCTCTCTCTCTGTCTCTCCACGTAAGGCTTCCCTCCTCCACCTTGCCACTCACCACAGACCACACACATAACACAGGGCGTATTAACCCTTTCAGTACAAAAACATAAGAACATAAGAACAATTGAAATCTGCATAACACTTCTGGTATTCCATATTATAGTGGGACTGTGCTACACACTCTCTAACTCACCTAACTTTCCATTGCTTTTACATATAGAATAGCAGAAAGAAGACTTAAAAATACCTATTGCTTTCCTCCACTTATGGGGATATAGCATCAATCTAATGTGAACTGGTATAAACTGTAGGTTGGTGGAAAATTAATCTGAGGAATGGCATTCCAGATATAAGTGGTTCGGGCTACAAATGAATTTTGAATAGTAGTAGGACAAAAGGCTAGGAATCCTCCTCCCCTTGTAAAATTCACCTACTGGACGAGACAGAGTAAGAATGCGAACGTGATCCCGAACCTTAAGAATTGGAATTTTAAATGTTGTTTCGATTCGGGCTCTGTCACGAGTCTGCCACCGCTAGCTATGGGGTATGTGCCTGAGTATATATATATACATACGCAGTAAGAGTAATTTTCAAGGAATGGGAGTTGACCTGTTTTGAATAGGACTACGATATAGAGGACTGATTGTTAAGGAATGGGAGTTGAAATGTTTTGAATAGTAGTAGGACTGCGATATAGAGGACTGATTGTTAAGGAATGGGAGTTGAAATGTTTTGAATAGTAGTAGGACTGCGATATAGAGGACTGATTGTTAAGGAATGGGAGTTGAAATGTTTTGAATAGTAGTAGGACTGCGATATAGAGGACTGATTGTTAAGGAATGGGAGTTGAACTGGGGCAAGAATCACAAAAGTGGAAAATATTGAAGCTAGTTCCACCACGTTACTAATAATTAGTTTGATAGGTTATAGTAAGACAGTAACTGTCTTACTATACCTATCAAACAATGAATGGGGTGCGAAGTGTATTCATGTTATTGTCCTTGCTTTTCTTAATATATTTTCCCTAGTCTCTTTTCTTCCTCTTCCTCCTCCTTCCTTCCTTTTGTTCATTCCCATGTCACCCCCTCTCTTTCTCTTTTCTCTCTCTCCCCCTCACTTCCTTCCCCTTTACTCTATTATGGGGGCGTTATCTCTCTCTCTCTCTCTCTCTCTCTCTCTCTCTCTCTCTGCCCCCCCCCCCCCCCTCTCTCTCTCTCTCTCTCATCAATCACGGGCCAGTATGCAGCAACCTCGTAACAAGCAATTCATTATTTCTTGATGGTCACTCCCGAAAATGGCAAGGAAAAATAATGTTGAAATGAATGAAAGAGGAGTGGGGGCGCAAGGGGGGTGGGAGGGGGGCTTAGAATGAGTACAGTCATGTTCAAAAGTCATGCCCTATATTTAATTATTTCATCTCTTGTTGTCCTTTAATATATGGAAAAAGGAATGAAACAGAGTATAAGCTTCGGTTTTATAGAAGGAGGAATATACAGGTAGTAGAATGTAGGGAAATAGACTGATCATGACACAAAGTGGTCAAGAAGCGAAGTGACCTTTTTTTCCTCCCTCCCCCTTCGCTCTAACTAAAGCGACGGGATGTCCATTTTCCTCAGTCTCTATTTCCTCTTCCGTGATTCCCCTGATTTCCTGAAGTCCCTCCTGTCCTTATTCAGTCTCTTCGCTTTGTCTTTGTTTTTGTTTCTATTTTATGTAGGCAGGTATAGACTTAAGGGCGCGCATGTGTGCTCTCTCTCTCTCTCTCTCTCTCTCTCTCTCTCTCACACACACGGAAATTTGCTCAGAAAAGTACACACATACAGATACACTTAAGTGCACATGCAAATAGTCCCACTCATAATTATCCATGAATAGATACATACATGGATACACATGAATTAATATATTTGACATACACATGGGCAAATAGATACAAATACATAGGCCTAGTTGAATTAATACACAGACAATTTGCTTTAACGTTCATTCCAAGAGAGAGAGAGAGAGAGAGAGAGAGAGAGAGAGAGAGAGAGAGAGAGAGGATGATGAAGATGTCAGCACGTCATTACGGTCACTGGTGCCCTCTTCCTCTCTCACTTCCGAAGGTCGCTCCCCCCCCCCCCCTCTCTCTCTCTCTCTCTCTCTCTCTCTCTCTCTCTCTCTCTCTCTCTCTCTCTCTCTCTCTCTCTCTCTATCTATCTATATCTTTATTTGCTATCCTCTAGCTTTGCTATCCTTTCCTTCCATTTTCCCTTACTCCTAGGATTGCTATCTCTACTAGGATAAAGTCCTGGCCACCTAAAAGGGATTGTAAGATCTGTGTGGTCAGTGTATCTATGTACTCACTCTCTCTCTCTCTCTCTCTATCTATCTTTATTTGCTATCTTCTATCTTTGCTATCCTTCCCTTCCATTTTCCCTTACTCCTAGGATTACTATATCTACTAGGATAAAGTCCTGGCTACCTAAAAGGGATTGTAAGATCTGTGTGGTCAGTGTATCTATGTACTCTCTCTCTCTCTCTCTCTCTCTCTCTCACTCTCACATTAATGATCAAACCAATTAAACAATCAGTTGAAACCTACGACAAAAGTGGCAGAATCTGTCACGAAAAGAGAACAGATGCAGCGATAAATATTCCGACTCATTTTGAAGTGGCTGATACAACGCCAGCTAGAATATTACGATATGAATACAGGTGACAAAGATCTCATTCAGCTAGTCATATCCCAATATGATATAATTTATTTCTATTTATAGTAAGGTTACCTCTAAAATGAAGATATAAATCAAATAAATCAAAAGAAGATTTGATTCAGCCCGGGATACCTTCAACGATTAAAACAGGATTAGTTTCCAAACCTGTAGAATGAAATATCACCCTTCATAATATATTTCTATTCACTACGGGACTGTAATGTTTCTATATATATTATACTCCCCCCCCCCCCCATCTCTTTGTGTGAGCCCCCCGTGGTTAGATGTCACCACTCTCTCCGTGGTATTCAGCTTGTTCAGTCACTGGAACCTATGTCACAGACTCAACACTCTCCTCATTCCAGGCATACTCTTATCCTAGTATCTGGCAGTACAGTATTAACATGCTCCTACCCTTCACCACTTTTTAACGATAGTATATTTATTATTAGGTGAAAAATCCTTACCACTAACTTCTATAACTCAAACAACGACTAGTGTAATCTAGCTAATATTTCTACCATTTGGGAAAGGACAGCCTGAGAATAGGTGTGGCAATGTACAGCTCATTTGCTCCAGTCCTTTTTTAGTTACAGAGGTTAGGAGTCAGGATTTCTGGCCTACCTAAAATGAATGGACTATACTATCTAGGCCTATTTTAAAAGTTAAACACTCCATAGACCAGTTATTTATGAACGGATTTTGTTTAAATTTATACCATAAGTACACTTTGGCAAGCTGAATCGAATGGCGCAAACAGAATTAAAATCGGACCATTAGTTTAGGATTTCGATTTTGACTTGTCCTTCCTCGAGGGCCCAGGGGACCGTTGTTTGGACTTTAAAAGTCCAATGTAGCCCAAACTATAAGTCCTAGAGTCACTATAGTATAACAATCTAATAGATAAAACAATAGATAGATAGACAAACTGTAGTTGCTCAAAATCTTTTCCATTGCTTGTTGCCCCTGATTCTTGAACAATGACTTGATATATTTTGTTTCCATATTTCAGACGAGCATCGAGACAAAAGCGAGAATGCTGAAGATGAAATGAAGCGACAACGGAATCCTTACAACACTGATCCTCTATATACTAATGTAAGTAGAGTTTTATTGTAATTTTATAATTATGTTTATATTTCTACATAAGCACAGTAGTGGACATCGAATCTGTGGACATTTATTTGGAGGCGAAATTATATGATAAACTGACGAACTATTCTGATAAGAATAGTTCGTAATTATAAGTCTTGAGCCGTGCGGATCAAATTATTGGATTTCACTAGTTAACCTATGCTGTACCGGTGACGTCCTTTCCATTATATTTGGCAACTATTAGAAGATTATATTCAGCTTAATCAGGACCTCTAACCATTACAAGGCTACAATACTATATCAATTAATCCTTTTAGCTATTACAGATCCTTCCCAAGCTGGATAAAATCGTCTAATAAGTGCCAGAATATAATGCAATGGACGTCGCTGGTACAGAGCGGGTTAAAGCTCACCGTCTTGTTCTTAATATAATCTTCAAGTAAAGAACAAATATAATCCTTACAATCAGAATACCAGGCCATTTGGGATACCTAGCCTGTCTCTGGTGAAAGACGTTCATTTGTTTTCTTCAAGACAGATGGGATTGGGGAGGCTCTTAAAAAACTGACCTGATCGTATCTTTATTGATATTTCTTTGCTCTTCTGGTTTTCTTTTGCTTTCATATTTTCTGCATAGTTTTATATCATATTTATAAATAGGGCTCATAAAAACTGACCTGGTTGTATCTTGAATGTTTTCTTTGCTCTTCTATTCCTATTTTATCTTCATATTTTCTGTACATTTATATATCATATTTATTAAGTCCCTCTCTTTCAGTTTCCACCAATTTTTATGTACAGTATACAGTACAGTCAAATTGCTCTTCTTCCTCCTGCATATCTCTTTACTTCAATTCAACTTCTTGATGGGTATAGAGAAGGCTGTTGCAGGGCAGTATGATGTGCAAGGGATATGAGGAAATGATTAGCCTAATCATTTCCTCATATCCCTTGCACGTGTTCTGCTACATGTATAAAGACCATCATCAGACCCATGTCAAAAATACAATACTAAAAAGACAAAGCCACCTTATATTCCACCGTCTCCAGGAAAAAAAAGGAGAAAACAAGACGGCAACTGAGCTATCCAATACAATTAAATGCGGCCCCCCAAAATAAATAAAATAAAATAAATAAAGAACAAATAATAATAAAACATACACACACACACACACAGCGGCAACTGGGCTGTCCTATAAACATAAATGCGCCGTAAAAGAGATTTACGAGAGGTCCCGTGCATCAAATCAGGCCACCAGAGACACACAAAGTCTTCCTGGACAAAGCGGAGGATTTATTCAGTGCCCTCTTTTTCGTTCTGCCTCAAATTTTAGGTCGGTCAAACATACACAATGGAGACTGGTAGGTTTAATCTACTTGTGGGGAAAGACACATACTCTACTTTATTAATCTACTTGTGGGGAAAGACACATACTCTACTTTATTAATCTACTTGTGGGGAAAGACACATACTCTACTTTATTAATCTACTTGTGGGGAAAGACACATACTCTACTTTATTAATCTACTTGTGGGGAAAGACACATACTCTACTTTATTAATCTACTTGTGGGGAAAGACACATACTCTACTTTATTAATTTCACTCCCAACGCCAAACACCTCCCAATGAAGTCAATGAAAACATGTGATCCTCCTGGGATTCGAACCTGGGTTGCCACATACAGATCAAATACACTCTTAACCATTACACCATCAAGACTATTAATGGCTAAGTACATGAATACGATTATATATCCATTTATCGAATACTGGATATCATATCTAATCATGTAATGGGCATAAATCGAGTTTAACTAAAGGCTTATTTACACGGTGCATCGAACTGTGCAGCATATTATGCATTATTGCATACTATGCTGCATACCAAAGGGGTAGATCAATAAAGACGTGGGATCAAACCATTTGTTCTGATCTTGAATACAAAAATTATTATAATTAATATATTATACAGAAGACACTGATAAGAGTTGTAACGAATTTCATCTGTGTTATGGGTTTCAGACGTTTTGAAATATGGATGAAATAGGTGGAAGGGAAACACAGGAAAGAGCTTGAATTCTTTATTCCTCTTACGTTTCGGGCTACGCAGAACCCATCTTCAGAGAGACGGGTTCCGCGAAGCCCGAAACGTAAGAGGAATACAAAATTCAAGCTCTTTCCTGTGTTTCCCTTCCACCTAATTCATCCAATTGATGTAATGAATCAGCCACGTTTTGACATAATATATCGAAGTGAATCTACTGTATAACACAAGATAACATTTATTTTAGAACACACGTAGTGATACAATATCATACATTATAAGGGGATATGTTCCCTTACTATACCGTAACAGATCCTACTAAAGTTGAGTAAAATCGTCGGAAGGTTTGGTAGAATATGAAGCAAAAATGATTGAAAGGGATATTATAACAATACAATTGATTAAGTCATTGTAAGGCTTAACTAGCTAACAAAATTAATATATGTTTTTGGGAATATGCTTAGCTGACTATTTTCTACGGTCATAAAAACGTCCTATGAAACATAAATTCTCAAAAGATTCAAAGCCAATGATCCAATTTTATGCTCTCCCCCTCTCCCTTTATCAAGCACGTCATCATCTTGTGTTTATTTTACCATTCTATCATATGGACAAGATTATTTCTGACGAGATATGATATACTCTAAAACAGTGGGGAACTATATGAAGAGAATTTGCATTTTGTTTTCATTCTTCTGTTTTTCATTAAAGCGCATACACACACACACACACACACACACACACACACACACACACACACACACACATACACACACACACTCTCTCTCTCTCTCTACCGAACTAGAAGTAAGTCGTGACTACCTCGCTTAGATATTAAGGTCTGTGTGGTCAATGTATCTTAAATAATCTAATTAAATCTTTCACTCTCACTCTTTCTCTCTCCTGACATATGTTAATACAGTCTCTCTCCATTCCAGATGTTATGGTCTAAACAATGGGCAGCAGCATCTCTGAAGGGGGAAGACGCGACTAATAATAAGGCCCTTATCCCAGATTTAACTGCCATAGGTTCAGGCGTAGTACCAAGTCCTGGGGATACTCCTTCGCCGCCTTACAGGTAAATAATAATGATCATAATAATAATTATCATTAAAATAAGTGCGTGCGGAATTACATGGAGGGATAGACAGACGAATGAGGAAGTACGAGAGCGGTGTGGTGTGGAAGTAGATGTGATGGAAAGTATGAAAAGGAACACCTTGAGATGGTTCGGCCATGTGGAACGCATAGGAAGCGCGAAAATGACTAAGAGAGTGTACGATAGTGAGGTGGAAGGACAGAGAGGGAGATGTAGACCGAGAGAGAGGTATTAGGATGGAATTATGCATGAAAGCGGTGCTGGATGGGAGGAGGAGCGTCAACTGACTGGGGACAGAGGTGCATGGGAGCGTTTCATTCGTGTCCACCACTTCGGGGATCACGGCGTCCGGCATTAGATAGATAGATAATAATCATAATATTATAGCTTGTTTTCAATTTTCATCTGCGCCAGTTCATGACAATATGCGGATTCATTAGCACTGACATTAGATAAACATTGAAACATCCTAATGTTATAGTCTCAATATTCCACAGCATAATTAACTTTGAATCAATCCCTAAATCATTCAGCTTCCAGACTACCTACACCACCCTGTGTTAAAGTGTATATGTAAATTCATAATTATGTTAGCACTTACATTAAAGCTTGCATATGTACAGTTGGCCACAGAAGTCCTGTTCCTCTCCATGATCTTGTACATGGAAATATAATGTGCATGATTGAATTACGAGTGTAGTTAACTCATCTGATTAGTCAACTTGTGATTAAAAGAAACCACTCTCGCAATTCATTCATACTAAATTTACTTGCATACATAATATCACAACGAGGAACAGAACTTATGTGGGCAACTATACATCAGCATTTACATAAAATCTTACATTAATCTAATATAAAACTCTGAATTATTACCCCAACAGCATGCAGTTCCCGGACCACCTCCACCACCACACTACCACCAACAGCAGCTATCCCACCACTACTACCACCACTGATGCATCACTTTACCACACAATGTCCATGGCCCAGTCTGGCACTAACAACCATGTCTACTCTTCAACACTCGCTCCCTCTTCCTTTGGTGAGTTTGAATGAAATGTTCCTGTAGTACTAAGCATTTTTTCTGGACCTTTCAATTCAATGGGACCATTACCTCAATTTTCTCCACCAAATCCCCAATATTTTTACCATTTTCATACCTATCATAACTGGTACCAATATTATCATCAAAACAGACTAACAGTTATGGAACGTTTTACAACCAATACACCTCAAATAATTATTCTACTATTATCACAATATTATCCATAATTATTCTCATCTTGCTGAAATAACTTTGAAAAGTTGACAGATTGAATATATACACCATATGAGGAGGAGCACTTTAGTGACAACGTTTCGCAGATCGCTTCTTCAGGTCAATAACCTGAAGAATCTATCTGTGAAACGTTGTCAATAAAGTGATCCTCCTGATATGGTGTTTATATTTATTCTCATCTTACATATTATCACAACTATCCTTACTAAAATCACTATCACTAATAATCTCAACTACAGTATTTACATCAACATTTCAAATACTGTTACCATTGTCATCCACACAGGCACGGGGACCATGGCAGACTACAGTTACGCACCTTTCTACACCCAATACGCCGCTGGTTATCCTCCCTATGGCTAAGACAACGCAGGAAACCATGGTAAGCATAGATGCCACTGGAACTCTCTCCCTCAATCAATCTTTCCTTCATCCTATGATTTAAATTGCTTTAAACTTCTTGTGTCCAGGCTAAGCCAGAGCCTTCCCTACGATTTTCCAAAGCTACCTTACGAGATCGTATAATTATCTCAGAAAACAAGCTATATAGAGAGAAAGCTTTTATATATTCCTCATTCTTATAGCTAGAACAAATTAAAATGTATGCATATAAATTATGGCTTACGACTGTACCCATTTTCTTTCCCTCTTCTAATATAAATATTGCATTTTCTTTCAGACGGGAACTTCGCCATTTTCCTGCCACGTCCTCGACTGTGCAATTTCCCCACACCTCAACGGTTTCAAGTCTAAAATGTCACACTCCTAAACGGCTACAGTACATAATTTAAGCTAAATTAATTTAATCTAACCTAACTTAACCTAACCTATCTTAACCTAACCTAACCCAGTCTAACCTAAATAGGCATATATTATCAATTCCTAGTACTGTGGCCGTTTTGATTGAGGCTATATAGGAGTGTGGCCGTTTTAACCTGCTTCTCACTTCAACTCATCTCTCCAGAAAAATATCATCTTCGCATCGTAGCGCCTAAGAGATTTACAAATAGGATAAGTAAGCGCATAGGTTTAACCTGGATCAATGTAAGGGGGCCCACCTTGTTTTTCTTTTCTTTCTCTCCCTCTCTCTCTCTTGGTTGTATCCATTAGGCCCCATTCAGCCTATTCAGGTGTCGAACCGCGAGCCAACATATTTTTTATAATGTTTTTTGACAGCAGGTTAAATTTGTACATAACAAAAATTCTCCGGCGAAGCCAGATTTCTCCATGCAACTGGCTCGCTATCGCTCGCCAAGAAGAAATTGACACCTAGATGGGGATAAGCTTCTTAACACAGTAGGCTGAATGTGACCGAATGGATACAAGCCAGAGAAAGAGAGAACAGGAGAGAAAAATAAAGCAGGTGACCTCCCTTAATTATTCTTCCAGTGTTAGCTAGGGCCTATGTTAAGTTTAAGAAACGGTATTATTTAAGTATTCTGTTGGATTTAGAAATATTTGAGCCTCGATACTAGGATATTATGGTAGAGACGCACAGTTTGTATATTGTTACCGTACTTAACCCATTCAGTACCGGCGACGTCCTATTCTGGCAACTATTAAACGATTTGTGGCTGAACCTTCGCTGAGCCCAGAAATCAAATTTCGATTTTTTTTATTCTTGTTCTATAATGCTTCTTTCAACATAGGAGAATAGCATAGGAGGGAACAAAAAAACATATCGCATCGATAACCCCCCCCGGGCCGGGGGTTTGACCTCGACCCCCGAAAAACTAAAAAAAAATCTTTCAGCCACCCAATTTTTGTTTGTTTGTGTCTGTAGTCTAAAGGGCTTCTGTAAGTAATAGAAATGATCATATGAGGGCATAAACACCCATATAACATCCCTAGCACCCCTTTGGGGGGGGGGGCCCCAATTTCATGGATTTTGGTAAATAATTGTCTAAAATAATTCTACAAACTGTCCCCCTGATGAACATTTTGTTTAGTTGGTCATTAAATTCCATCGTCTATGTGCGCGCCATGATAGAAAACGTTTTCTAAGGAGGACTAACTATTCTATCTCTCCAAAATTATACTTTGGTGTGTGAAAATCTTTGATATTGAATTATTACGGATGCCAGAGATCCTATTTTGGCACTTACGAGATCATCTACTTTTGTGTTTATTGCTCAAATTCATTCCCCTTCTACACACTACATATAGGACTATATAGCAACTGGAAAATGCAGAGATAATGGCATTATCTCACATATTTTTCAAGATTCGACATTGTTTAGGTTGAAATGTTGGCTAAAAAAAACCATATATATATATATTATATAATTTTTTCAGCCCCTTCTATTATGCAATATGGTAAAACTAGATAATTTTCTTGTAGGGCATGCAGGTAGAATACGCCATGCAAAATTGCGGGAAATTTGAAAAATGTTGAGTGAGAAGATGATTTTACAAATATTTCAATGAAATTCTGCGCTCGCGCGCACATAGAGAGCTGATTTTTTCAGCGAGTCTTAGTATTTCCATTGGTAATAAGATGGTATAATGCCAGAAACACAATCTCTTATACAGGCAGACTTGGGGGTCAAAGGTTCAGCCTCTCCTTTTAAGAAGGATCTGTGGTAGCTAAAAGGATTCAATGAGATAGTCTGTAGCCTTTTAATTGTTAGAGGCCCTTCCTAAGCTGAATAAAACCATCTAATAGTTGCCAGTACATAGGGGAAAGGACGTCACTTGTACGTAAAGGGTTTACTGATTATACAGTTGTTTGAGAAAATGTATTTATTATAATTTGGATACTTTTACAATGATTGTCATCGGCTGCACTAAGCTTAGATATACAGAAAGGCTATACTACTACATTATTGTAGGTA
Organism: Paralithodes platypus; assembly: GCA_032716605.1. Lineage (NCBI taxonomy): Eukaryota > Metazoa > Arthropoda > Malacostraca > Decapoda > Lithodidae > Paralithodes > Paralithodes platypus. Next base: position 9,663,818 of record CM064562.1, on the reverse strand, counting down.
CTGTATCGAAATAATTACATTGAAAATAGGTCATAGTGATAGGAATTCTACTTCACATTAAAACCAGCCCGGAACACTCGAGTAGTCTGGCCTCTATAGATACAAATCATATAAGTTAGATGGCATACTTACAGCGCGGTTGCGAAACATTTCCCTATAGGGAATTCCTGTGTATTTGCAAGAGAGAGAGAGCTGAAGAATCTATGTTTATTTCACTCCAACACCAAACACCTCCCAAAGAATTAATGACAGCAAGCATGTGATCCACCGGGATTCGAACCTGGGTTACCATATACAGATGCAGATCAAATATATAGGAATGCTGATCAAATTATACAAGAATACCCTATGGGCAATACACAGGAATTCCCTATGGGAAAATGTTTCGCGACCGCTCTGTATATGTAGTTGTATATTAGTTACTGCCATATGACTACAACTAACACATTTTAAGGTGCTTGAAAATTCGTGCATATTTGAAGTTCAATACGAAACATAATTCCTAAGTAGAAGAATGACGTCTGAGGTTAAGTAGTGTACAGTTGCCCACATAAGTTATGTTCCTCTCCTTGATCTTATACATAGAAATATAATGCGCATGGTTGAATTACGAGTGTCGTTTCTTATGCAGTGATTGACTCAGCTGATTAGTCAACTGATAGGCTAATTCAGAGAAACCACGTCCGCAATTCATTCATGCTATTTTACTTTCATACATAAGATCACAACGAGGAACAGAACTTAAGTGGGCAACTGTACGACTGATATTAAATCACGGTTCTGAAGGGGTTAATATATATTTTGAGGTATTCATGCGCAACTTGAAAAAACAAAAATATTAAGTTTTTAACAATACGTAGACGGAGGTAAAGATGTTACTTTTGAGTGTGACTGCCATACACTGAATGTCTGTGTACAAGGTCATTGTTTTGTATATACGGTACCGCCAAGATTTCCAACTGCTAGAGAAATGAGATTGTTTTTTTCTGCTATATATGGGTTTAGCAATGGAAAGCACAGATAATGTAAAAATCAAAGGATCAGTTAAATCTAAATGTAATTTGCTATTGCTATGCTTAAATAGCTATAAAATAAATACAAATAGCAAGGAAACAGCTGGACCTCTTGGCAACTGTACAGTGACAGTCATACATTTTGATAAATTTGGAAACCTCAAACTTAATAAACGAACCTTTGAAATGTAAACATCGGATAAAGCAAATTACACGGAAATTCAATTAAGCCCGTAACAGCTTAGAAGATGTATGTATAAGAATTAGCCCCTTCTGTACCGGGGAAGTCTGTTAAATTATATTCTAGCTATATTTAGACGATTTTGTGCTGCTTGAGAAGGATCTGCGGTAGTAATTTTTTTAAAGTGAGATAGTTCGAAGCCTGTATTATTGCTGGGAGCCCCTTTTAAACTGAATAAAATCGTCTAATATTGCCAGAATCTAACGAAAAAGGACGTCACCGGTACAGAAGTGGTTAATTATCACGACTGTACGTGGAATAAGCTTGATCTCATATTTCCCCTGTAAAAATAGTTGAGATGCTCAGGGCAATAGCGTATGTTGATATGGTAATTCTAGGATATTTTTTATACTGTGTAATAAAGACTGGATACCTGTTTTGGTGGTGTTATTTGAATTCCTGGTATATGTGTTGTTTAGTATATGTGTTTGGTATATGTGTTATTTGAATTCCTGGTATATGTGTTGTTTGATATGTGTAGAAATTTCACTAATGTTTTAATAGTCATACAGGAGTTTCTTTCTGACCGTATAAGCTTTAATTTAGCCATATATTCCCAATGTTCTATATGAAGCTTAGATATTGCTGATACCAATTATTGATCAAAGCATACCGGTACTTGGTGCCGATACATCACTTATTAGCGCGATTATACAGTATCGTAGTCTTGAAAAACAGACAGCATAGCCTATATAAATCTACTTATTTAATGAATAACATGGATTTGATAGTTTCTTTTATTTGTAATTTTTCTTTATATATTTATATTTGGGTGCAAGCCCAAACTCTCTGGGAAACGTTGTGGATGAAGGACGAGCAGAGACACACATAATTTACAGAGTAATTGAAACCACAATGTAGCCTCTGCTAAAGATGGAAGTTTTTTGTTTCTATGTGTATCTATCTATCTATCTATTGCCGGACGCCTTACTCCCCTTACGAGGGTGGCCATACACAGAATGCCCCTAAGCGGACCTATTCCCTGTGAGAGGGACAACCCGAGCCAGTTTAGTGAAGGACTTACAGGATTGACCACTCAATTTAGGATCCGTCCGACTCCGAGGCCCTCTGTGTATCTTGTTAGCACTAATTTTCTACAGTGGTGTTCGGCTAATCCATCCACTAACCTGCCTTACCCTTAGGTAAGCAGTACGGATTTGTATCAGGTTTACTCCCCTAGACAGGTTGCCAACCAAGGCTGACGAGTTCCATCCACCCGAATTTGTATAAGGTTGTCTCCCCTAGATGAGTTGCCGACCAAGGCTAACGAGTCCCACCCACCCCTTATGTGTATGAAGGTGACAAAAGGCACAGCTGCCTATAATTATTTTGATTTTGTTGTGTCTGTGTATTGGAAAGAAGTGTGGTTTGCTTGTTTAGTGTAGGAACATTAATAGGTGGAGGAAGTGTTTGTTAGAGCTAGCTAGATTACTCGCTGTGCAGGTGAGACACAAACAGAAACAGTGAGGGAAGCTAGATCAATGAAACTGGAGTTTCAGCAACTCATTATCATATGTCTATGAGGCCTCCCCTAGTCCGGCTCGATTAGTGTCTACTATCTCCCCAGTTGAATAGGATGTAAACAAAATAAATCGAACCATATGCTCTTGCTTAAATTTATAAGTCCTAAGAAAAAAAAAAATAGGAAAAATGGGGATTGGGCCTGAGTATATTTAATATAATATAGAATAAAGTTGGTACCGATATTTATAAATACAAATAGAGCAATAGATGCTGTACAAACATCAAGTTAAATTAATACATTTTACTGCAAAATTCCTAGTACCAGTAACATAACAACGAGAGCAAAATTATGAATGCCATACGGCGCTCGTGGCTAAATAAATATCATGAATGATAGCAGTAACTTTATAACGCTTGTATTCTTAGAAAATCCTTTCGCAGCGCCTGATCCCTAACGAATAATGTGGGAATGAGTGTTGCTTACAGAGATTTAGCGGATTAGCATTCCCATTTCTGAAGGTAACGTATTTTTTCGGTTATTTCGTCCACTAAAAGTGATGGGAAGGGAAAGAATTGTTTAAGAATATAATGATAGACTCTATTATAAATTGTGATGCAATAACAAAAACAGTACGACAAAGAACAAAACACATGAACACATTTAAACAAGACATTTGATTTGCTCTGGCGTTTAATCTAGCCTCTCCCTTCAAATATACGTTTTCTCTTCCAGACTTCTAGAGCATGGAAAGGATTACAATTTGCTATTAAATATTTATACTCACATTTAATCACACACACACACACCTACACCAACCTGTTTTTATCCACACACACACACACACACACACACACACACACACACACACACACACACACACACACACACACTCTCTCTCTTTGGGATTTGTAATGACGGTTGAATAAATAATATTGACTGTGATATAATTACTACAATATACTGTACATGTCTTCATTTAATCTGGCTAACATTCAAGATGATTTTATTCAACATAAGAAAGACCGCTTGAAATCAAAGGGGTAAAACGAATCCCATGAAGCAATTTAACTCACATGGATCACTTATAAGCTGAACAATAAGTCTATTAAGGGGAGATGGGCCGTACTTATTTGCTCATCTATGTATAATTTTACTATTTTTTTAGTTTCCTCCCTAGACCTCCGTCAAACTTATAAAAACTGGAGATGAAACTGTAGGCAGTAGGTTATAACCGTGTATGGCTTTCTTAAGGTTAGACACACACTCACTCACTAACATTCTCACTCTCTCTCTCTCTCTCTCTCTCATTAAGTCCTGACCACCTCGCTTGGATCGTAAGGTCTGTGTGAGCAGTGTAATATCTAAGTAAACCTATGCAAATGCCATTCACTCATTCATTCACACATACTCTCTCTCGCTCTCACTTGAGTAGATGGTGTGTTTTGATCAATCACTTGTAGATTGCAGAATCTGGTTATTAAATGAGAGGCTTTTAGTTTGTTCCCTAGACCTCCATCAAGCTTAAAATTACACACCCTAGAGTCTAGGACTTATAGTTTGGGCTACATTGGACTTTTAAAGTCCAAAAAGCGGTCCCCTGGGCCCTCCAGGAAGGCTAAGTCAAAATCGAAATCCTAAACTAATGGTCCGATTTTAATTCTGTTTGCGCCATTCGATTCAGCTTGCCAAAGTGTACGTATGGTATAAATTTAAACAAAATCCGTTCTTATATAACTCGTCTATGGAGTTTTTAAACTTTAAAATATGCCTAGACAGGCCTAGACCCCCTTTCAAGATAAATTTGTACATTTTTCGATTGAAAAATTACCCGGTCCGGTTCCTCTTACAATACAGCCTTGCTATTGCTCGTCAGGAAAAAAATCGACACCTACATGGCAGGAAAGGTCCTAAAATTGACAGAAATGGGGCGAAAGTTCTTAAAATTGCCAAACTAATGGGACAAATGTCTTAAAATCTCAAAAGCAAAGGGGCTAAGCACGAGGGAGAAAGGAGTCCAGAAAAATGCCATCGATTGGAAATCTCCCCTTAACTATCAATATTGTTTAAAACCAGTCTGTTACTGTATCTATATACAGTTCTATATATGTAGGCCTGTCTTCCTTATTATAATAGTTATCCATTTATATTCGCATTACAACACTTATTGAACCATGTCAAACTTCTTCGCTGTCACAAAGTATACTCCCCTATCAATCAAATTATTGTAAACTCTTGTATTTCTAGTTAACGTCTTAAAATAATGGCTAAAGAATATAGAAATACCGTTGTTTCTACACATACCTATAAATTATATATATATCTGTTATATATATACATATATATATTATATAATATATAATATATATATATTACATTACAACATATATATACTGTGTCACAATATATATATATATATATATTATTGTAAACTCTTGTATTTCTAGTTAACGTATATATGTAAATAATATATATACTGTGTATATATATATATATATATATATATATATATATATATAAATATATATATATATATATATATATATATATTCATGACTATCTGATACAAAACCCTTCTCTTGATATGTATATATATCAATTTATGTACAGTCGTGCTAATAAGTGATGCCTCGGCACCAATTATATTTTGATCAATAATTGGTATCAACATTATTTACTCATGGTTTCTTCTTTTTGAGTGAGATATACAAACATGTTCTTACACTTACCCACCCAATTCAACATATGACAGACATTAATACAGCACAGAGCAAGCCAAACGTAATGACAGCTGGGACATGACTTATTAGCGCGACTGTACAGAAGGCCTATATACTATATGTATCTACATTTATCATGTTAAACTTGCTGCCGCAGAAAGTATTAAGGCTCGTTAGGCTTGCCTGTTTAAGTTCAAACTTATATAATGGAGGCTTGTCTTCCAGTAGTAGGGTTTCTTTACTCTCTCTCTCTCTCTCTTTCTCTCTCTCTCTCTCTCTCTCTCTCTCATTATATTTCATTATCTTTCTATCAATCTCTTTCCTTCATTTTATTTTATGCTCTCTCTCTCTCTCTCTCTCAAGGAAAGGGAATAGATTGGGGAAACTATGTAAGGTGTAGAAGTAAAAACAGAAAAGGAGAGAGAGAGAGAGAGAGAGAGAGAGAGAGAGAGAGAGAGAGAGAGAGAGAGAGAGAGAGAGAGAGAGAGAAGTAAAGGTAAACAAGGATAAATATATGTACTGTATTTGTAAATTTATGTTCATGTCAATAAACGATTTTGATTTGAAGTGAATTGAACAGAGTGAGATAGGATGAGAGAGAATGTAGAAAATTAAGGCAGTAGCATGAGAGAGTGGGGGACATGAACAAGCGTAGATTAGTAGGGTGAGGGCTGGTCCTATCCCGAGTGAGGTTTGGCATCCTCTACCCAACCATATACCGTTTCTGTCAGTCTCTTTTACTGTCCTGCTTTTCCATCTGAGGCGGGAGGCTAGGAATCTTCCTCCCTTTGTAGTCTTTACCTACAAGGCGAGACAGAGAAATGGGCAAGGGAACGCGAAAGTGGTCCTGGACCCTAAGAATTGGAACTTTAAATGTTGTTTGTGTTCGGTCTCTCTCTCAAGTCGGTCATCCCCAGCAATGGGGTATGTGCCTGAGTATATACAATGTATATTTTGTCTATGTTCATGTATTTTTTATGCTTCACTGGATTATACATACATACATACAGTAGGATGACCGAAGCAGAGTGAGGCAGGATAGATAGAGGCACAGTGAAACAAAAAATACATGAACATAGACAAAATAATTATCTAGCACAAGGTAGGGGAGAGATGGAGAACCACCAATCTAGCTAGAGACAGAAAATAAGATACTAATGAAGCGACACAAAGAACTGGTGATAAGAGTATAGATACAGATATTTAAAACAAAATAACTATGTGGTGAAACAGAGCTATTAGAAGGCAGGAGGAGGAACAGTGACATAAGAGACAGAAAACAGCTAAGTGGTGAAACAGAAAGCTAACAAAACTCAGTAAGGCAGAAGGAGAAACAGTGATACATAAGAGACATAACACAGCTAAGTAAAAGAGTAGTCAAAAGCATTTCACCTCATCAGCTCACTTCCTCTTACTACTTCCCTAATATCTTAAGTGGTGAAAGAGAAAGCAGATAGAAGGCAGGAGGAGGAACAGTGACATAAGAGACAGGAAACAGCTAAGTGGTGAAACAGAAAGCTAAGTGGTGAAACAGAAAGCTAACAGAAGGCAGTAAGGCAGAAGAAGGAGCAGTGAGGCAGCAGGTGGAGGCACAGCGAAACACACATAGCACTAACAGGCTTACCTACCCCCTCCAATCCCTTACAACTTGTGGCTTCCCCTAACAAATTTCTCGACAATATATAACCAAATCTAACCCAAAATACCAAATACCATCCCCCCAGAACGCAATATACTGATAAAATACACCTAGAACTTCAATCCAAACCTGCTAAATATAGATAAAGATACTAAATAGATAAGATAATATCCATAATAAGGCGGAACTCATTGGCCGAGCCGGGGTCAGAGGGGAAGCCGTATAAAATTATACATACTTCTACTAGTAACTGGCACGGCCCTCAGCCGGCAACACCTATCGTCTATCTCTCTCTCGTTCGTACAGTGGCAACCATTTTTTTTTTTTTTTTTACTCAGTTTTGACTGGGAGCACCTATCCTCATCCTATCCCATCTCTCTCGTGTGCTTCGTGGCTACCATTAGACGAATTTTCTCAACTAAAACCTACAACACCTACCCTCACCCATCCCATCTCTCTCGGTCTTGACGTGGTTACAATTAAACAAAATTAATCATTATATGAAGTTTAATTGATACGGGCCTTAACCAGCAATACCCATCGCAATCCATTACTCTTGTTTGTATTGTTGCTACCATTAGGAGACTTTATTCTGTTAAGTAAGAACCTGTAGGAGTCAGTCGGCATCAAATACAGCCACATATTTGTTGTTGTCTCGTTCGTATTTCTAAGCAAACGAATATCGTCTATTGCTAGCTAAGATATATATACAAGGTTGCGGGAAATTAGGTTACACAGCGCCCAAGCTTTAGTCTAGCACCAGGGTACCCGAATTCAGCGTATCAGTCTTCATCGATACTTTAATAAAACTATCAATTCAACAAATGTAATCTTAACCAGAGTCACCTTAACTAGTGCCCCATTACCTTGTCAGATCCTAACCTATTCCAGTTTATTCTAATCTAACATAACCCAACCTAATATAAAACAACCTAACCTAGACCAACCCATAGAAAGCGAATCTAACCTAATCTACCCTAACAACCTATCCCTCTTCAACCGAACTCAACTAACACAAACCTAACCCAAAACAATATAATCAAACTCAACCCTAGATTAATCAAACCAAACCGAGCCTAACCTGTCAGATGTGTCTAAATACTGGTAAATTCCAGATGTGTTAACAACCATGAACTAATGAACAGAAACGAAGTATCAAGAACTAATAGAAATAACATACAAGTGATGAGACTGCGTCGTGATATAAGGGAACAGTGAGGGGAACAGGTGATTCAAGTCAATGGCTACACCTTAATTTTGGTCAAGAGTAGCAAAACAAATCAACCAAGTAAGTACGAATTAATTACTTGCATACTGTTCAGTTTCCTGTAGCATAACCTAAATAGTTTTCTGACATACTCACAAGGTAAAAGCAGACTAGTCTATCTTGCAATTTTTTTTTTGCACAGTTGCCATAAACTCATCTGTAACAGAGCTACATTCAATCATCCAATGTTAGGTAGTTGGATTTAAATATTAAAGAGTGAAGTATACAGGCTTAATTATTTATGTTTATGCTTAAATCTTTGTATTGGAACTTTCTACTTCAACAGAGATGTAAAGCTAAGAAAGTACAATTCAAAATAGCTCTGGAACATGTGGAACTATGGGCAACTGTACATTATAACCAGTTATTCAGTAGATAATATTTGATACAAGATGTAAGTAGAAAGGACTCATCAGTTTGCACCACAGAGCTTTAAGGGGGGATGGTCGGCTATTCTGGCCCCTAATTCTCCTTCATGTTTAACCCCATTAGTTCTGAAATTTTAAGACGTTTGGCCCATTAGTTTGGCGATTTTAAGATATTTCGCCCCATTTGTTGCCAATATTAAGACACATTGGTGTCAATTTGTTTTTCTGGCGAGCGATTGTGAGCCTGTAATTTATGAGGAACCGGCATTCGGCCGGGAGATTTTTCTATCGAAAAAAATAAAATAAAAACAAAAATAAAATGGCAAATAAACACGCCCATCTCCACTTAAGCTATTCTATTCTCGCTATGTAGTCACAGGTGTAGTCTGTTCATTATAGGTAGGTCTAGGTCTAGCGATGAACAAATAAAACAATACTAAATTACAAAAAAAAAAAAAAAAAAAAAAAAATATATATATATATAGAGAGAGAGAGAGCAACAAAAACAAACAAGCAATACCCCTCTAAGTTAGGTTTTGGGGTAGGTCAGGGTAGGTTATTTGGGTACGATTATATATTACTGTGGCCGTTTAGGAGTGCGGCCGGTTTGACTTGAAACCTTCCCAGAGTAGCAAGCGGGCCTCCATGTTCATAGGAAGCCGTAGTAAGCATTCTTGTAAACTGACCAATATGGTAGTTGAAGGGATTATGTTTATTTTTGCGTTATTCTGCCCAGCGTATTTGTCTAGTGTACAGTCGCGAACAGGAATAGTTGAACACCTTTTTGGTAAAAATGAAACTGCGAACATGGACTCGAACTCAATAATTAGAAGTATAAGGCATACAGGAATATTTAAGTAATAATTGGAAGGAAAGTTATGATGCACAAATAACTATTTTAGAAAACTGATTAAATGACAAGGATCGACATACCAAGTTAAAGATAATTATCTTTATATTCACATTTTTATATAAACATACAAGTATGTATGTATGTATGTATATATATATATATATATATACTGTATATATATATATATATATATATATATATATATATATATATATATATATATATATGTATGTATGTAAATATTCCTATCCTCGATTGTACTGCTATCTATCTTTCCCTTATGTGTACCTCCATTAGTTTTCAAATTTAAAGACGTTCGGCATATTAGTTTGGCGATTCTAAGACCTTTCACCCAATTTTGTTGTCAATATTAGGACTTTTGTGCCATTTAGGCGTCGATATCTTCCTAGCGAGCGATAGTGAGCCTGTAATTTTAGGAGGAACCGGCCTTCGGCTGGGAAATTTTTCTACCGAAACAAAATAATACAAATTTATCTTGTAGGGGGATCTAGGTGTTTATTTTATTTTTTAAAGCTTGATGGAGGTCTAGCGAGGAACTAATCAAATAATAAATATATAATTAAACTGACCAAAATGTAAACCCTCCCCCTATAAAAATGCAATATACACGACATTTGATGACTACTTATGCCTTTGCTTAGCACCAACTTCGAGACCATTAAGGGGAGGTTTTTAGTTGTTCTCTAGACCTTCATCAAGCTTAAAATTACACCTCCTAGACCCCCTTTCAAGATAATATGTACATTTTTCGGTAGAAAAAATGTCCCTGCCGAAGGCCGGTTCCTCTTATCCTCTATGCTCGCCAGGATAATATCAACACCTAAATGGCACAAAAGGTCTAAAAATCGACAGAAATGAGGCAAACGTTCTCAAAATCGTCAAACTAATAGAGCGAACGTCTTAACATCTCAAAAGCAATGGGGTTAAACATGTGGGAGCAAGGGGTCCAGAAAACAATCACTCAAGTTTATAAGGGGGCTATACCTGGCCCTGCCACGTTGGAGGGGGCTATACCTGGCCCTGCCACGTTGGAACATAAGTGCGCCCAGGTGCGCCACCGACACCTGTGCATGCGACCCTCGACGCCACCGAACCACCCACAATGCATACCCGTGCACCACTATCGAAAGCCTTGTTCTCTATCACGATTTCTTAACCCATTTACGCACAGGATGCGATTTGCGCCCTTTCTGGGATACTTAAAAGCCTCTGTGACCACCAGGGGTGTTTATAAACCTTTAGTTTAGTTATTTCAACCTTTGCAGTTGTCTTTGAGTTAGCTGTGGGCAGAACACTAATTTTGGAGAGGTGATTGAGAGAACTCTATTTCTGAATGCTAAACGGCAACCCCCGAGTCCACAGGATAGCGAGAGGGTTACCTGTATTTTACCTTTGATTAGATTATCGATACCGTAAATCAATATTAATACCAACGATTATCCAAGCTGTGACCCTTGAAATCATGATATTATGTTGGTAATAGAGCTGCCCGTCTCGTGACCATACATATCAAGGCATAATGCATGATTATACTGAATATACTGATTATACAGGCAATACTGCAAGTAGACTTTATGATCTCCCAATCCCCTAGTCAAAGTTTATTTCCCACACACAGTACAGAATATACTGTATTTACAAACATAAATCAGACATGGCTAGTTAAAATAATTATAATAAAATGTTTAATAATACTAACAACAACAATAACAATGTATGCATGTACAGTATGTATGTGTGTATGTATGTATGTATGTATGTGGTTTTGCACAAACCACTTCATCTTCTAACTGATTCCATTTATTTATACTTCTGTGTGTGTGTGTGTGTGGGCAGTGGCGAGGGCAGGAGGGGTCTGAATGAAGACGGGGAGGTAGGAAAGGTTAGCGAGCAGTGGCGAGGGCGGGAGGGGAGTCTGAATGAGGACGGGGAGGTAGGAAAGGTTAGCGGGCAGTGGCGAGGGCAGGAGGGGAGTCTGAATGAGGACGGGGAGGTAGGAAAGGTTAGCGGACAGTGGCGAGGGCAGGAGGAGAGTCTGAATGAAGACGGGGAGGTAGGAAAGGTTAGCAGGCAGTGGCGAGGGCGGGAAGGGAGTCTGAATGAGGACGGGGAGGTAGGAAAGGTTAGCGGGCAGTGGCGAGGGCAGGAGGGGAGTCTGAATGAGAACGGGGAGGTAGGAAAGGTTAGCGGGCAGTGGCGAGGGCGGGAGGGGAGTCTGAATGAGGACGGGGAGGTTGTTGTTGTTCCTCAGGCTGTCTGGTCGAGCAGCCCCAAGGTCCCGAGTAAGGCCAAGGCCATAACCGAGCGCCCCCACAGAACCCTCCCAGCTTACCACTAATAATGCCCAGGTGACCGAAGCCACTCAAAGGCGGGGAGCTGAGGAGGGTGCGGAAACGCCCGGGAAACAAAAGCCCCACCCAAGGCCCTGTGCCCCTCAGCAATTATAAAGGGAAAGTTGAGAGGCAAAGGAAAAATGTGACGCTTTGGCTCCCAATCTGCCAGGGTTGGCAGTAGGGAGGTCAATCCACGGAAAAGACGCCGTCACTTGAGATCTAGAAAATATATAAGTAAAAGGAACAGTCAGAGTAAGCTATGGGTATGGCAGAGAACGCTCAACTCTCATTCTGATAGACCAGCCCATCAAAAAAGATTTCTGGGCTACCTATAATTAATGGACTACAGTGCAGTATGCAGAGATGCAAATTAGTTCTTTCCCTATCCGTAAAATTCACAAGATTGAATAAAGAGTGTAGTTTGTTATGTACTAGTTAACTAAATTCATATGATCTATTGGATGTTTTATGACAAATTGTTCTTAATCATACACATAATATTTCTATATATACACTCACAGCCCCTCGATCTCTCCCCTTAATCTGACCAAAAGAACTCGCTCTGTTTATTTTCCTCACGCACTGCCGCCTTTGCACCCTCACACACACTCTTCACCGCTTTCAACAACTTACTAACTACTGTTTGTATGTATATACTCAGGCACATATCACTTTGCTGAGGGTGGTCGACACGAGACAGCGCCCGAACAGAAACAACATTTAAAGTTCCTATTCTCAGGGTCCGGGACCACTTTCGCTGTCTTTCTCTGTCTCGTCGAGTAGGAAAATTATACAAGGGTAGGAGGATTCATAGACCCTGCCCCCATAAGGAAATGTAGGACAGTAACACAGATAGACAGAAACAGATTAGTGAGGAATGAAGGTTATTGGATGTTAACTGAATTGTTTATAGGCAGGTGCCCAGCACTAAAGGTACTGAAACTTTATCTAAGTCCACCCTTTGGGTATCAATAAAAAAAAAAAAAAAATACAAAAATACAAACATCAACGATTACAATCTACGCCAATTCCGTTTAGCAGAGATAATGTTACAAACAACCACTGGTACAATATTCATATGTTCACACACACACACACACACACACACAGAAGACGGGACATTACATTTAAAGCAATTAAACATGAAATGATTTACAAAAGGCCTGATAGAATAACATTGAAAACCCCACTTAATTATACGGCATAATTACTTTTTCACTGGATGCTGGTATGGCCCGAATTTCAAATCACATCAAATATTTATTGGCCTACCTACAGTCTGAAAAAAGAAAAAAAACTAATAACAAAAATAGAGGCTTAAACAGCTTAAGTCTATGTGCTTAATAAGCCTCGTTAATATTGAGAGAGAGAGAGAGAGAGAGAGAGAAAGAGAGAGAGAGAGAGAGAATGAGAGTGAGAGAGTGAGAGAGAGGAAGCCATACGACATCTAGGGCAAAGGACCTTAAGCTTAACCACTAATTCTGTCCAACCGTTCATCTTCTCACATTTTCTCTACTCATCTTATTTCCTGTCTGCCTGCATCTCTCTCTCTCTCTCTCTCGTCTGAACATATTGGGTATGTTATTCACTCACTTGCTTGTTCGTCAAGGGGAATTCACGCAATGCGAGCTAAGCTCATTATTATCGCGCCTCCTTAACTGGGAATGTATTGCGTGAAATGCATGTTAAGTGTTTTATGTATCGTTGGAATGGCTGTGGATGTGTGTATAGTCTGTATTTTAGCCAATTGGCGACATCTGGATACGAATGCTTAGGGTTAATCTGTACGGTACCATTCTCACTAGGTACCAGTCTCACCCGAAGGCTTAGGTTGACCAGTAGCTTAGGTTGACCAGTACGATACCCATCTCCCCAAGGTTAAGGGCCATGGGTTTGTGTAAGTGTATGTATGTGTGTGTGTGTGTGTGTGTGTGTGTGTATGTGTCGTGTGTGTGTGTGTGTGTGTTGAACATATTTATTTATATTACTTCTCTTGTTTAGTTTATAGCCATCCAAACAACTTTTCCACATTTATATTCCAATCAATCGTACTTCACAATTGCAGAATGTGCTGAACTTATATGTTTGTATTGCTTTAACTTGTTTAGTGTATAGCTATCCATCAACTTACCACGTTTGTATTACAATCGGTTGCACTTCTCTATATATCTATTACATATAGTTATCTATTTTATTATTATTTATCTATTCAATTTATCTATTACAGAATGTCGTACGAAGGGTTAAGTAGACACCTGGACTTCCGGTCTCTCTCGGAACCCGGAGACCGGTTCAGTCTACAAAAACTCATCGCTACCGGAACTTACGGTGAAGTGCAACTGGCCACGGACAAGGAAAATGGTAAGCATTTTAGGCATATGCTAAGGAATTACTTGAATTCCAGTTTCATTTTCCTGGCTTCCCCCACTGTTTCTATTTGTGTCTCACCTACAAAGAGAGTAATCCAGATAACTCTCACAAACACCTCTTCCTCCTCCTATTCAATTAACTACACTTAACAAGCACACCAGAGATCTTTCCAACACATCTAAATTAACTATAATGTTGATTTTGGCTTTCTATCACTCTTTCAACCTTTGGGGGAGACACTTGTTTCAGGCAGATTTGCCTTTTGTCTCCGTCATACACACAGGAAAAAAACAACAGCTGTGGAGACATGTAAAATGCATTAAAATATAGTTATATAAAAAATGCGAAGAAAGGCCAAATGTATTGAAACATAAATTTGTAAAAGTTGTCTAATATATATGAAATTCATTATATACCTTACATGAATACAATAGAACATAATTTATATAAATTGTATAAGCTAAGTAATTAAGTACCTATATTAAGGACGAGTGGGTTAGAGTGACAGTTTGATTAAGATATTCACTCAAATATTATAGCATACTTCATTTCATATAGAAGCTTTTTGCTTGTAGGTATCACACACACACACACACATACACACACACATACTCTCTGACTCTCTCTGTCGCACTAAATAAGGATTCTGCACAACAATGATCCAATTATTCCTCAAGCACACGTCCGTAAAAGGTCCAGTACTTTGAAGTCTGGATTAAGCCGGTATCACATGAGAGTTTTTTTAGTCAACATTCGATAATCAAAAATGTTCTGGCAACATTTTTGGAATATTTTGCCCTAGTATCGGAAACTAGACTGTTGATAGATGAACTTATGTGACCAAAATATTCTAAACGTTGACTTCGTAAGCGTCCAGACCAGTGTTGAGTATAAATGTTGAGGGAAAAAGCGCTCGTGTGATACCGCCTTTACAGACATCACCCTGAGCAAAGTACAGTCACTTGTAGAAAATCGTGGACACCCTATGTTTTTCTGTATGCAAATATAACTATCAGGATTGATTTTGAATGGAACTTGCTTATCAATAAATGGTATATATTGCTTTGTAGTTGGTGCATAGCAAATTATATTCATAAATTTGTTTCCAGAGATATACCTGTATAAATAGAAATAGGTGAGGTCCACATATTTTTATGAGTGACTGTACAGTACTCGGACGAAGTAGTACGGTCTCAAGTCGGTGTCACATGATTTCTTTCAGGATTTATTTGTTACTCCCCAACTCATTTTAGCAATTGTTCTTCGGTGAAAAATGTATAGTCCAGGACACATGGTCGAATAATTCATAATCACAATAGGAATAATACCACTTATAAAGTAGCATATACACAAGAAGTAACATAGGCAATGTTAACGGAATTATACCAATACATCATAATATATATGGTACGGTACGATCATCTGTAGCATTAGCATTTTATGGACTACATAAATTTTAGATTCTGATTGCAGCTTCTTGTATACGGAACGAGGTGTAATGCCTAAGTTTCATAACATTATCTTCTCACTTTCATTATATTTTTCCAACAGGGGACAAAAAAGTGGCCATCAAAATCGTGGAGAACATCAAGGAGAACTTGGAAGAAGTGGAGGCCGAACATCGAGTCTTGACCCAACTCAGCATGCACGATAACTTCCCCCACTATACAGGCACCTTTCTTAAGAAGTTCTCAAATTTGGAAGAGCATCAGATATGGTTTGTTATGGAGGTGAGTTAGTGGGTGTGTATGTAATCTCTCTCTATCTCGCTCTCTCTCTCTCTCTACTGGTACCTTTCTTAAGAAGTTCCTCAATTTGGAGGATCATCAGATATGATTTGCTATGGAGGTGAGTTCGGGTGTGTGTTTATCTTCTTAGCTCTCTTACTCCCCCCCCCCTCTCTCTCTCTCTCTCTCTCTCTCTCTCTCTCACACCTTTTTCAAGAAGTTCCTAGTTTTGAGGAGCATTTTCATATAATTGCAACGTGATCTGAGTTCTATTGAGTTAATTTTGAAGAACTTATACGGTTGCAAAATTTATGATAAGATAATGATGATTAGTATTACAGAAACGTTTTGTCCCCAGTATGCGACTCACGGGACCATAACAGAGCTGGCCCGAGCCTACAAGAAGACAGATGAGAGGATGCCTGAGGATCTTATATCGTACATCCTCAAAGAGATCATTAAGGTAAGAATTGGTCGATAACTCTTCAATTATTCAATCATAAAATTACAAATTGGTTCACAATTCGTCAATTACTCGTCTGGTTGACAAATTGGGGCTCATCACTCATGATAAACTAAAAATGGGTGATTTTGACGATCATAATGGGTTTGTTTCGACCAAGATTATTAATGATACAATTAATATAATCAACATAGACATCTTCAGGGTAGTACAAATTACCCTGAAGATGTCTTGAAAGAATAGATGAAAGCTTAGTGTTCCAATATTTAATTTTTCCTAGCTTAGCAAGTTTGACTACATTACATTATTTTGTTTCTTTTTGTCAACAGGCAGTGCAGGATCTCCACCAGGCTCACATCATGTACCGAGACGTGAAAGGCATGAACATCCTGCTAACTGAGGATGGCAATATAAAACTGGTCGATTTCGGTGAGTCAGCTAGGTAGATTTGACTGGGAGGGTATGGAGTAAGTGGAAGAGGTGAGCAAAGTGGTTAAGGAAGAGATGTGTGCAGCATCTGAGGAGGTATGTGGAGTTAAGAGAAGAGGGAGGGGAGTGAAAGGTGGACTGAAGAGGTAAAACTAGCTGTTGAAGATAAGAAGAAAGAGGAGGGCAACATAAAACTGGTGGATATTGGCGAATCTTCTGTAGGCTATTGTGAAATCTCAAGTTGGCACTGTACTATTTTTGTCGCCTTTACAACTACTTTACATGACTGTTTACAATTACACAACAACACTGTATTAGATGTAGAAATCCCATCATATTAAACTGTCAGTGAGATTATTTGAACTCCAACATGACCAGGTTAAAGTAACTGAACTAAAGGTTTATAAACACCCCTGACGGTCACAAAGGCTTATAAGTATCCCAGAAAGAGCGCACATCGCGTCCTATGTGTGAAAGGATTAAGTAATCATAGTAACCTTTAATCTACCTAAAGCAAGAGTGGGATGGATCCGACCATCTCGTTCTAAATATATTTGTGTAACTAAAAGTTTCAACTGTCCTTCTCTTTTCTCAGGTCAATGCGGGTACCTGGACTCCACCATGGCCAAGCGTAACACTTCCGTGGGTACCCCCTACTGGATGGCTCCGGAGGTGATCGAATGTGAACAGAAAACGGACATTGACTATGACAACAGAGTCGACGTTTGGGCTCTAGGTAAGTAAAGTTAACGTTAAACGATTTTATTTAGCTTATGAAGGATCTACTGTATGATAAAATGATACGGGTACCATACTCTGAATAAGTTTGCTTCCTATAGATCCGTCCTAAAATGTATAAGATCTCATGTTTGTCAGACTATGATAACTATGGTACAATGGGGTTATTTAAAGAGGATTACTATTATATCTAATACAGCAATGAGAGAGAGAGAGAGAGAGAGAGAGAGAGAGAGAGAGAGAGAGAGAGCGAGCGAAAGCTAGAGCGACTACGTTCCATAAAAGTCTAGCGGCCAGAGAATCCGTACAAATGTCTTCAAATAAGTTAAGTTTGTCCCAACTTCAGAAAGATATAGGCGACTACTGGTTAGCATACACGGCTGTATATTCAGATGCTATGGTCTCTATGTACTCGATTTATTTTAACTTGGCGGAATTTTGACTCCCTTAGCAGCTCATTTCTCAATAACTAATGGAAAAAAGTGCAGTAGGCTAGATGATGAGGAATATCTAAATAACGACAGTAACCAGCATTTTAACTTGATCATTTAAATTTGATTTTAAATACTAATGAACTCTGGTACGTGAGGGCTTTCGAAGATTTCAGAATATGGCTTCATTAAATCTTCTGTACAAGCATTTCTGTCCTCTTAAAATTTGATTTTACTAATCTAGTATTAACCATTTCAGTTCACGATGACGCCATTTCTAATTTATTCTTGCAAACGCTGGACAATTTTATATCCATCACTGTTCATTAACACATAGCTCAGTATTAACTATTAATCCAACAATCTTGATATCGGTACCGGTACTCTTCTCGAGCAAAAACAACCACAGATTTACAATAATCCCTAGGAAGAAAAACAAAGCTTTTAATTAAAAAAAAAGAAAAGAAACAAAAAATCAATTTATAACCACCCCTGGACAAAGAATCCCCACGAACTCGGCAGGACCCTACAATCTAAATATAAACCTCTCACCGCAAACAACCGGAAACATACAGTATAACCATTCCTGAGCAGAAAACACCAGCATAGAAGGACTTAACCATTTAGATATGCTACGCACCTTTCACCAAAACAATCACAATTTTGTAACTATCCCCGGGCAGAATCACATGGGTTTCCAAAAGACCTCAACATTGCTCATCAATCTACAATGTAAAATTTGAGAGTGCATTACATAACTCAAACTGTAACATACTGACATACATTGCAAAATTCATAAAATTAAACACAAAGACTCAATATTGTTACCGTGTCTCAGGTCTAAACAGCTGCCAATTCATAACCATCTCCCTACAGGAATCACGGCCATCGAACTTGGAGACGGCGAGCCCCCTAACGCGGACATCCACCCCGTGAGAGCCATGCTGCACATCGTTCGTAACCCTCCACCCACCCTCAAGAGATCCTCAGACTGGACACAGGAATACGTGGATTTCGTATCTGAGTAAGTGTATTTGATGTTTGTTCCTGTTTTTGTTTTCGCTATTGGGTAAATATTGATGATAATCAGTTGGTCAGTTCGTAAGTCATACAAATGCATTATCAAAGTCCACCCTGAAGAGCTCCTCAGATTTGACTCGGGAATACATGGCCTTCGTGGCTGAGTAAGTTTATTGGACCTTAGTTTCTATGTAATTAATTTAGTAATTATTTTGTTTTCATTCATATTATTCAACCTAGTCTACTTTAAAATACCTACATGATTATTATTATTATTGTTAATATAATTATACATATATCTTTTCAGATGTTTGGTTAAAACCCCGGACCACAGGCCAGTGATGATGGAAATTCTGGAACATCCATTTATTACCAGTGTTCCTGAAGATCCAACAGAGGTGAGTGTGTGTGTGTGTGTGTGTGTGTGTGTGTGTGAGAGTGAGTGAGTGAGTGAGTGAGTGAGTGAGTGAGTGAGTGAGTGAGTGAGTGAGTGAGTGAGTGAGTGAGTGAGTGAGTGAGTGAGTGAGTGAGTGAGTGAGAGAGAGAGAGAGAGAGAGAGAGAGAGAGAGAGAGAGAGAGAGAGAGAGAGAGAGAGAGAGAGAGAGAGAGAGAGAGAGAAAAAAAAAGTGTGTATGTGTGTGTGTGCTATTTTTTATTATTATGTCCTACATTATCATAATATTATGTCCTATACAAATAAAATTCACGTAATGATACCTTATAAATTGAAATTGACCGTGAAATAAATACTAACTACTGGTATTAACTTTCTCCCCCGAAATATCAACTTGTATCAACTGAATTCAAAATCTATCACGTAGTTTTCCCTTGGCAGTTGCGCAAGAAACTGATGAAGGAACACGAGAGACTGATCGGGTCGGAATACAAGCCAGAGAGACCTGTAACAGCCATCGCTAGGCAAGGCTTCCTCAAGGTGAGCTTGGTTCTTCAAATCTATATAGTCTTTAAAAAACACAACAAATACAAATAACAATTAATGAATCCCAAAATGTTCATAATGAAATATTCAAAATACTTTTGGAAACAACATGCAGACACAAAACAAGTACGCACAATAGAAGTAAAACTGATACTAGTACCGGTACCGGTGTCTAGCCATATAAGTGACAGCCATATAAGCGACTCTTGCGAAATCAGTGACCTTGCCCCGGCGTCGCACTGTTTTCAATAAAATGTTCAATTTAAAAAATGTATTGCCATGAAACATTTACAATACAATACTTACAAAATATAATATACACTACAAAGTTCATAACAATGAGGACTGATGCCAAAGGTATGTATGCCCTCTAATTATTTTTCATGGGGTTAACTTATCCTTAACTAAGTTGTGGGTCCAGGATCGATAGCGCTCACTATATCGATAGCACTCACGATCACTCACTATTCATTCTAACCACTCATAATCATTCACTATATCATATCTGCCCATATCGTCAACTATCCACCCCCACTACACTATCCACAATCACTATTACTCAAACTCCTGATAATCTTATTTATACAGTGTACCAGGATACAGCCCTACTAAAATGTCTTATATTATTTCAGACTGAGCGCAGAACAAAGCCCAAGAAAATGATTACTGACGATTTGGCTGGTCTGGAGGTCGTCAATGAAGAGGTGAGTAAATTAATTTCCGAGTAAATGTTATTGAAGTTATTGTAAGCTATGATATATAGCTCTAAAGCAGGTTAGATCCTCTGTTCTGCCATTTATACAGCCACGATGGAAATGAGAAGATTCAGAGCAAATTGCTGCAAGTCATTAGTAATCATATACGCCTTTACTAAAAGGCTTACAATACAAGGGATCCCTACCGTCAGCCGTCCAGTTTCTGTTGATTACTGCACTTTAGAAGTTTCGGTACAATCGCCCACACGAGTTCTTGTATTCTACGTGGTTTTATGAATGGAAATATATACCGGTATATAGCAAAAGTGCAGTTGTAGCGCAATTTTAACACAAAGCTAACGCAATTTTAACACATTTAATCATATTTTCTAGGTGATTCTAGAAAAGCTACCCGCACACAATTTTTAAAAATCTAGTAAACTTAAAGCGCAATTGTAATGCTTAACACAGATCTACCACTATTTTAACCCAATATATCCCATGACCCAGGTTGTTCTAGATACGCTACACGCTCGCTGGAAGGAAGGCAAGATTTACACCTGGGTGGCCGATGTTCTGGTCTCCGTCAACCCCTTCAGTAATCGCTGTAAATACGATGAAGATGTGAGTAGTTCGATTTATCCTTTTATGATCACCATTATTATAATTTACATCAATATAATTCATCGTCTACATACATATCAATCATCTTCATCATTCTCTACATCAATATTAATCGTCGTTGGAAGGAAGGCAAGATCTACACCTGGGTGGCTGATTTTCTGGTGTCCGTCAATCCCTTCAGTAATCGGTGTAAATACGATGCAGAGGTGAGTTAGTTTGATTTACCCTTTCATTATCACCATTATTATTTGTATTATTGTCTATATTATAATCATCTACATCACCATTATCTACATCATCATTATCTACATCAATATCAATCCTCTACATCATCCTCTACATCATCATCATCAACATCACCTTTCTCCTCGTTCTCTTCGTTAGTCAACTACAAACGAAGGCCTCTCAAACTTTTCCACTCTAACTGGTCATTATATCAGCCAGGTTTATCTTTTACCTCGCATCTCTTCATCTGATTCTCTGCCTACTTATTTTGCCAGTTAAATCTCTGGGTTGTACGTGGTTAGATTTGTGTATAGCCTACTAAAGTAGAACACATGCGGCCGCTTTTTCTATTACTTTACACATGTTATTGTAATGTATCTCCAATGATTACAACATTATATAGACCAAATTATATCCACTGTATATTCAAGTGAGGTACAATTCGAAGACCTGCAACCGGAGCGACTCGCACATCTTTCGGAGTATATGCTATTTTTGAAACCCTAGTTAGTTAATAAACTACTTCCTTTTTCTATCTTAGTGAAAAATACCTCCAATGCTTTCAAAAATCTTTTACAAATCATTCCAATCACAGATTCAAGTAAAGTACACATTGAAGATCCACCCATCATTTGGAGTATACACTATTTGTCAAACCCGTTAGTTAATATACAACTTTCTATAGCATAATCTAATTTATTAACTTCACTCCCAACACCAAACATCTCCCAATGAAATTAATGAAAACATGTGATCCTTCCGGGATTCGAATCTGTAAAGAAACTACTTCCTTTTCCTATCTTAGTGAAAAATACCTCCAATGCTTTCAACCTTTTACAAATTATTCCCATCACAGATTCAAGTGAAGTACAAATTGAAGATCCACCCATCATTTGGAGTATACACTATTTGTCAAACCCTAGTTAGTTAATATGCTACTTCCTTTACCACAATCTAATATATTAATTTAACTCACAACACCAAACACCTTCCATTGAAATTAATGAAAGCATGTGCTCCAACCGGGATTCAATCCTGTGTTACTTACCACATACATAACTTAAACATTCAAACCATTACACCATCAAGACAGTTAAAGGTTAAGTTCTTGACTACGATTATATATCCATCACAGATTCAAGTGAAGTACAAGTCCAAGTCCCGCAGCCAGAACGACCCTCACATCTTTGCCATCGCGGATCGAGCCCACCAGGACATGATGCATCACAAGGAACACCAGACCATTGTCCTTTCTGGCGAGTCTGGCAGTGGCAAGACCTTCAACTTCCACCAACTCGTCAATCAACTGTGCCATATTGGACATGTGAGTAGATATAGAAAGACAAATGTATACTTAGAGCTATGTATATACCCAGGCACATACCCCATAGCTGGGGGTGGCCGACTCGAGACAGAGCTCAAACTGAAACAACATATAAAGTTCCAATATTTAGGGTTTGGGACCACTTTTGCGCTCCCTCACCCCTTGCTCTGTCTCGTCTAGTAGGTGAATTTTACAAGAGGAGGAGGATTCCTAGCACCCGCCCCCGAAGTACCGGTAGGAAAATTAGTTCCAGAAAAGAGACAGGTAGAAATGCCAAAGGTTGGGTAGAGAATGCCAAACCTCACTCTGAACAGGACTTAGAGATATACGGTACTAATAGATTGATATAGAAGAGTAGATAGTACAGTGATTGAAGAGAGAGAAGACCAATACATTACCTACCAGGACATGATGCATCACATTGAATATCAGACCATTGTCCTTTCCGGCAAACCGGGCAATGGTAAGACCACAATGCAAAGAAAACTATCCTCGAGATCTATTGCTATTCTTTTTATAAATCCCCCCACAGAGCAACCCAGGTCTCATCGACAAGATCAAGAAACTCGTTATGGTTCTGGACGCCTTTGGCAACGCAGTGACGCAGCTCAATCCAGACTCCACACGCCACGCCAGATACTTCGATATTACCTTCTCCAAGACCGGCAAAGTGTCTGGAGCGATTGTTTGCATGATGATGTTGGACAAATTTAGAGTCACCGACAGACTGAGGTGGGTAACTTTCATTATAAAGCAATTGCTACAGGTACTCCCCGAAGAAAATGGTTTAACAAATACTCCTTTGGTTTGTTGCTGTTGTTCCCCAGGCTGTTTGACCGAACAGCCTCAAGGTCCCGAGCAAGGCCAAGGCCATAACCGAGTGCAATCTACAGAACCCTCCCAGCTTTACCACTAAGAAAGCCCAGGTGACCGAAGCCGCTCCCAGGCAAGGGGCTGATGAGGGTGCGGAAACGCCTGGGACACCAAAGCCCCACCCAGGGCCCTGTGTGCCTTTGGTTATTTGGAATGCTGTACTATGGATATTATATTGTAGAGTACAAATAAACATCCAAATTGTCAAGGAATTAAGGTGTGGAACAGAACAGCTTGTGGACACCATATTGTTTAATCTCAGGTCAAGAGTTAGTGGTGATATTATACTATTTTTCTTCTACTCTCACTTAAAACAATAAAACAAATATCACTCCTTCTCTTCTTTAGTACATTATCTCATTACAAAGTGTCAATGGCTCTCATATCTCACGTCGCGGAATTTCGATCACGTCTTCCTGCACCAGATTAAGGGCCTTCGTGTCTCGCTCTATGCCATCTATCTTAAGAGATTTCCACTTGAGGGATTTTTTTTCTCCCTCATGTTTAGCTCCATTGCATTTGAGATTTTAAGACATTCGCCCCATTAGTTCGGCGATTTTAGAACTTTCGCCCCGTTTCTGTCAATTTTAAGACCTTTCGTGCCAATTAGGTGTCGATTTTTTCCTGGCGAGTGAAAGCGAGCCTGTAATTTAAGAGGAACCAGCCATCAGTCGGGACATTTTTCTACCGAAAAATGTACACATTTATCTTGAAATGGCTAAAGGGGTAGTAATGTTAAGCTTAATGGTGGTCTAGAGAACAAACTAAAACCCTATCCTTAATATATCTATACTGTATTATGACAATCTCTTAACCCGTACAGCCCCAGCGACGCGCCTGACGCGTCGGCGATGTATGTAACGCACAGCCCCAGAGACGCGCCTGGCGCGTCACCCTAATTGCGCCGACCGTAACCTCAGGTGTAGCCACTCAAGAGGGCTCAGATTTGTATGGGAACTGTGTACGTATCCCACGCAACCGTGCCGATGGTTGAAAACTCTCAAAGTCCACGTGCGTGCGCGCGAGCGCGCAAAAACCTGTTTTTTTGGGATAATTGCCTTCAATTTTTTACTCTTATAAAATCCGTTTTCGGGGGCTCTGTAGGACCATTTTTTAAGCTTTTTGAGCGGTTTTTCGTGGTTTTTCCTTCATTCCTAACCCATTCGCTATTGTTTCTGGAATAAAACCATTTTTTGAAAACCGGCCGGGTTCTGGTGCGCAAACATTACAAAACTAGCCGGGGCTCCACGGGTTAAATAGGGTGTCTCAAAATAGATGCAACCCATTAACATTATAATAATTTATTACTAAGACAAGAAACTACAAAAAATATTAAATTTTCTAGAAGCTGATATTATAACAATTAAGAAACTAAAGATTTGAGGTCTCTAGCTCAAAGGATACATCCATTAGAGCACATGTTCCAAATGACTACCGTTGCACTGCAGACACACTTGAAGCCGACGAGCAAAGTTGTCAATCACCAAAATGGTCCGATTATGCCATGTTTTGAGATGGCCAACCAGGCTGTGCATTTCACAGAGTGCAGATTCGTGCCATCAGGAAGGAAGAGTGTCTATTTATCGCTATATATTTCTCCCATCTCTTTTACACAGGGGAGAGAGTAAGTACCGGTATATGACAATCTCTTACATATCTTCTCTTTATCGCTATATATTTCTCCCATCTCTTTTACGCAGGGGAGAGAGTAACTTCCACATTTTCTACTACCTCTACGATGGGCTCTCACAGTCATCCCGTCTCTCGCGCTACGGACTTAAACTGGGGCGGAAATACGTCTACCTAGCCAAACACGCCTTCGATAACGAGGTCTCCAACGCCCAGACGTTCTTGAAGATTGAGGAGGCATTGGTGGTAAGTTCAGTTCAGTTCTATATTTTGTATGGTTCCATGTCAGTTGAACCAGTGCCACTTCAACCAGTGCCACTTTAACCAGTGCTAACTCAACCAGTGGCCACTTCAATCAGTGACCATTTTCAACCAGTGACCATTTTAACCAGTAACCTAACCTAACCTAACCTAACTTGACCTGACCTGACCTGACCTGACCTGACCTGACCTAACCTAACCTAACCTAACCAAACCTACTGGGTAAAATGGTCACTGGTTGAAATGGTCACTGGTTGAGTTAGCACTGGTTAGAGTGGCACTGGTTCAACTGACCTGTCACCATTTTGTACAGTTGTTGAAGATGTATTTATTTTATACTAGCACACCGATATACAGCATACATAAATACAAACATTGCAAGCCTTCCTCAGAGTTGAAAGAGTGACAGGGCCAAGATCAAGGGACGTTCGAGCCAAAATGCCAGGACACCTGAGTTTGAAGCAATTAAAAAAGTCATATATATATATTTAAAAGACATATCTTATAAAAGGGTATCATATTAATACATATTGATCTAGTAAATATCTATGTACTAGTAGACTCAAAAGCGATACCCACATCTAACCAATGCCACGTCTTGGGTCATGCTTTTGTAATCAACTTATCCTTGCTCAAAGAATACACAGTATGTCATTGTCTTCAATACTTATTTCGTATATATTTTTAAATAAAAGTCTATTGTTTTGAAGATAAGCAGACATCAATAGAGTAGTAACCCTTTCAAGATAAAAGGACAAGTTTTTTCCTTTTCATTCTAGCTGTTAGCTGACGATTTTATTTGGATTACGAAGGACTTGTGCGAGTCAGATTATTCATAGAGGTTGATTATACTCGTTTGATTCCTAGGCTGCTTTCTAAATCCTGATTGAAATCGTCCAATGTTAGCTAAAATTAAGTTTAAGGGGAGATTTTTAGTATGTTTCATGACCCCTATCAAACTTTAAAAAAATACCCCCAAGACCCCCTTTCAATATATATACTGCACCCAACTGCACTACGAATAGCCTAATGATTAAGCGAGAGGAAAAAATATTTTATGGGGCACAGATCACATAGGACTGACTTCGCTACAAAATATTCTTGAACCAAATGATATTATTTTTAACATTGTTCTTATCTTAGGTAATCGGAATGACAGACCGAGAGATGCACACGTTATATCTCGTGCTGGCCTCCATCCTGATCATCGGGAACATTGAATTCACAGGCGATTCTGAAGCCGAGATCGCCGACATGGACCCTATTGTCGAAGGTAAGGGTATACACTATTTTGTACCTTATATTATTTTTTGTTTACTTATTTATTTATTTATTTTTGTATAATTGAACCTTATACTATTTTTTTATTTCATATTTTATTATTACTACTGTACTGTATTTTTATTTTATTTTATAATAGAACACCGACTGCAACAAATCAGGTACAATAATGAGCATGTTATTATTATCTTATGTATTATACAGTATTAACACATTATTACGACAACTTTGGATATTTCAGATGCATTTATACATGAGATTTTGCACCTTGCATGACTAGGATTGAGTCGGCACAAAAGGAATACTTTGACTCGAGTTCCAAAACGGCCTACCAATCTATTGATTCAAGCATACGATAATGCCCTTATGACACTAAGCCAAGAGACCATTGACAGAAAAAAACAAGTGCAAACAACCCAAAACTGCGGATCAGCACGTTCTGCTATGCAGGGCTTCAAATGCTGTAAACCACACGTCTTACAGTGTAGACAACAAACTACCCACTTCACCAGTCAAGCTGTGCATCAAAAGCAAGTTGACCTCAAAATAACTGCATCCGCACCAGAACCTGTACCTGAGAACTCAACTGTACTTGTTTCTGTAACTTCACCTGTACCTATCTCGGCATTGACCCCAAGCACCTAGCTCCCATCCTGTGCCTGCAACTTAAGCAAATTCAACGTGTACAGCCACCACCAAGATTATCGAGTATGTGCTCTGGGAATGTGTTTCAGAGCTTGATTAAAATACAGAGTGGCTCATCAATAGAATGCCATCAACCTCATTACACTTTGCCAGACACTCACATATGTT
Organism: Paralithodes platypus; assembly: GCA_032716605.1. NCBI lineage: Eukaryota > Metazoa > Arthropoda > Malacostraca > Decapoda > Lithodidae > Paralithodes > Paralithodes platypus. Next base: position 9,636,058 of record CM064562.1, on the reverse strand, counting down.
GTAACTGCGTTTGTCAACAATCTCAGAGTGGTCGCCAGTGCCGAACCAGTGTCTCCCCTCGCCACTGCCTAAGAAGTTTCGTGTGTGCCATATCCTACATCCTGTAGTGGAACTAGACACTTGAAGCCTGCACATATAGGATTGCCTTTCATAGAATCAGTTAACTACTTATCTAATACCATGTACTAGTGATAGCTAAAAACCCATTACATGCCATTATTTTTCAGTCACTACCCATAATCAATTTACCTACATACAGTACATTATCCTTAGTTGGCAGCCTCTTAAACGTAAATAATACAACTAGTGTGATATTTCATTCATGCTATCTATCTTGTGTACTCATCTGTCTATTGCTTTCATACATAACTGTCTTGTAGATGGATTGGGTTGGAGAAGAAACACAGGGAAGATCTTTGATTCATTATTCTCTAAACGTTTCGGGCTATGTACCCATCTACAGAGAGACTGACTTATTTTTGTATTAATTATTCCTACAGTGTGCCGCCTCTTGGACATAGAAGAGAAAAAGCTGGTGTGGTCTCTGTGCAACGCAGTGGTGGTGAACAAGGACAACACGGTAAAGCAGGAAAGGAAGACACAGTACGAGGCCGAGATGAGTCGAGACGCGCTGGCTCGGGCCATTTACTCCCGGTTGCTGGACTTCATGGTCAATACCATCAATGCCAAACTGACTGTCACTAGGCTGGTCTTGTGAGTATTCTGTGCCCCATAAATTGTTCTTTCCTTTCACCTAAACATTACGCTATTCAGTGTGCAGTTGGGTTTGAGTATATGATTAGATTGATATCCAGTATTCGATAAATGGATATAAAATCGTAGTCATACTTAACCTTTAAGGAGGCAGGTCATGACTATAATTTTGTAGGTGAACAACAATGTAAATTGTGAGTGTTATATTTGACCAAAGTTAATTAATTATGTATCCCTTTGATGTAGAAAATAATTTTGCACAATTTGATTATTATTATTTTTATTTTTTTTATAAATATCATAGTTTACGATATTCATGGCAACGAAGACGACCACTCGGTTACAGATGGACAAAATTATTTGTAAATAATGAGTTGATTTAATTTGAAATGTTTTTTAATGGGAAAATAGTTTTTTTTGCTGAAGAAAATGGTACAAATTTCATCAAAATCCATTAAAAACTATGGCAGTTATTCAATTTGTATTGTCGTAAAAGTTCTTTTACGGAAAACGGAGGTCAAAGTTCGGAAAGTGATATTATAGTGTATCTCGACAAGTATTGGTCCCAGAGACTTGAAATTTTGCATGGTAATAGATTTGAGTGATATGAAGTGGCTGTAAAATCATTCCTCTACCTATAAACACATCTCATTTACAAATATTTATATGTATACAGCCTTTTACGGTACATCATACCTCACCACTGGGAGTCACGGTAGTGCAAGTTTCAATGGCGTCGGGTTATTTATTATCCAGTGATGGGCACCTTCCCTCCCTCCACTCACACCACTACCCAAAACAAAACTAAATTCCTCAAAATACTTGAAAAAATGGTGCCACTTACCAGGTATAGACCTAGTACTGGTACTTCTTAGAACATCCCGGCACCATAGTCGGCATCACCTTTGCTGAAACTCTTCTTATGCTTGTTTTTTTTTTTGGAGCTCCTGTTCCTTCCTTTGTCTTTTTCTTCACAGTGCTTGTCGGAGATGGCGGTTCGTCTGAAGCCAATTTCTGAAGGGATATCGGTTCTTGAATAGCCGAAGTTGTGCTCCAGAATGGTCAGAGTCATGCCATATCTTACGGTGTTCAATCTATAAAACTTAGTTTTTGTTAGCTTGTGCCAGATCTTGGAGTGAATGCTTTCATTTACGTTTTGAGTTTTGCCTAGCATACACTTCACTAGCAGTTCTGAATTTGTCATCTCGAGGTAAACCTTGAACACTTGGTCCCTTTCTGGTGGGTCAAGAGTAAACTTGACCTTCATTTCTTTGTGAGACTTGGGCATTTTTTTCTCGGCTAGTGCTTTCTGGTAAAAACACCAGGATGCTGGACCAGGTGGGCACTGATCATGCATTGGGTTTTCATCAGTGCTTGTACAATGGCTGAACGTTGACATTATGTCCTTCCTGAGGTCCTCCACAGTAGCTGCCTTGTTCCTTCTTATAGCCTGTCCATAGTAAAATGGAATTTTTTCACCACTGCATCCGTCAGCTTATTTTTCCCACCAAGCAGCTTCCTCCTCTGAATTTTTCCACTTTTTGTTGTTGTTTCTTTTACAGCCTTGTCTCGCACATTATGCAACCTCGTGCCCAACCTCTTGCTGACATGGTTGACACATTCTTCTTTGATGACTGGCTGATCATCATAAGGTCCTTTGCCATCTCTTAGTTTTCTAACGGCCAAATATGCCGAAGAGTCACCATCTCCAATGAACGTTGTATCTTATTCTTTTCCTCTGACCTCTTCCACATTCGAACCGCAGCTTCTGCCTCCATGGCTCCCGCTTTACCGTCGAAATTCTTCAGGCAATGAGGCTTGTGTAGTTGTGTTCCGTCTTCAAGCTATTGTATTTTGAAATAAGCATTTTTGTTATTTTTCTCTTATTTTCTAATTTCGTACACTGCACACACAGGTTTGAAAGAACTTCGTGGTCAAGTATGAATCCTGTTTCTGACTCGACCACACACCCAACTCCGATGTGTGAATGGTGGCCTCTTGTCAGCCATGAACCGTCGTAGGACACCATTACGTTCAACACGCCTCCCTGATCTTCTTTCTTACCGTTGCTCTCGTAATGTTGCTTTACACAGTCTGTCACAATAGCCTAGATCGTCTTTCTTCATTTACCTTCACAATTTTGTCGCCTACAAAATGTTGCACAGCATAGTAGCCCCCTTTGCTCAGGGGCTTCACATCGAGCGAAGAATTAATTTCCTCGTAGCCAGCATAGCCTAACCCGAGCCTTAATTTATGCTTTGATATATGCACTTGGTAGTGGAAATCTGTCGTGCAAAATCTCAAGTTCATCCTTAGGCTAGCCTAGGCCTAAGGCCTAGCCTAGCCTATATTGAATTTTTTTACACTGCCTAAACTTTACTGAGATAGTTATGTCAGCTGATTTACCTCCAATTTCTGCATCCATTATCCCACCACAGTCAACACAAGCCCCCATAGCACTATCGAAAAGGGCATGACACTTAGAAATAGAAATTATGATGTTGCCATCTTCACTACTGGTAGGCCTAGGCTCATCTCTCTCTGCAGAAGGCCTAAACACCTTCTTCAGCAGCTGCTCACGAATCTCTAGAGTAGTATTTGCAGCCCCAATTATTGATTGGGACTCTTCTTCGGATGACTGAGCCTGTGATGAGGTAGGTTCTTGTTCTTCAGAAGGCCCCTGTACAGGCTCAGCTGAGAGTGAGGCCTGATTTCCTTGGGATGAGTCACTATCTTCCTTTTCATGGCTTCCCTGGCAGCTGCAGCTCGAGCAACATGCCTCAACTTGGCCTCCTTTTGCCTAGGCATCGCAAATAATTTGTATAATCCAAAGCACTGTATTCAATGTTTACACACACACCTGAGAACGTCAGATTCACTATTGCTTTATGGGTAATGTAGTGGTAAGCCTAATAGTCACGCTTATTTCTATGTTTATTTTAGCAGTGAGTGTATATTGTGAAGGTATATGCATATATAATACATCTAAGATATCTATGAAGACAAAATATGAGTGAAACTCACACAAAAGTATCAAAAATCGCGATTTAATTATGTATAATAAGTGCATTCTGGGAAATGTTGTGGCAAGAATAATAGTCACTCAATATTTCTATTTTTATTTTAGCATTGAGTGTATAATATTGTGAAGGTACAAGTCGTTTTCTACGGAGCGTAGAAAACTAGAGAACTGAAATGCGACCATATACTTAGCTATTTTTAGCGTTCGGCCATCAAAACTCGATTTTTTCAGCTTATCAAATGTGCGGCCGAACCCACATTTTAAAGGGACATTTAAAAGGACGGAAATTAAAGGGAGGGACCATAATTTCGCGTTTTTAATAGTCATTATATAAAATATGGGTATTTGAGAAGCCATTGGGCATGAAATCTGAAAATCGATTTTTTTTTTATTAATTTTCTTGTTGTGTCTTGATGGTGTAATGGTTAGAGTGTTTAAGATCTACAGTATATGTGGTAACCCAGGTTCGAATCCCGGGAAGATCACATGCTTTCATTAATTTAATTAGGTGGTGTTTGGTGTTGGGAGTGAAATTAATAAATTAGATTATTTATGTATGTTCTACAGCTATGCATATTAACAAGAAAATATTACAAAAACTCATCGAAATTTCACTCCTCTTTCTCAACCCCCCAAGTGGCGACCCCTACGCTATCGGAATCATGGACATGTTTGGCTTTGAGGCTAACGACCACAACACCTTGGACAACATGCTGGTTAACCTGGCCAACGAGCAGGTCCAATACTTCTACAACCAGTACATCTTCAACTGGGAGATGGTAAGTACTAGTGAAATACCCTGAGAAAATAGACGAAAGCTTGGTGTGTTCCATTGTTTCATTATTTCTGCGAGTTTTAATACACTGGGGAAATATATTTAGTATTGTGGCTGATCCATTATGACATGTGGATGAATTAGGTGGAAGGGAAACACAAGAAAGCGCTTGAATTCTTTATTTCTCTAACGTTTCGGGCTAGGCAAAACCCAGTCTCTCTGAAGATGGGTTCTGCGTAGCCCAAAACATAAAGAGTTCAAGCTCTTTCCTAATCCATCCATATTTAGTATTCTAGAAAGGCTTTCGAAAAACTATTTTAATAAGCTTTCAGAGACCTGTTTTGTCAAAAATATTATTTTACATCTCTGAATGTTCTCTGGTTTCAACTTTCAGCCTGTTCCTGTTCTCTCTCACACACAATATGGTACAGAAGAAGACATCTATGTCAAAAGTATAGTTTAGTATGCTACCAAAAGGTCTACTATTCTACAGTAACTATGTATTTGTTCCATTCTATATATATCTATCCAATTAAGCTTTCAACGCATAATTAGCACCCTATCCCATTCCCTTAACAGCAAGACTACTCCGAGGAAGGTATCCCAGTCAAGAACTTCACCTTCCCTGATAACCGGCACATCTTGGAGTTGTTCCTGGCCAAGGGAAATGGTATCATGGCTATTCTGGAAGATGTCACCAGAGAGAACGATGGCAGTGATTCTTCATTCGCTTGTAAGTAATAGTGAAAATAGTAATAGTAGTTGTTCCCCAGGCTGTCTGACCGAAGAGCCCCAAGGTCCCGAGCAAGGCCAAGGCTATAACCGAGCACCCCCACAGAACCCTTCCTGCTTTACCACTAAGAAAGCCCAGGTGACCGAAGCCGCTCCCAGGTGAGGAGCTGATGAGGGTGTGGAAACGCCCAGGACACTGAAACCCCACAATAGTAGTAATAGTATTTGAAGTAGTCTCCGTAATAATTATCGTATCTCCAAAGTTATGGTATTACACTGGCACCAGTATTTCATCTTTATTTTTCTCATCCTATAGACAAGATTAAACAGAAGAGGAAAATAAATCAGCTTCAGTCAGTATATTATCGTTCAGTCTTCTATCAGCTAGATTTAAGTCCTTACACCAGTACTTAAACTATTATTATGATCTCACAGGCAAGATGAAGCAGAAGATCAACATAACTAGCTTCAGTCTCAGGTGCCATTATTTCATCACCCATATATATTTATCTAACCAGCTACTTTATGAGTCCTTACACCAAAATTGGAATTATTGTTATCATTCTACGCACAAACAGAAGAGCAACCATAAGCAGCTTCAAACAGTCTCAGAGCACCTTTCAGCCCTCTAAGTATTGTCATTTATAAGTTTGTCCTATCCAGAATGAGGTTTGGCATCCTCTACCCAACCTAAGCCGTTTCTGTCTGTCTCTTTTCCTGTACTACTTTTCCTACTTCGGGGGTGGGCGGCTAGGAATCCTTCTCCCCATGCAAAATTCACCTACTGGACGAAACAGAAAAATGGGCTAGAGAACGCGAAAGTGGTCCCGGACCCTGAGAATTTGGACCCTTGAATGTTCTTTCTGATCGGGCTCTCTCTCGTGTCGGCCACCCCCAGCTATGGGGTATGTGCCTGAGTGTATACATACATACAAGTTTTTACAGAAGCATTTCAGCTCTATCCTCATTCAACAGCCAAGATGAAGCAGAAGAGCAACCAGAAGCAGCTCCAGGTCGTCTCCGACATGACCTTCGCCGTGGCTCACTACGTCGGCCGGGTCAAGTACGACATCCATGGAGCCATCGAGATGAACAAAGATTCGGTTTCTGCCGGTAAGTCTATAATTCACGCTAACGTTTTCATGGGTTTACTTAGGAATGAGGGAGCTAAAGCATATCTCAATCTTTACAAGATCGGAAATTGTCAAAGTGAACCACTACATTGTCTTGACTGGTGAATGCTGGGCTCATAAAACCTAATTTAAACATTAGACTATTCAGTGTGCAGTTGGGTGTGAGTACATGATTAGATTGCTATCCAGTAATCGATAAATGGATATATAATCGTAGTCATGTACTTAACCTTTTAACTGTTTTGATGGTGTAATGGCTAGAGTGTTTAAGATATGTATGTGGTAACCCAGGTTCGAATCCCGGGAAGATCACATTCTTTCATTAATTTCATAGGGAGATGTTTACTGTTGGGAGTGAAATAAATATATTAGATTATAGTAATACTGGTTAGCACCAACTGATCTAAAAAATACTGAAACATTACGACAATAATGTTTAATGCAATACTAAGTTTCTTTGCGTATCTTACAGAGACTATCCAGACCCTGAGACGGTCGGCCAACGAAAAGGCTGACGGGAAGAAGGGCTCATAAATAGATAGATAGATATATATAAGTTGACCAAGACTGGCAACCTGACTATGGAGGTGGAGGAGAAGCGGAGGAAGGGGGGAAAGGGTGGCGGCAAGGAAAAGGCTGACGGGAAGAAGGGCTCAAGGGTATGTGTTAGATAGATAGATAATATATAAGTAGATATAGATAAAGTAGATAAATAAGTAGATAGATAGATAATATATAAGTTGACCAAGACTGGCAACCTGACTATGGAGGTGGAGGACAAGCCGAAGAAAGGCAGAGGTGGCGCAAGGGAAAAGGCTGACGGGAAGAAGGGCTCAATGGTATGTATTAGATAGAATGATAGATAAATAGATAGATAGATAGATAGGTAGATATATATATATATATATATATATATATATATATATATATATATATATATATATATATATATATATATATATATATAGATATAAAGAGAGAGAGAGAGATTAAATACAAGTCGTTTTTAGATCAGAGTTCTCCTTGCTCGCATGAGGAATATCAAACATATTAATGTCCGTTTTTAACTGAAGGTATATGTGTGATGTGTTTATTCAAATTCACACACACACACACACACACACACACAGACAATTATGTATATATAATATTTACTTTTTTTTTCAGAGATTCAACACGAAATCCAAGGGGCGCTGCTCGCAAACTCGCTCGACCCAGACGATGGGTATGAACTTCCGCTACTCGTTGATCGAACTTCTCTACAAGCTCACCAACTCCCAGCCCCACTTCGTCCGGTGCATCCGGTCTAACATGGACAGTTCCGGCAGCATATTCGACCGGGACATGGTAAAGCATCAGGTCAAGTACCATGCCGTATGTGACACCATCCGGATTCGCCAGCAAGGGTTCTCGCACCGTATCCCGTTCCAGGAATTCTTGAGGAGGTGAGAGAAAGAGAAAGATAAAGAGAGAGAGGAAGAGAAAGAGAGAGAGAGAGAGAGAGAGAGAGAGAGAGAGAGAGAGAGAGAGAGAGAGAGAGAGAGAGAGAGAGAGAGAGAGAGAGAGAGAGAGAGAGAGAGAGAGAGAGAGAGAGAGAGAGAGAGAGAGAGAGAGAGAGAGAGAGAGAGAGAGAGCGTACGAGACACTATAGCATGAGAAGAAAACAAATAAGACAAGGCCAATCCACCTCCTACACACACACACACAAATCCCCCCCCCCCCCCTCCAACACACACATACCACTCATACACACACACACAAACCATCCACACACACATGCACAAACCACCCACACACATACCCCCCTCCCCCCCCACAAACACACACACACCCACACAAACCCTCCCCCTCACACAAACCACCCACATAAACACATACCTCCCAACCACGTACCAACACATGTATCAAACCATTTATAATTTTGATATATTCGAAGAACCAGCTCATATCAATTTACAAAACATTACAGGTCTAAGTACTTGGCTTTAAGTTTGACCAAGATAAAGGCCTGACCTAAAGATAGATTAATATGGTAATGGCTTATAAGTAATTTGAGAAGCATATAATATATACCCCGATAATTATCCATTGTAGCATATTTATCAGGTACGAATTCCTATCGTCTTGAAGAAAATCAGGCATCATTTCTAGACGTTGAGTTTGACAAGGTACTGGATGTGACTAAGCACACATAAAAAGGATAGCTCTATTATATTAATAGTTAAGAAGAAAAAAACTGCTAATTTCCATGGATATTTCAATTCTTATCATACTGTACATCAAAAATTCCAGGTACCAGTTCTTAGCCTTCGAGTTTGACGAGGTAGTGGACATGACCTTGGACAACGCTCGGTTGTTGCTGGTCAGACTCAAGATGGAGGGCTGGGCTATTGGCAAGGACAAGGTCTTCCTCAAGTACTACAATGAAGAATTCCTCTCTCGGTAAGACAAGTGTACGGTGGCGCTAATAAGTCAAGTCTCAACCGCTATTACGTTTGGCTGGCTCTGTGCTGTATTAATGTCGGTCAGATGTTGAAAAAGGTGGGTAGGTGTAGGAACATGTTTGTATATCTCACTCGAAATGAAGAAATTGTGTTTAGATATGGCTGATACCAATTATTGATCAAAATATACTTGGTGCCAAGACAACTTATTAGATCGACTGTACTTATAACTCTTGATGGTGTAATGGTTAAGAGTGTATAAGATCTGTATGTGGTTCGAATCCCGGGAGGATCATATGTTTTCATTAATTTCATTTTATGTGTTATATTGGTGTTAAGAACGATGTTAAAAATCTAGACATTCTTTTATATTATTACCAAACCATTTCCCCCTTAAATTATGAATATTTCTATTATACTTTAACTATTTGCTGATTGTTGTATCAAGAGAATTACTAAAAATGGGAAATATATAGCAACTCTAACTTATATTCGAACCTTTTCTTCCTTTTCCATTCCCTAATTTAAAACAAGCAGCCTAGTGACGATCAGTATATATGTTGTTGCTTGCTTTCCTCTACATGTTCCTATGACTTACATTGCTTCAAACTCCGTGTGTCCAGGTATTTTGGCACGAAGATTCCTTTTTTTTTTTTTTTTATAAATTTTATTGCTGCAGCGAGTATTGACTTGACTGGAGAAAATGTTTACATTGTAATAATGTCTTCAAATATTAATGTTATTGTTGTTTAATATTGTTGGACTTTAACACATCCATATCTGCTTTTGCTTTCTTTCTTTCGCATGTTTCGTAAACTAGCCCAGAAGCACCTAACAAATAAAAACCCGAAAGCAACTGAAAACTGAAACATCCGTTCGCTTGCAGGCTGTACGAATCGAGTGTGAAGAAGGTCGTCAAGATTCAAGCCATGTTGCGAGCCTACATGCAGAGGAAGAAGAAGAAGCAGAAAGGCCTGAAGGATTCTAGTGAGCATTTGTCTTGATTTTGGGAGACTTTTGCGTATTTTAATGAATTTATTTAAATATAAACTATATAATAAATTATTATCGTTGTAGCGAGTATTGAATTAACTAGATAAAATGCCTACATTGTATTTATTACTTTAAACATTAATGTTATAATTGTTTCATATTGTTAGACTTTACCACAACCATACAGCAAAGAGAGACAGGCTAGAGGTAAATGTGTTAATTAGTTGACTAATTAATTCTACTTTATTTTATTAATATATACTGTATATATAATATAAATATTTTGTTATTGATATTCGTAATCTACTAATTATATATAATACTGTAGATAATAGTGTTCCTACTATTACTTTTATGTTGATTGATTTTTCATGTATATTGATATACATATGATTTTCATGATTTAATTATTTTTAGCATACATTATATACATATTTTTTCTTGATATATACTAACCTCAATTCTCATTTCCATCTTATAAGTATTCAACTTCCCCATGCATTAGTGTTTATATAATATTTCAACAAATTTTTCTCAGGTCAAATATGTAAGTGAAATAATCTATGTAAATTATTGAACCAGGCATTTTACTGCATCCAAATAATTGGCCAACAACATTTATATAATACAGTTTATCAATTATATTAAACTTTACTTGATCCCTATGATCACACTAAGGCTTTCTAGATTTGTTACCCTGATTTCAATTATGTTAAGCCTTAGAAGATTATGACGCATTTTTACAGTTTATTCTGGTTATCATTAGTAGATTATACACAGTTTAGGAAGGATCTGTGGGAATTATATGGGTAAAGACTATCTCAATTAACCCTCTGACTTCCATATACCCTTCCTAACCTGATTATAATCGTCTAAATATAGCCAGAAAACAGAAACGAAATGCGTCATTGGATCTTGAAAGATTAAGAATAATGTGCGATTAATTTAGCGGCCACTAAAATTATCAATCTTAAGAGGAGATTCCCACTGGAGGGATTTTTTTCTTGACCCCTTTCTCCCTCATGCTTAGCCCCATTGCTTTTGAAATTTTAAGACGTTCACTCAATTAGTTTGGCGATTTTAAGAACTTTCGCCCCATTTCTGTCATTTGTAAGATCTTTCGTGCCATTGAGGTGTACATTTTTACCTGGCGAGCGATAATGAGCCTGTAAATTAAGAGGAAGCGGCCTTCGGCCGGGAAATTTGTCTATCGAAAAAATGTACAAATTGATCTTGAAAGGGGGTCAAGGGGTTGTAATTTTAAGCTTAATAGAGGTCTATGGAACAAACTAAAAGCCTCCCCTTAAACTGTTGTGAATTTCTGGCAGGTCCATCATCGTCACCAGTAGAGGGGGCTGATTCTGACGAATGTAACTATATATATCAGCTGAAATGCGCTTTGATATGCCATGATTTGCTATGCACTCAATGGATTAATAAAAAGCTTAACTATATAAGCAAAAACTCGCTTTGATATGCCATGATTTGCCCTGTTTCAGTGGATTAAAAAAGCTTGATTACTGTATATAAGCTGAAATTCGCTTTGATATGCTCTTAATTGATACAAATACAGCTTAACTATACAAGCTGAAAATCGCTTTGATATGCCATGATTTGCTTTGCAATCAATTGAGTAAAAAAGGCTTCGCTCCAACAAGCTTTGCTTTAATAAAACTTCGCTTATTCTTTATGGCTTACAATATTCAATGTGATTTAATATCATATCTAAAAAAATGCAAAGTCTATTGTGATACAAAGAATATTACAGGACTTCAAGAAAAACTCATTATTTACTCATAATATTTTGCATCACATGGAAAATGATTTGATTATCAAGTAACGTAAATAATGATAACGATTTTTGCCTGCACCTAGCAAGTGACAAACAAAGTGTTCATTGGGCAGTGTTAATGAAATGCAGTTAATTCAAACACCATTTGAGAAAGTGCACTTTATTGACAACGTTTCACAGCTTGAGTGACCTGAAGAAACTATCTGCGAAAAGTTGTCAATAAAGTGATCCTCTTGAAATGGTGTTTGTATTCTTTCAGTCAACTTTCTGAATTAACTATCATGAAATGCAGTCTAAGCCTGTCCTTCCATTCATGTTTTTACTCGCCCATCACTTATCAATAACTATCTGATTTCCTCTCTATCCTTTGATCGACGTTAATATTCTACCTACTAAGTAGTAACCTATAATCTTAATCCGTCTTCAATATAATAAATTATACACACATTTTCTGCAGCGTCGATATATTTAATTTTATTATTTTGCAACGCTCTTGTTTTGTTTTCTTTTCGTATGCTGTAGAGCCGCCGAAAAAAGCGCGGGAAATGACGCAGGATGAGGCAGCTACTAAGATACAGAGCAGTAGGTTCAGAGTTGATTTTACTCAGCTTTTTATGGTTTATTTATACTTCTTAGAATTATTTGGTTCTTGTGCCTATAAGTTAGCGCCAGCGAACTTGACAATAATCATGACCCCTTAATTTATTATAACTCAAAATGAATTAATGTAATCAGGCTGAAGTTTCTATCAGGTGGGAAGAGTTCACCAGGAAATAGTCGACTGACTGGGGACAGAGGTGCATGGGGCCGTTTCGTTCGTGGCCACCCCTTCGGGGATCACGGTGTCCGTCAATATATAGATAGATAGATTTACAGTCAGTTTGCTCTAGGCCCTTTTGAGTTACAAAGAGGTCAGAGATCAAGATTTTTGTCAAGTTCATTGGCGCTACCTTATAGTTTTTAATTTGTTATACGAGTAGCAAGTTTAGTGTGCTTGTAGTTACGTGTGTTTGTATTAGTCCATCCACACTTGCCTTTGGTGCCAAGTAAACAGCAAACAATGTTTGCCGAGTTACCAAAAAAATAAAGCTTTCCAAAGGATTTTGACAGTCTAATTACTTATCCACTAATAACATTCTCCAGAGAATTGCAGTTTCCATTGCATAAACTGCAGAAGTAGTTGCACCAAGACAGAGAACGCTGAATATATCTTGGACATCAGATGATAGTGTGGACTGACAGATGCAAGCTATATTTATAAGTAAGGTATTCTGTGCAGCTAATGTTTCTGTTGTATTGAACGTGCTATTGTATCCAGATATTCGTGGTGAACTATGTATTCTACCGGAGATATGTATGTATGTACAGTATGTATGTATGTATGTATGCATGTATGTACTCAGGCACATACCCCACAGATGGGGATGGCCGACTCGAGACAGAGCCCGAACAGGGAAAACAATAATAATCATACACATCTACAGTAGGTCGCCCAGGAGGACACCCAGAGACCCAGGCCCATTTGGGGAATTCCAGCAAAAGATTCCCATAACCTAACAAATTCAAGCTGTTAAAAGTCACTGCGGGCAAACGAGATAATTAAAAAGCACTAACATATAGCAAACATGATCTTAGAACTATCCAATAATTGTATCTAACTTGATTCAGAGCTATTAAAACAAGCTTAATTATGACAGTCAGTTTTGCTTAGTGATGCAAATTGACACTGGCTTAAATCATTTTGAAAAATAAAAAATATCATTATCTCACACAAGGAAACGCCGATAAGGCAGGTCCCTCCCGCAGCCATCCCATCCTATCCTAAAGTGCTGCATGTATAATTCCCACGAACGTCTGGCAGTAAATGTTCGAATTAGTTAAATAAGTTCCTGTATGTTACATTGCCTATGTGTATGTAAGTATTTTCCATGTTGCTGTATTCCTTATACTTGTATGGGTTTACTCTATATGTGATTAATTATTTATTTGCTAAGTGTTTGTAACGGAAAACTTATATTTTAACAAAACCTGTAAAAATGTGATCATACTTTCTCGATAACTACATTTACATATTTACTTATGGGCATGATCAAGCGTAAGCTTCATAAACATTTACAAACATTCTTGCTAGAAATCTTCATAACCCTCTAATACTAGCACGATTAGAAAGTTAATATAATGTATATACCAAAGTCCAAAATATATATCCCTCTTTAACAGTTGATAAAAATTAAGTTTGAAAAGTAGACAGAATGAATATATACACCATGTGAGGAGGAGCACTTTATTGGCAACGTTTTGCATAGAGCTTCATCAGGGCTTCATTGACCTACAGATGCCAAACATTGTCAATAAAGTGCTCCTCCTCACATGGTGTTTATATTCAGTACTTTACAGCTCGATCTTACTTATGATTTCAGATTTCCGCGGCTTCAAGGTTCGGCAGGAGAACCCGGAGATAGCCAGCAAAATCAAGGAACGCAAGAGGTTTGGGGAGAGTAAGTACTTCGCTATGCAATACAAGTTTGCCTGCATACTGACTTTGTATTATACGTCTCCCCCTTTACAAAATAAATTGAAGATTAGATTGCTACATAAGTTGAGCTTAACATAAAATAATATAGCTGATTAAGTAAACAATAAGTGTATCTCCCCTTCAATCTCCCAAATAAACTGTAAAAATATATAAAATTAGAAATATATAATAATTAACATCGTTCTTAACCCCAATAACCCCCACATTTAATTATCAAAAGCATGATATCCACCCAGGATTCGAACCCAGGATACCACGTATAGAACTCACACGCTCTAACCATTATATATATTAAAAAAAAAAAAAAAAAAAAATTGAGAATTGGCTTATAAATCTAAAAATACACAAGGGAATTGGCTTTTTCAATACATAAACACACAAGAAAATCGGCGTTTGTGTCATTGCGTTATTCTTCTGTGCTACGAACAGAGACGGTGGAAGGAGAGGCAGCGCGCTATGTACAGTACTACTACCGCAAGTGGAAGATGCGTACCATGTTCCAGCAACTGCAGCTATACAGAGCAGACAAGCAGCAGCAACTGGTCTACTTCTCCCAACAGGTGAGATAGTTATATAGATACCCTGAAGATGTCTTGAGAGAATAGACGAAAGCTTGGTGTTCCAATGTTTCATATTTTCTAGCAAGTTTTACTACATAATTTGATCACACGTATTTGTGATTTAACCTCCATATATAGACAATGAATAAACCAGCATACGTTTAAAAATCGATAGAAAAATAAACAGGATATACAGATTGAAAAGGAATACATAATTTATGAACAAAATCAATAACAACTCTAATGATCCTCACTAGGGTGTTTGTTAAATGGTAAGCAATGACTGCCACAGAAAACAATTGGAGGCGTAGTGGTTGAGAACGGCCAGCCATTTGGTCCGACCTACAGAAAATTCTAACTAGAACCGAAGCCCGGAGATCACCAAGTTAGCTAGTCCTAGGATATACACATAAACAAATGCTGATTGTCTTTGTCGATTGTATTAGTGAAATTCATGAATACATAGCGGAATAAAATCAATATTCCTAATACTAACAGGTGCAAAGCAGCGCTGAACGTTCTTATGGATTTTTTTTAATCAAAACAGTCCTTAACCCAGGGACTGCGACAGTCCTTCCGGAAGCACAGTATTAAGCATGTGTAATAAGACCCTTCAAATGCCGTGCCAGTGGTGGGAAATGTCTCAAAATTGGGTGACACATAGAAAGTAGTGGTATCTCTCCATACCACATCCTCCACTTCTTGCCCCCTTCATACCTCACCTTCCCCCTTCCTGTCTCAACTTGACCATATATTTTGCACATATTCTAGCAGTTAATGGGTTCAAAATGATTACTTAAAGTTGGAATATAATAGAAGTATTGTTCACATCATTAGGTTCACCTCTACGGTCAAGAGATCCAGGCCAAGCAACAACGACTGAACGACCGCATGGACCTGTCTGCCATCCGCAACGAAGCTCAGGGAATACACAAGAAGATGCTGGTGCGGGAAAGACAGCCCACCCCGAAGTTGGCGCTCGACCACATGATCAACGCGTACTTTGATACTACCTTCCTCTGCGATCCCAGTAGGGCTAAGTAAGTAGGATTTGGTCTTACGAGATGCTGCTTACCGAAAGTTAGAGAAAGTGCGAGTGACTAACAGCCCTTCTCAAAATTGACGGTCGGCTACATGATCAACGAGTTCCTTGACATAACTTTCCTCTGTGATCTGAGTAGGGTTAAGTAAAAAGGATTTTGAATGAAGAGCTCCTGTTAAATGTAAACCAGCGTCTATTATGCACAGGGAAATTTGATATTATATGGATGGATAGGTGGCAAAGGGTGACTAAGCAGAAGTATTGACTGGGTAATCAGTATCGCTAAGCATCCTAAGTATCAAATTCATCAGCAACATTCGCAAAACTTTTCAGGAAGGGCCGCCAACAGGACGACGACTGGGAGGCCCCCTTTAAATCCCGGGCCGCCGCCGCCAGAGCTACCAACATGGGACTGGCTGATGGAGAAGAAGGAGAAGGGAAGGGAGCTCCGAAGAGGGAATACGGTGGAGGAGCAGCAGCAGCAGCAGCATATACCCCGTCGGATGTTAGATCTAGGACTGCTATGTTTGATCAAGGTGAGTTACATCAAATTCATATTATCACCAACCTACCAATTAACTTACAAATATGCTTAGTTAATGAAATAAATGAAACTAACGAATACATGTGGTACTCCAAGGATTCGAACCAAAATTTCGCGCACTAACCATTACACTATCAAGACAGTTATTAGAATTAGAGTCGAGACAATTAGAGAGCAAAAGATAGAGGGATAGCCAGCATGGGATTGAACGAAGGAGAGAAGGAAGAATAGAAGAGGCGGCGGCTGGTTACTCCACTTCGGTTGTCAGGTCTAGGACTGTCATGTTTGTCTACTTCTCCCAACAGGTGAGATAGTTATATAAATAATATATAAAGACAATGAATAAACCAGCATATGCATACAAATCAATATGTTAATGTTAAAGACAGCTACAGTGAGGAAGGCACAGAGAGACAGCCAACATGGGACTGATAGAAGTGGGTATTTGGTTGAGAAAATGGTTACTTCTCTTCAGATATTAAAACTAGGACTGTCATTTTTAATCAGGGTGAGCTATATTTAAGTTAGAGGTAAGTGACAATTATAGAAATATACAGAGAAATAACCAACATGGGACTGAACGAAGGGACTGGCTTTGATCCACTTGTAAACTGAATTGAACTGGACATTTACATTATGTAACTAACAAATATTCTAAACTTTACAGGTCAGAACTACAACGACGACGACTCCTCCCCATCGGAGGGCTCCGGTGGTTCCTCGGCCTACAATCGGTTCGCCGGCAGTAGCAGCAGCAACAAGCCATCCACCGCTTACAACCGCTTCGCTGGAAACCAGAACGTCAAGACCTCGACCTCCTACAACCAGCACTCCGGCAGCTACCTCAAACCATCTGCACCGAAGCCTCCGGTAGTGGTCAACTCCTGGAGCGAGCGACAACATAATGGCTACAAGTAAGGAGAATTTTTTGTCCTTATTTCTTTTCCACTAATCTATCATATCCTTTATTTTCTGTTTATATAAATTTCTGTCTTGTTAGTTAGTTAGAATACAACTTCAGAGGCTATCAACCATTCTGGATTATTAAGCCAGCACATAAGTCAAGAATAGCCTCAGAACTGGAGGCCCTTTTCGAGAACTCCAGTCCCTTGGTCTGTCTATCCCCAAAGCAACACATATGGCAACAAATTAAATATTTCTGGTCAGAGATTAGCTGCTTACTGTACATCGACCTTACTTTGCTCATAACTTCCTGTTCATTTATCAGTCTATCTACCGATATCTCTACCTAATAACACAGGGGGTGACAGCTTCGATGTCCGAAGACAATCCAAGTTCCACAACAACTTCCACAAAATCAAACATTCGGCCATGCAAGGTAAAATGCTTACCTTAGATTACCTATGGACTGTATCCCTATCTGCCTATGCCTATATCTGCTATAGTTTATTTTTTCCAGCTGATGATAAATTAAACCCCTTAGCAACTGATATATCGAGACTTAATGGGAATATATGAAACTACTATGGCTTTGCATCATATATACTGTATATACCAAACATTTATTAATAACAACATATTTCGGTACCAAATCTCCGTAATAGACGAAGAATCATGATGAGGACATAACAATTTACTCTCAGCTGAAAATAAACCGACTATAGTTTGCTGTCAATCTATCAAGCAGTAACACAGGTGACAAGTTTGATGACTAAGAACCTATGACTCTCACAAGACCAATCTCTCGTCCATGTGAAATCAGCTACTGAATACATATATACCGGTATAGCGAAGTCTATAACTACCGATCAACCTCTATCTATCCACAGCCAGTAAAAAGTGTCTCCCTCAGAGCCAAAAGAGTGACAGAGAGCCAAATTCAAGGGACGTTGGGTTAAAAATGTCTGGACACACAAAGTTTACACAGTTTAATTCATAGGATGAAGGAAAGATTGATTGAAGAAGAAAGTTCCAATCAACATCTATCTATCCACAGCAGTAACTCCGGATGCGACAACATCGAAGACAAAGGTACCAATGATTTCCGTAAGAACCTCCGCAAATTTACCAATAAACCTCTTATCTGTCTTTCTATGTAACCTCCGCAAATCTACCAATAAACCTCTATCTATCTATGGAACCTCCGCAAATCTACCAATAAACCTCTATCTATCTATCCACAGCAGTAACTCCGGAGGCGACAACCTCGAAGACCAAGGGACCCACAACTTCCGTAAGAACCTCCGCAAGACCAACCGCTCGGCCATACAAGAGATGGAGGACAGGGCTGCAGCGTCGGGTGGGGGTGATGCGGAAGGCGGTTTGAATTTCCAGGTAATAGATTAGCCCAATTAAGGCAGTATCACACAAGCGATTATTCCGTCAATTTTCAATGAGCAAGTTTTTCTCGTAATATTTTGAGTTTCTTTCACATTGGAATCGGAAACTAGACTGAAGGTAGAGTATGTTGGGTGGTTGATATATGATATAACTTGATTTTTGAAGATGCCAGACGAAAATTGCCAGTAAAAATTTACAGAAAAGTGTTCCTGTGGCACCGGCTTTACATAGGAGCGGAAAACTTATTGCTCCAAAAAGATTCCCTCTCGGTTTCTTTCTAGCTGTCTTTCTCACTCTCACTCAGCCGCCCGATGCATCCTTAGTGTCTTGGAGGGTTAATAATGAGATAATTAACCAACTTAAATATAATGTATATACTATATATATACTCGTTGGGAAACAGATGAGCAAGATTCAGATTTTGGTGAGGGAACGCGAAAGTGGTCGCGTCCCTGAGAAAAGGAACTTTAAGTGTTGTTTCTGTTCGGGCTCTGTCCGTGTCGGCCACCCCCAACAATGGGATATGTGCCTGAGTACATAATTTTTTCTTTCTTTTCAGGGTATGCTGCGAAAGACCGGCAATACTCGCCAATCCATGAAGCGTGGAGAGGGAGGGAGCTACTCCAATGGCGCCGACGAGTGTCAATCACCTACATTCTACGAAGAGACAGAGGAGGCCATGTTGTAAATGTTAAGGGGAAGCAAACAAGCCCTTTCATTCTGTGATCAGATTCAGTCAGTCAGTCAGTAGCCAGCCCTTACTCCCACAAGGGGTAGGGAGGATCAGCAAGATATTCAGAAATATTACTAATTGGTACCTTCGAAGAGTTGCAGTTATTCAGCTTAGCATGTTTTGAGAACCACCTTGGTGGTCCCAGAATTGCGCCTCGTTCAAGGCGTGTAAGTTTTTTAACGTTACTTTGAACTGTTAATGCCTCCTTGAACACGAAGGTGGGGATTGGGCTGGTCTAAATGTCTTTCTGCTTATGCAGCCTTAGTCTGGCTAGCTCATGACCTTAACTAATAGTCTGTTTATTCTCAACTGACAGAATAATATCATGTCCTCATTTTGATTTTCCAGCTATTACCAAATTATTGCCCCAAATACGTAGTTAAATATGAAAACTTAGTATATTTATGTTGACTGGGAGCGAAGGACTTATTGTCAGCATCACATATATTGCCAGCAGGTGGCAAATAACAGCTGGCCGTGCAATCACTTCGGAAAACAAGCAGTCAAATTAGACAGGTAATGGTCGTGACCAAGAGCGTGCAAATATCGCCGCCGTTGTTAAACTATATATTTAAAATAAAGTGAGAGACCAAAGCTGTATATTTACCAATTTATGTATTATATTCATTTATAAGTGTATTCTTAAAGTTTGGACTGAAAATGATCAGAAATAACACAGCGAGTGTCTTCTTGAAATTTACCTTAAGTGTGTGAAAGTACATATGATATTATACATTAACAATTGCCTATTCAACTAATTTTAGTTCATCCTACAATGTCAATATTTGCATTTATTAAGGAATATCGTTCTTTATTAATGCCATAAACGAAGAGCGACCAGGCATGGTACAAATAAGATGTTTTCTTTGTTTGTTTTGTATTTTTTTTAACAGGTGGCCTCATACAATCGTGCGTTTAAAATATGTGTTTTTTGTTTTATTTATTTTGTTGACCAAATATGACCTTTCTTGTTGTCGTAAGTCACATTGCCTCCCACTAATTTAACTTATCATAACCTAACCAAGTTAGTGAGATAATTGAATGTCAGCTTAGTTCAAAACACAAATATACATGGGAAATTCGTATTTTCAACATTTTTACGACGTCTTGTTTGAAGGGCCACTAGTAAAATATAAAATACTTGTAAAAATCGTCCCCGGTGTAAAAACTAGAATTTTACCCAAAATTTAGTTTAGTGGCTATTAACCCTTCTGGATTCTTACGCCAACACACTGTAAGTCAAGAAGAGAGTCAGGACTGGAGCCCCTTTCCGAGAAATCCAGTTCCTTGCCACCAAAACGACAGCCATCTCTTTATTACCAAGAGCTTCCAACATATACAAAAAGTGTATTAATGTTGAACAATTACAAGGCAATAACTTAATAGAAACACTGGCTATACCAAGGAAAATTGATAAATGCTTGATATTCAGTGGCAAAGTCTTCAACGAAATCATGTAATAATACAGTAGCCAATAGAGAAGGCTCCTACAAAATAGCATTATTTTTATCTAATAAACCCTGAAGTAATTTCACCCGATAGCCCTCGCTAGTTTCTTGACAAAGTTTCATGATCAACCCTGAGAAATATTTATATCATATGTGTAGCGTTTTTAAATCCCCTCTTAACTATATTCCTTCCCTTACAATCCACTATGTAATCATACGTTTAGCCCATATGATAACCATATAATTAGTACGTAGATACACAGCTAGTGTAGTTGAGATTTGGCTCCGTAGTTTCTATAATAAATATAACTATTTTCACCAGCTTATCAAGCAAATGTTGTATATTGAAAATGTGCTTTATTATATCTTAGTTTTCAGTTATATGTTACAGAATCTACATATTTCAAAATAAATGAACTTACCTCACGTGTTTGTTTTCTTATCAAAAGTTATATATATTCCCTAATTTTAGGTTGTTGCTGGTGAATGTCTTACCAAATCGAGAAAACCTATTTGTTTGACATAGCGATTCGTGACTAACACCGGAAAATATTAGGTTTTAGGTAGTTTTCATCATTATTCAGTAGTTGAAATTAGTTACAATCCCCGGAAAATGTTATTTCGATAATTATCGCGAATAGACTCGCAGCGTTATTATTCATAATTTATTAGGGAAAGTGAAGCTCTATGGAGTCCTTATAATATACTCGCATAGATTCCGTTGTGGTAGAATAGTTTTGATAAGTTTTGTAACTCGATTTTGTCGATATAAATAGTCCCGCGCGTAAACAAACTCACTCCCGCAATCTTGAGAGCTCTGCTACGGACGTGTTCATGTTTACAAAAAGTGTTCGAAATGGAGTACACTCGCTACGGTAAAGTGTTATGTTCTACAAAGATGTTACTGTATGTCTAATATATGAACCCACAGTAGCTGGCATGCAACTTGCAAGGGCTAGTGTTGTATCCCACGTACTGGGTCTAGGGCACTCTAGGGTTAGGTTAGGTTAGGTTGTTTGGTTAGGTTGTTGTTGTTGTTGTTGTTGTTGTTCCCTAAGCTGCCTGGCCGAACAGCCCCGAGTCCCTGAGGAAGGCCATGGCCACGATCGGGCTTTCCCACAGAGCTCTCATTGAGTGTAGATTATGTTGTTGGCGTAAGTGGTTGTGTGAAATGCAGTCTTCTATGATGTGTTTAATGGTATGGGGTGCTGTGTTACATCCCGGGCAGGCGTCGACAACGGAGTCATCCAGTCTTTTCTGATAGATCAGGAGAGCTGGATGGTGTCCACATCTCAGCCTGGCCAGGTAGACTCTGTCCTCGCGAGGGAGGGAGAATTCGGAAGGATGGATTTCGGGAGGTCGTGCATGCAGCTGCGTGTTGTCTGTGAGTGAGTGGATGGATTGGCGAGAGATATGAGTATGGATGTGCTTCTGGAAGTTGGTTCGGGGTGGTCAGGGAGGGAGAGAGGACAATAATTGTGTGTGATACCGTGTGCTGGGTGTTGTTTTGATATTTCTTGGTGTCTGTGGGTGTGTTGCCATGTAGTTTAGTGGGTGGTCTTGGTTCGTGGAGGCTGCTGCCAGGAATTGAGTGCCTCTCATGTCCAGATGGTCTTTGACTTTGAGGATTTTGGTTTCTTGATGTAGGTGATCTGTGGGTGCAGTAGCTGTGCAGCCTGTAATGATCTTCAGGGCTTTGTTTTGAATAGTCTGTAAGGTCTTATGATGTGTTTCAGCTAGGTTAGAAGCCCAGGCAGGGCTTGCGTATTCCATCACTGATCTTATGTATTGTTTATATACTGTGGTGGTAGTTTCTTTGTTGTGTCCAAATTTTGTGTGAGCAAGTGACCTGAGGGCGTTAAGTCTGGGTGTCAGTTTCTTTTTAATGTTTGTGGTGTGCTGTTTGAATGTCATATGAGTATCATATGTTACTCCTAGGATTTTGTGTGTGTGTGTATGTGTTAGGGGTGTGTTGTTTATGGTGAGTTGAGGGATGTATTCGTGTTCACCTGTCCAGCTTGTGAGCAGGGTTGCGGTGGATTTGGCTGGAGCTAGATTAAGTCTGTTTGTAGTGCACCAGCCATGTAGTGTGTTGAGATAGGGTTGAAGGAGATCTGTTGCTCTTCTTGGGTCATGGTGTGTGCATGTGAGTGTTATGTCATCTGCATAGGAGGTTTGGTTAGGTAGTATACTAGGTCTCGGAAACAAGATTCGTAGTTGCGGTAGTATTTACATCAAAACTATAGATACTATCAAAACTATTCTTCCACAGTGGAATCTATGTGAGTATATTATAAGGATTCCATAGAGCTTCACTTTCCCTAATAAATTATGTATAATAACGCTGCGAGTCTTTTAACAAAATTACCGTTATTTCTCCCATTATCTAACGATCTTAAAACACTCAGCTGTAAGTCATTTTCAGAGTATGTATACAAATTTGTTTTGCCTTGGGATACAGGATGGGCATTCTTTTGGCCATAAAATAACTTCTACGGGTATAATTGAAACTAAGGAGCATAACGTCAACTTTCTATACGTATTACTAACAACTAGAACAAGGGAATGAATTGTTGGGACTGGATATGAAAGAAAAGTCCCTCGTTTGCTAGTTCGTAACTACCAATACCGCTAAAGTAATGGGGATCGTGAAACTGTCTGGATATAATACATCGGACGCTATTGGCTTCTCCTCGATCCCATACTTGATTAGTTATATTGAAATACATTTAGCAAACTCACAAACTCTCTCCCCCTCTATCTTCCCATATGTTACTTGCTTTGAGAGAGAGAGAGAGAGAGCGAGTCAACCTGCACAACAATTAAACGAGTACTAACCTACTGCCGTTGACAAGTGGTGTCTCAGGATGATTGGAGAGTTCTTCTATCTGTCCATCAATTGCCAGACGCCTTGCTCCTCGAGAGAATGGCCACAAACGAATCGCCTCCATGCTAGTCATCTATCAGACGGCGCTCCTCCCACCCAAATTTCCTACTCGTGTTATATATTAGGATAACTTCTCTCACATTTGTTCACATATATATATCAAAGGAGGGTCTTGGGGGTATTCTTTTAAAGCTTGATGGGGGTCTAGGAAACAAACTAAAATCCTCCCCTTAATTCCAAAGTCCAGGAGATGTTTCTATTGTTCACGACTGTACACGCACGGAGGGAACACGGAGATGCGGACACTACTAAAGATAAACTCCAAATGACCAAAATCGCCTAAAAATGAACCTTCCAGTGAGTCGAAGCTTCATGGAGAGATTCGTGCTATACGTCGATGGGCGAGAGGAAATGGTTTGTTTGAGCTACGTTTACAAGCTCAGAAAATACACTCACTACAGAAAATGAACTCGGAATGACGAAAATCGCCTAAAAATCAACCCTCCTGAGAGTACGTCCTTCCTAAGCTGAATATAATCGCCTTAATACTTGCCAACATATATTAAAAAATATGTCACTGGTACTGAATGGGTTTAGGGGAGATGGGCATATTAATTTGCTCATTTATATATCATTTTATTATTTATTTAGTTTCCCCCTAGACCTCCATCAAGCTTAAAAAAACACTCTCCCCAAGACCCTCCTTCAAGATAAATTTGTAAATTTTTCGATAAATTTGTTTACGGCCGAAGGCCGGCTCCTCTTAAATTACAGGCTCGCTATCGCTCGCCAGGATAAAATCGACACCTAAATGACACGAAAAGTATTAATATTGACAAAGAAATGGGACAAAAGGTCTTAACATCGACAAAATAATGGGTCGAACGTCTTAACATCTGAAAACTAGAAGGGGTTAAACTCGAGGGAGGAAGGGGACCAGAAAAACGACCATATGCCCCTTAAGGAAACGGCAGATAAGAGTTGAATCGACCGCCTACCTTTGGCAACGAGTCGGGAAGCCAACCACCCCTCATCGATCTTTCGGAACCTTGGGAGTAGTAAGCCAGTCTCAACCCTAGGGCTTCGGGAGGTTCTAGGGAATATTTATCGGCAATTATGTAGACATTTCTGGTGTTGCACCTTCTGAATTCAACTATGATAATTACAAAGATAATGTATGCTTTTAAATTTGTCAACTGTCATCATAAATCCTCTAAATTTTTGTTTAGTTTTATGAGAGTTGGGAGAACACACAATCGCCTTTCTCGGCAATATTCCCCGTCAAATATTTCGGCAATCGTGATCTCACGCAGCTGCCTTTCTTGGCATCTTCTGAATTTGATTTATATAATATATGAGCAATCCCAAAAATACTCGACTAAATAATTATATGAGTCCATAAACTGACTCAACATCTCTCATGAAGTGGGACTCACACGAACAATCTTTTGGCAACTTTCCTAGACAAAATTCATCTGCCAGCTTATGAATACAATTCTTATAACAAATCTTCGATAGGGCCCCTTTTGCAAACAAATATTTCATCTCGCCTTTTCAATATTCGATGACTCTTTCATTTATCCTGGCTATTATTAGGAGAAAGCATACTGATAATTATAGAAAGGTTAGGTAGACATATTTCTAACATATCAGGAAATAAAACATGTAATGCAGAGATCATCACTAAAAGTACCAGAATTTGTTAAAAATAAAACAATTAATCTTGCAACCTAGTTTCCAATACCAACGCATAAGTGTCTCAAAACGATGCCAGGCCAAAGTAGTCGATCAAAAAAGATGCTCCTGAGACTCTCTAACTCACTCAAAAACCTACTCACACGGCTCCCAAGATTTGCTGTCTGCCAGATGTTGGAAGACGCCAAGCGGAAGGAGGTTGAGACAGTCTTGTTTAGTTAGCGTCACACGGGCTGTTTCATAGGCTAGTTAATATAGTACTTCAGAGGCTATCAACCCTTCTGGATTCTTAAACCAGCACACTGTAAGTCAAGAATAGCATCAGGACTAGACCCCCTTTTCGAGAACTTTAGTCCCTTGTTTCATAGGCGGGTTTTTTCTAGCTTGCTACCGATTCCTGCAATTATATTTAACCACATTTTCACCAAATTATTATTTTGAAAGACGAATTAGTATATTTTTCATATATATAGTGATGTTATAGGCAAAAAAAGAAGTAAATTTCACATTGTAAACACGATCTAAGGCAACAAAATGTCTGAGAGTTGGCCTTCATTTTTTGCTTACTGTGTTGTCCCTTATAATCTTGAAGACACGAGTCGGGAGGGGGCTCGCTCTATGATCCCATTGGTCAGCCTCCCTTAGAGTGCCTAGGATAATAGAGTCCCGATATAGAGGGTCCTGGGACTCGTCATCTTGATTCCAAACCCTAGATGTAAACAAACCATTTATGTAGATAACTTGATAGTAACATAGCAAGTTGTATCGGTAGAATCATATGGAGACCATAGGTATTTAGAGTGCTGCAATATAGAATCCAACGATGTTATAGGAGTCAAAATTTAAGTGGATGATACTCTACTTTTTCAAGGGTCCCGTTGCAGTCGAACCAGCTATATTTAGTTAGCTGGATAGTAAAATATAAAGGTATATTTATAGAATCCCATTAACCCCTTCAGTACCGGTGACGTCCTTTTCACTTTATTCTGGCTACTATTAAACGATTTTATTCAGTTAAAAAATGCCCTCCAGCAATTAACAGGCTTTGAACTATCTCATTTAACCCTTTTTACTACCACTGGTTCTTCCTAAGCTGCATAATATCGTCGTAATTTGAGACAGCGAGTATATTGGAATCTAGTTGACGTCTGGTTGTCAACATAGCGTAACTCTGATTCATCAAGGTGCCCACGATTCCCCCACCGGTCAACCAATCAGGAAGCGGCTGTGTTGGATACCGTGGACAATGAGGGTAATAACGAGAGAGAGTGAGAGTGAGAAAGAGAGAGAGAGAGAGAGAGAAGAGGGGGATTGCTTTGTTTGGGTTCTTCTAAAGTTATGGTTTTGGATTTCATATTCACTTTGTTATTGTGTTTCATTTGTTCTTGTTCTTGTTCGTAATGTTCTTGTTTTGTTATTGTCTTGTTACTGTTCTTCCTTCACGTTCTTTTTGTCTTTGTTTTCATATTCTTGTTGTTTTCTTTTGTTCTTACCTTTCTACTTATTTTTGTACTTTATTTTCTTTATTTCATATGCTCCTATTTTCTCTATGGAAGATTTGTGCCTCAGACACCTGCTTAGACCGTCAAACCACTCCCACATACGCCCCGAGTTCCAAATGCTCAACTCGTCATACCACTGATACCAGACCCAACATTGAAGCAGATTTAAACGTAAAGATGTGGCTTGAAGGTTTGTGCAAGTCTGACCTGTACAAACTCTCAAACCACCCCTACACACATTCAAACTGGCCTTCGTGCTAATACGAACCGACTGGCTGAACTGAGCGACTATGCCAGGTTTTAGAACTGGCTTAAAATTGGACCATATGAAACACGTCATAACAAAAGCCCCTCCTCCAATTCTGTTTATCTTGCCATCTCCCCTCCTTTTAATTCCCTCTTCATCTTGCTTCTCCTCTTATTATTCCTCCTCCTCCTCCTCCTCTTCATCTTTCTCCTCCTCCTCTTCTCCCATCCAATCTGAGGCCCCTAGTAGACATAAACGGGACGTAGAAGCGCTTGCAGGGAACAGTGCATAATATTAAGAGGGCTGAAGTGTGCATTTGTGTGTGTGTATATATATTCTGTATACGGGGAGGGTTTGGGCTCTGTGTGTGTGTGTGTGTGTGTGTGTGTGTGTGTGTGTGTGTGTGTGTGTGTGTGTGTGTGTGTGTGTGTGTGTGTTTGCGCGCGCGCGCGCGTTGGGGCATTGATGTGTTTGTGTAAATTGCATATGTACTGTATATGTGAATGCAATCAAGCACTGAAAATGCATTCAAATACAACTAGAAAAGTAGAATATATAATCCAATTACATACTACACAAATATGCTTAAAGAAATACAGGAAATCTATCAATATATATACAAACATTATTGTATTACACAAGACACTATAGTTAATATTTTCCCAGCTGATGGTAAAATTAACCCCTTAGCAACTGATATCTCGAAACGTAATGGAAATATATGAAACTACTATGTCTCTGCGTCATGTAAATACTAAACATATATAAATAACAACATATTTCGGTACAACAGCTGTGTAATAGCCGATAAATCATTATGAGGACATGACAATTTACCATCAGCTGAAAATAAACAGACTACAGTATTTCATTTACACAAGGAAAATAACACCACTCACTCTAAAAACAGCATCCTTTTATTTCTATAGCTATATCTGTTGTTGTTGTTGTCGCTGCCGCATACAACCACAAGTACTTTACAAGTGTGTCCCTAGAAGTACTTTACAAATGTGTCCATATAAGTACTTTAAAATGTGTGTTACTCCTGACTGACTTACAACTGCCTCGGTCCACATACAAACAGTTGGTTGCTGTACAGAGAAGGTGATGGTGGTGCATTGGAAGACTCTCGCTGTTTTATGCTTAGAAGCCAAATCATAAAAAATGCAAATACAATAAACTATAAAACCAAAAGCCTAGTCACTCGAAGTCGCTCTCCGGTATTTTTCGGTAATTATAATGTTAAAGCTTCTGATTTAAACTGTTATTAACATTAATCAAATCAAAATAGTTTACCCTCGATCTAATGACCGATATATATGCAATTAAAGTGCCAATAAAAAATTTCTGGAAGAAAAGCGTCAATATATGTTCAACTTTTTCCACCCTTGCAACATGTTGGTATTATATTGCACAGGTTTCGGGAACTGAGCTGAACATAGAATATTCCAAGTGACTGAATTATTGACAATATTTAATTCAGAAGCTAACGGGGTAGACTCGTCGAAAATTATTGGCGGGGTAGGTGATCGTGTGAATGACATTTTACGGGACAATGTAATCGGAGGTCAGTCAATTCAATCCATGGTCACAACTCGAATCCTCTGTCTAATCTTGGTAAGGGAGGTTAAAGTAGTCTATGGGTAAGTTAGAGTGGGGTAGGTTATCTAGCATTGATTTGGAGTAAGTATAATTAGTTTAGGTAAAATAAAGTATTACACTAAGGTAAGAATAAGTAGGGATGAGTAGGGTAGGGTAGGATATGGTAGGGTAGGGTAGGATATGGTAGGGTAGGGTACGGTAAGTAAACTTTTGGTTAGGTTAGACTAATTTAGGCATTAGACTAGGTTAGGTATGATTAGGGCTAGATAGCTATGATTAAAGTAGGTATTATTAGGTTAGGTTAAGTTAAGGTGGGGTAGAACAGGCTGAATCAGAGTGGAAATGGTTATGATAGTATGTGGAAGGTTAGGTTCGGCTAGGGTTAGTTTCTTCGGGATATGCTAGAATCAGTAAGGTAAGGCGAGAGATTGATAAGGACAGTACGATTGGATAGGTTAGGACTAGGTTAGGGTAGGTTAGGAAAGGTTACATTGTGCTAGGTTAGAGGACTGAACTAAGCATGAATGGAGTTGACATCTCTCCCATCGTTCTAAATTTCGAGCTAAGCTTTCCAAATAAGGGAGGCAGAGGCAAAACAGCAAAACATACTAAAAAATGCAACTGATACAGCGGTTTGTAAATTAGGAAAACAATCATAACAACTGACACAGGACATATCAACAATCGACGAAGACACTGCTTAATACAAATCCATGCGAAATGACGCCATACAAAAACAAAATCTACGAAAATACTACATTAAATGAGGTATATAGCCATAAAAAAGCACGAAATAGAATCGCGTAAAATATAAATTCGTGAAGGTTGACTTAATGCACATTATAATATTTTGCGTGCGGGGTACATATATTAATTATAAATAAATAGGGAAAAAATATTGCATACATTTGAAAATATCATTAACCTAAGCAAATAAACAAGGCAGTAAAGGTACTTATACTAAAATAAAGATATAAGAAAACAGGAAAATCTATGTGGGATTGACGAATAAAGATAATAATAGTAAAGGAGAGAGAGAGAGAGAGAGAGAGAGAGAGAGAGAGAGAGAGAGAGAGAGAGAGAGAGAGAGAGAGAGAGAGAGAGAGAGAGAGAGAGAGAGAGAGAGAGAGAGAGAGAGAGAGAGAATCAATCTTAAAAAATATATTCCACACTATCATTCTACGCAAGCCTCTTTATAAGCTTATCAACAGGAAAACATAAACTAATATTATTTTTCTTTCTATGGGACACGAATAATTACATCAACAATGACTAGCTTAATTAGCCAAACAATAACATTAACATCGTGTGCAATTTATAGATAAATATATAAAATTAAATATAGATATCCAATTATAAAACTGGGGATATGATAGTTCGATTAAACATTGGAGTTCAGAATCAATACATAACTGAGGAGGGCTCAGTATGAATCAAAACTGTCGTGTCTATACAATACAAACCTTTTTCAATAGGTGGGTGTAATTTCCATTGTGATTTTCACGGCACTGAATATTCCACTCATTGGTTTTTATATTAATTAATTGAGTAAGGAAGTGAATAAGAAAACAAAAATAACTACTTCGGTGTTTGTGCCTGAACAATATATTATTAATCTTTTCGATACGATGGCGTAATTAAAATATTATCTTGTATAATATTACACGATTACATTCAGCCTAAAGAGACACTCTGGTAGTCTATGGGGATACAATTAATCTCAGTTACCCCTTTGACTACCACAGGTCCTTCATAAACTATATCGTCAAAGTCAAAATAGAGAGAGGTAGATGTAAAAAGGGTTGGCGGATCGAGCCCCCACTGTCAAAATGTTATTGGTAGATGTCAAGCACGGGCAACTTGACCTAGCGATTCGTGACAAACGCCTAATATTCATAGCCACCCCTTCTCGGGAATTACGGCGTCAGGAAAAAAGGAAAATGGTAATGACATTGCGACACTACGCAGGCGGCATTAATACTGTACATTGTAACTCAAGAGATGAACGAACATTTATAATAAATGATAAAATACAAAAATAAGTAGAAGCACAATGAATAATTTGTGTCTGTGATACAAAACACAGAGTAAAGAAACTGGTACACATAATCAGCACAATAACAGTTTTAATTGACAATAGTAACACTTTATCATGCCACACCAAATGAGAAGGAGCACTTTATTGACAACGTTTCTCAGATAGCTTCTTCAGGTCAGTGACCTGAAGAAGCTATCTGCAAAACGTCAATAAAGTGCTCCTCCTTATATGGTGTTTATATTAATTCTGTCAACTTATCCAAGTTATTTCAACACTTTATCATGTGTTTGCACACATATAGAGCAACACATATATATGTGTTCTGAATAAACCTGATAGCATAGGTCTAAATAAACACTATTGAAATACGTACCCATTTCGATGCAGTGTTGTATATAGCACACCCAAATATTCACTGTAACAAGCGTAACATATGTAATGAAAATATGAAAATAATGCAAAAAACAAAAACAAAATAATAATAGAAATAATAATAATAATACATGTGTCTGCAGAGGAGCTTACTTGCTATATGCTTCTTAACTCTACACCCATAACTGAGTGACTCTCTT
This sequence comes from Paralithodes platypus, assembly GCA_032716605.1. NCBI lineage: Eukaryota > Metazoa > Arthropoda > Malacostraca > Decapoda > Lithodidae > Paralithodes > Paralithodes platypus. The sequence goes on along the minus strand of CM064562.1, from coordinate 9,604,746 downwards.
TATAAATAGGTCTTTTCTTCTTAACAAATACATTTACTCAGGGTTAGTGTTTTGTGTACATTTGCGGTTCTACGTTACTATAGTCTATTCATAATAATTAGGCCACATATCTTGCCCACTAGCCTCTATATTTCTAAACATACTAGAGTAATCGAGCTAATATTTCTATCATCTGGAAAGAGTCAACCAGGGAATAGGTGTGGACATTTACAGGCCATTTGCTCTAGCCTTTCTTGAGTTACAGAGAATAAAGGTCAAGACTTCTGGCCTACTTATAATAAATTGAATATCTGTACAATCCGAGTCCCCTTCTTGTAGAAATAGAAAGGAATAGTAGATACGAGGTGCCGTTGTAAAGGCTTATACCTCAATACCTTCAGCTTCACCTTAACTCCTTCCGTACCGGCAATGTCTTTTATATTTTATGCCAGCTATATTCAGACGATTTTGTGCTGCTTTAGAACGATCTGTGGTAGTAAAATTGTTTAAGTGAGATATTTCGAAGCCTGTTATTTGCTGGAGACCATTTGTAAACTGTATATCGTTTAATAGTAGCCAGCATATAGTTGAAAGAACGTCGCCGGTACAGAAGGGGTTAAGGAGACGGGATCTATTGAGGTTTTCCATAACATAAAGACCACAATTTAGTACACACGATTAAAACACTTTATTAATATAATTTTGTGACAGTTAAGTGTTTGTTTTTACAGTGTAGGCTTATGATCCCCACGCGAGAGGGCCACCTTACTATAAAAAATTATCAGCCATAGTCCTACACATAAAGGGAAGGGTGTTGCCAGCCCCTTATCGAACCATCTTATATGGAACCAAGTGTTGATTTGTGAAAAGCGAAGTTAATATCACCAATTTTCATAAAGATAAGGGACATTTCAAACCTTTTTGTATATTAATAATTTCAGAATGACAACGACTTTCTTCCTTTCTCTTCTGGATATTAGTAAATTATTTTATGTGTCTTAGTAGGGACCTGTAGAGTTCAATGGCTAAATAACTCTAATCTAGGAATCGAAATTATAAGAACATAATAATTATGAACATAAGAAAAATGGAAATCTGCAGAAGGCCTATTGGCCCATACGAGGCAGGCCCCTTCTTCATTTAGGAATATGGCTTGTTATTTTTTGTCGCCTCGTATACGGATCAAGGTCATACGCTTCTTTGGTTAAACATCCTTCATGTGAGGCGAGGTACAGGCGTGTTAAGGGGAGATTTCCACTTGATGGATTTTTTCTTTACCCCTTTCTCCCTCATGTTTAGCCCCATTGCTTTTGAGATTTTAAGACGTTCGCCCCATTAGTTTGGCGATTTTAAGAACTTTCACCCCATTCATGTCACTTTTAAGACCTTTCGTCCCATTTAGGTGTCGATTTTTTCCTGGCGAGCGAAAGCGAGCCTGTAATTTAAGTGGAACCGGCCTTCGGCCGGGAAATTTTTCTACCGAAAAATGTACAAATTTAGCTTGAAAGGGGGTCATGGGGGTGTAATTTCAAGCTTGATGGAAATCTAGGGAATCAACTAAAAACCTCCCCTTAAGTAGAGGGAGCAGAGTAAACATAATCCATACACAAGTAAACACATTAACCACTTCAATCAAGTGACGCTTCATTACTTTATTAATGCTATTGCTAGATCATTGTATTTAACTCAGAAGGGTCTGCACCACACAATTAAGGGGAGATCTCCACTTGAGGGATTTTTTTCTTGACTCCTTTCTCCCTCAGGTTTAGCCCCATTGCTTTTGATATTATAAAACGTTGGCCCCATTAGTTTAGCGATTTTAAGAACTTTTACCCCATATTAAGACCTTTCGTGCAATTCAGGTGTCGATTTTATCCTGCCGAGCGATAGCGAGTCTGTAATTTAAGAGGAACCGGCCTTTGGCCGGGAAATTTTTCTACCGAAAAATGTACAAATTTATCTTGAAAGGGACTCAAGGGGGTGTAATTTTAAGCTTGATGGAGGTCTAGGGAACAAACTAAATACCTCCCCTTAAACCCTTCTGTACCAGCGCCATCTTTGTAATTTTATTCTGGCTACACATAGACGATTTTATTCAGTTTAAAAAGGGGCCTCCAGTAATTAACAGGCATCGAACTATCTCCCTTAACCCTTTTCACTACCACAGACCCTTCTTAGACTACATAGCATCGTCTAAATATAGCTAGAATAAAATTAGAAAGACGTTGCCGGTATAGGCTAAAGCAAATAACCCTCTAATGATGACAGATCCTTACCAAAATGTATAACATCGTCTGGAAGCAGTCATAATAGAACAAAATTGGCGTCATTTGGTTAAAGTATTTACATAGTCAAGCAAACCAAAATAATTCGTCTGACTGACTAATTTCGCTTCGTCACAAGTCAAATTTTTGGTCAACTGATATGGAAAGCAGGGACAATTCCGGAGTAAGACGCACATAATACTCCAAACCCAAACATTTACAAAAAAAGTATTTCTTCGCATATGCTGTTCCATCTAGCTTGCTAAAATAGTCGAAAAGACGAATATATGATTTTGCTTACCCAGTTTTTGTTCACCGTGCTAAATATTAGTTCAAAATACATATTAACCCCTTCTGTACCCGCCTTTATAATTATATTCTAGCTATATTTGGACGATTTTGTGCAGTTTAAGAAACATCAGTGATTGTAAAAAGGGTTAACTGAGATAGTTCGAAGTCTGTTAATTGCAGGAGGACCTTTTTAAAACGAATCATCAAATAGTATCCAGAATAAAGTTACAGGAAAGGCACTGGTACAGAAAGGGATCAAAATAGTTCTATAGGCGCCTCAATTGACAAATAATACTGCATCACACAAATATTTAACAAAATATTATGAAAATTCGGAAAAGTTTTCGATCAGTGCTAAAAGACACAAGTTGTGGACATTTGTTAAAATCCAGGGCCCGGGTAGCTAAAACGGTCATAAATTACAATAGACTTACGACGTCGCAGTTTGATTACATCATAACTTTCTCCTACTCAGATTAAGGGGTAGTGCTTGTTTTTTGCTCTATATATTTATCTATCAAATTATTTTTGAGTTTCCTCGCTAGACCTCCATCAAGCTTAAAAAGACACCCCCGAGACCATCTTTCAAGATAAATGTTTACATTTTTCGACAGAATCAAAACAAACAAACATCCAAATTTACCTTGAAAAGGGGTGTAGGGAGTGTTTTTCTAAGCTTGATAGAGGTCTAGCGAGGAAAATAAAAAATAAATTAATAAATTAATTAATAGACCCCCCCAAAAAAAAAACAGCCACTAGCTCCTTAATATTGGCTACGCAAATGCATAGAAAGGCAGCGTTACCAATTTCTGCCAGTTGACCTTGAAGTAACTTTTATTATGTGTTCTGCATATCTGGGCCCTGGCTAGAGACAAATACCCGCTGTGAGAATAATTAACATAAAAAACCGAGAGCCCGAGCAAGGAAGATACCGAAGACACGCAAGCGATGAACAGCGGCCGAACTCATTCTTAGATGGTGCCAAAATGTTTCGAAGTTGTTCAGCCACTGCTTACCTAACCAACCACATTCATAGTTAAGCTTTACAGTATTCTTGAAACAATGCCTTATGCCAATTTCTAACACCGTTCTTAACACTAATAACACCCAAAATTAAATTAATTAAAGCAGGTGATTCTCCCAGGATTCGAACCTAGGATATCACATACAGAACTTACACGCTCTAACCATTACACTATCAAGACAGTGTAAGATTTTATGTATATTACTAAAAATAAGATGTTTGTTAAGTCGTTCCCAAATACAAATAGAGTTATATAACCATGGAACACTGCTTGATGCCAAACAGTACAATACTGACACCAGACATTGTTTGCAAGTGTAAAGCAAAGTTACTTTGGCCAAATATTCAGTAATTTGTTTCGGGTTATTCCATGCAAAACATAATCTGTCACCAGAAAATATTATTATTGTGTTGATTATCTATATTTCTCCAAGACATTTAATACAATATCATATAATCTAGAGTGCCCATAAAATGTCGAAAACAATACTTTACTTACAGTATATGTAAGTTTATATAAATTACATAAACAAGCACTTGAAGTCTTGTGAAAGATCAATAAATACGACCAATGAGAATATAATTAAACCCAGAGAAGTAGGTAATAAGTATCAAACATCTAAATAATGTCAAAAAAGAGCTTCCTCCCTAATGCTTGTTTTACTGTATATTCATAGTTCAAGGATTATAATGAAGAAAACAAAAATGGTGTAAGATTAGGTTTCGTACTTCCAAACACACAAAGTAAATAAACAAAATGGGCTAAACAGTGAGTGAGCGTGTCTCCAGAAGGTACAGTCAGGCTCAAAATATGTGTCCTTCCTTCATAATTTCAACTTTGGTTATCTAATTAGTAACAAGAAAGAGTCAATACACACATTGACATATCCTTTAAAACACATTGACATATCCTTTAAATTCAAGATTAGGTCGAATTTGTTAACGAACCATTATTCTTATATGGAAAAAAAGAGGAAAAGTTTGATATTTTGCAGATGGGACAGGTTGAATCCCACTTGCAACTAAATTTCCTCCCTTGATATAAGTCAATTGATGTTCCATGACAAAATTGAATAAGACTTGAATATAAAAAGCTTGTGCATGTATTTCCATGACTTAATTAGACAGGTGCAGGGAGGAGTTTTATTCGTGGCCACACCCTCGGGGATTAGAGCATCTGGCAATAGATATTATTTTTAACATCGTTCTTAACACCAATAACACTCCAAATTAAATTCATTAGAGCATGTGATTATCCCAGGATTCGAACCTAGGATTGATATCACATACAGAACTTACACGCTCTAACCATTACACTATCAAGACAGTTAGATTTAGATTTTATTTTTCTACTGATAAAATAACCAATGTAGAAATAAAGGAGGTAGGACGCAACGTTTGAGCTTTTCTGTATATATTTACCAACGGCGATGGGGAGATGCCACAGTCATCCTACTAATGAGGAGGAAGGCTTCCCCTGCCTAGAGTGAAAATAGTTTGTGTAGGGGATTGGTGAGTCAAGTCCCTCCCTCTCACTCTCCCTCGTCAGATATATTGTAGCTAGGTTCGCAGATAACTTTCTTCGAATCCGAGATTACCAGACACAAGCTGAAGCTGCTGAGATGGGTTTCCAAGTGGGAACGAAACCCAGGTCTTATTGCTGAGATCAAAGGGTAGTCTACAGCAGTAAATTGACATCCATTCAAAGATGTAGTGGTATCAGTTCTTGAACATGAAAGGAATATTCTTGCATGCATGGTTTAGCCAATGAATTTTGATACTGAGTTTTTATCAAATATTAATTTAGAGCAAAAGAATGAGGTAAGCAGATCCACTTGGAAATGTTCATGCTCAGCATTAGGCTGTGTTTTGTACCATACAACCCAAAACTAGCTGGCTGCGAATAGGACTTTCTGGGTCAGCCTTGGGTGGGAGAAAGTTCATGAGTGTTCCGATAAACGTTCGGGGAGGTTCGCAAAACGTTCGGAGAGGTCTGTAAAACGTTCGGAGAGATCCGCAAAACGTTCGGAGAGGATCGCATGAGGTCCGTGAAAGTTTCGGGGGAACTATATACAGGGTGAAATGCCTTTGGGGTGAGATTCGTATCTGACGAGCGAGTGGAGGAGTGGGAAGGCCGCTGACGTAAGCAAGCTCGTGACGTGAGGGTGTGTGATCATCTTTGGTATTCTAGCTATGGAGATCAGTCCGTGCTGGTCCACACGAGGCTATACTATACACTGTCTCTCTCTCCCGTCCAGCGCGCGTAGAGACTCATTTGTTTTATATTTTTATGCTTAAGTACAGAAGACATCTTGTGGGTCCTCATCTTTTTACAAGGAGTGCTGCAGGGAACTGTACACCCTGATCTACCGAATGACCGTCTCAAGATCATTCGGTACTATATATCTGACCATCTCGGAACAGTTAATCCTGAGAGAGGCTGATCAACCCATATTTACACCTATGAATCAGCCATTTCAGGACATATGATCTGGCTATCCTAGAAAAGCTAAGCTAACCATCCTAGGACACCCTGCTACCCCATAACAGCAGCGGTGGGCCCTTTTCGGACAGCTGACGTATCCATCTCAGGGCACGTGTGTATCAACTAGAGGTACGGCGGCGAGGTACGGCGACGCGGCGCTACGTGCAGCGATCCTGACGCAAGCATGACTGAAGCATCCGTAGCCGTGCTGCCGTGATACTGTTGTTGTTGTTATTGTTGTTGGAGGCGGCGGTGACTTGGTTGCTCCCGCCTAGGTTGTTGGTGCTACTGTTGGTGATGTTGTTGTTGATGGTGGTGGTAGTGTTGTGGGTGAGGTTGGGGGTGGTGATGGGAAGGCTGCCACTAGAACTGCTGCCGCTACCAGTTGTGTTGTAGTGACCCATGTCTGTAGAGAAGATAAACACCATTGCAATCATTTCTTATTACTAATCTTATTATGTGATATGGATGACAACAATTGGAGTCCTCAAATAATCAAGAACTGACATTTTTAATAGTTCGTTGATAATCTAATTTACGTATATACAAGACGAGAAATGGAATAATCTATTTAAGTACAAGTGAACATTTGACATTCATTTGATAAATTAAAGGCTCCATTTGCTAAGCATACACACTTTACATAAAGACTGGCAGTAAATCAGCCCTGAATCCTAAGATTGTGAACCAAACTGTGTGTACAAATGCAGTCAGATATTAATGATACACAACCCCGGCCAGATCTGACAGGGTGAGTATTGACTGATCAGGTATTGTGTACAAAATAACTGCACAACTTCCATGACAAACGAATTACAAAATGCATGGTTTATGCACATACATTTTTCTTCGCTAGTTGGATTCATTCAGTGATTCACTATATCTTAACATGTGTGATTATTCAAAGTAAGTGTTAAAGATAATATACATAGATATTTTTCTACTCAATAGCATAGCAGTCAAACAACTTTACCCATTTTTTTTTAACTCCTTATGTACCGGCGACGTCTCTATATCTTTAGTCTTGTTAGATTTAGACGATTGTGTGCAAATTAAGAAGGATCTAAGGTTGTAGAATGGGCTTAGTGAGAGAGTCCGAAGCCTGATAATTGCTGGAGGCCCTTATTAAAACCAATACAATCGTTTAATACGTGTCAGAACAAAACGAAAAGGACGTCACCGGTACACAAGGGGTTAAAACTTACCTCATTGATAACACACTTCAAAAATATGGTGTAAGAGAAAGCAGGAATCAATGAAATAAGGGAATACTGACATGGATGAAATATAATCCTTAGAAGATTCGATGACGCAATGCTTTTATGTTCTTTGGCTATTATTAGACGATTTTATTCAGATTAGGAAGGGTATAGGGAAGTCAGAGGGTTGGTCGGAATAGTATTTTCCCTCATAATACACACATATCCTTCCCAAGCTGCATAAACTCGTCTAATGATAGCCAGAATATCCTGTCAAAATGCGTCATAATCTTCAGAGGGTTAACAGCAACGAGATTACACACAAGGAAAAAGTTGGGCACAGCTGATAACAGAATCTGGAATACATTAACTCTAACAATAGAGTTAATGTGGCAACAAAAAACGCGCCCTCATAAGCAGCAAATAAAGTATATATATACTGTGTATATATATATATATATATATATATATATATATATATATATATATATATATATATATGTTTGTCATAAAATGAAAGGAAAGAACGGATATTTAATTGCGACAGAAACTGAAAGCCAAGGGTAGAACACAGTAAAACAATACTAAAGCTTAACTGGAAAACAATACACATGGAACCATCCTCACATGTTATTTCATTTTAGGCATCAGTAAAAATTCACTCGGGTGAATGGGACTAGTCAGCCTTAATCTGCAACCCATTTAGGGGAGACAACCTTATAAAAATGTGAGTGGATGAGACTCGTCAGCTTTGGTTGGCAGCCCGTCTATGGGAGTGAACCTTATCAAAATCCTACTGCCCACCTTAGGGTGAAACAGGTTGGTGGATGGACTAGTCACTCACGACTTGAACGAAGTGCTAAAAGATACATAGAGGGCCTCCGAGTCGGAATGGTCAATCCTGTAAGTCTTTGAATAAACTGACACGGGTAGTTCTTCTCACAGGGAACAGGTCCACTTGGGGGCGTTTTGTGTATGGCCAGCATCGTAAGGGAGAGTAAGGCGTCCGGCAATAAATAGATAGAAATATGAGGAAAACGCTCGAACATTCCTATGGTTACTGAGTACAATAATACAAATCAATGCAAACAAAAAGGAAACGCAACGAAAACAAATGTACAGTCGCACTAATAAATGATGTATCGGCACCAAGTATGTATTGATCAATAATTGGCATCAGCAATATCCAAGCTTCATTCCTTCATATCGAGTGAAATATACAAACATGTTCCAACACTTACCCACCCTATTCAACATCTGACAGAGATTCATAGAGCCAAACGTAATGACAGTTGAACCATAACTTATTAGCGCGACCGTACCAAGAGCAAAAAATGTCAAACAGTAGCAGCAACAGAAAGAACCTAACCCCACAAAAATATATCTTGTATAGAATTAATTCAGGTGGCCAGTTTACTTCTACTAGGTTTGGCACTGCTACCAAAGAGAGCTTCTACTGGTGTAGTATTTCCCTGTCTGTTGGTAGGCTTTGTGTCTCTCAACCATGGCAGGGTTTGTTCGATCATATAGTTCTCTTAAATATCAATCTTCAGAACTATAAGAATCAAGGACAGTTATAAAATCCTGTATATTGTAATGTGAAACTTTGATTATTTACACAATGATAACCGGAGTGAGCAAAGTGAGCCCGTTGACCTCTGAAACTTAGCAGGGCTGCCAGGTTTAGCCCGTGCCCATACCCAGGCAGAGGGACTCTAGGGTGGAGAACCTGGCTGGTATGATGGTAACTCAACTCGGAGATCGACATTAGCCGTGTACCGTCACCCTCCAAGGATGTTAAGATATGAGCCGGCAATCACCGCACTAGTAAAACAATAAAGAAAAATCAACAGAAAGGTCAGACAGTAGCGGCAACAGAGGAAACCAAGGTGTGGGGGTGCAGCAGCATTATATACTCACAGTTACTTACTAAGGAGTCCCCCAGTACCGTAACCATAGGAGGGGTAACTGGGCGTGTACTGGGTGTAGTGCGAGGAGTAGCCGTAGTCCGTCATCGCTCCAGTACCTGGTGAATAAATAGTGAAGATAGTTATTATGATGGCTATGAAAACGGTGATAGTATTTGGGAAGTGAGGGTGAGAGTGGAGTTAATAATGGAAGTGGTAATAAGAGAGGTCAATGTTTAAGATTGTGATTGTCTTGTGATATTGGCTAGGAAACCATCCAACAACAAATTGGTAATAAGGGTATAAACTGCGATAATATTAGGGAAAACAGCTACGATGGAGGGTAACCGGGATACGATCATTGGATGTAGTGCGAGGAGTAGCTGTAGTTTATCATTGCTCTATTACCTGGTAATAAGAAAGCGAAGATAATGGTTACGGTGTTTTATGTATATATTAGAAGATATGGTGTGCTGGTAGTTGTAGCCCAACATGGTGTCTGAACCTGGTATTAAAATAGAGAATCTACCGGTTAGGCTGGTTATGATAAAGGTGATAGTGGTTGAGAATTTAATAGGTATAAAGTTAGAGCAAGAGTCAGGTCAATTCCCTGGTAAGTCAACTAGCATGTCTACCGTTGGGTTCCTTGATTTTTAGATTTGTCCTAAGGGAAGTATTTTTTTTCAAGCCTTCTTATAGGACAGTGTGGGAGGGCATGAGGGAAACAATGGTCTAGGAATAAGGCAAGCGTAAAAGTGCTATTACAATCAAGACAGCAAACACGGCACTAAATGCAAACAATCAAAGCTACATAAATTCAGGCTACGACTAAATAAGAATTAAGTGACTCTGAACTATCAACATAGATCACTTAAGCCACACAAAATCATTGTAGCACTAACCCTTCACTTTACAATATTACTGTTGAAGAGCAGTGAGTGCAAAATTGATTATCACATGGCTTGAATGGGCTATAGAACAAAGGCAGACTAATATTTTATCACATAGGCATAGTGAGGGGCTTAGGCTACGTAGGATCACTATTTGTCCATGGACCAGTCCCCTTGATTTCACGAAATGCTATTATCCGATGGAACAGTTCTTTTTTCAGCATAAACTCCAAGAGAAGGTTTCTAAGTGATAAGTATATTTATTTACATACGTTATCATCTTGAAATAACATTCCCACATTAATACAAACAAGGTTTATTAGATTGTAATTACAGTTTTTAGAACTTTCAGAGGATACTAAATATTTCTCTGGTCCATGGACTATATCTGAAATGCACAGGTGCAAAGGCTGCAGGCGAAACGTGCAAGTGAAAGTGAACTTACCTCAGTAATACTGTAACCCTCTCTTGGTATTGAACGCTAGAACAAAATTATGCCATAATAAAGGCTTATTCTAGCATGATGTGTCTCTTATTGTTGTGTCAGTATTGCCTATAAAAAGCATGGTGTAGTTTGGCGACTACCGAATTTATGACTTAGCTCTTTCTTGTATGATTGTCATGTCATGTCATAACCCATGGTTGTCATTCGGTTGGTCTAAGGTTCAATATCAAGAGAGGCTTTTGGAGAAATGTCACAGGGTGCTACTCTGTGTTTACCATATTTACCTGAGTAGTGGGTGATGGTCGGGAGGGTAGTGTAGGTGGGTTCAGTGGGAGAGACTGCTACATGGGCGTGCATGGGTGGTACTGAGGCATGCGAAGGGACGTGGATATGGGCTTGGGTTTGTGAGGCTGATGGCTGTAGAACCGTCAGGCCGGTACTGCAGGGGGTGTCAGCCTTGAGGGGTGAGGAACAGGGCGCCACTACCACCACAAGATTTTCCAAGGCCGTGGTGGTATTCTCACAAGGGGACGAGGCTTGGTACTCCTGGTGGGGGTGGTGCTGGCTGCTGCAGGTACTATATGATGATGCCGAGACTCCTCCTGACGTGACCACAATACCAACCCATAAGTGTCTCGCATAACACATCCGCCAACCCTCAAACGTTTATTACTTACTCACTCGTACCAAATGGGTTAAGCCACATCACTATAAGCTTAAGGTCTGCTAAGGTGACCATTAGTCTAACTACTGAGTCTGAGAACTTTATATCCACATGACGAAAAGAGTATTTATTGTAAAGACATAACAGTTCAAGTCTTCTTGAAAATTTGTTCTGTGTTTGTAGAATATATTTTTTTCGTCACGTGATTAACTCTGTGCGAGTATTCACGCTTTTGGGAATGCAATTACTAGCTATTATCGTTAGCATTTTGCACTATAGATCATCCAAAGAAAATAGGACGAAACCTTTGAAACTCCGTCATAGGAAAGGTTTGTTGACCTTGTCATTCTAGACCATAACTTGATTTGGCCCTTCACTGGCCATTGTAGAAAGCGACATTATACTACAGCAAACCTACAAAACTAATTACATGACTACAATCTGTTGCTGATTGCAGGTGTTACAACTATGTTCTTGCAGTTGTTTCATGCCAGCTCTATTGAAATAATACATACACTAACATAATATACTCCTACTTAAGCACTACTTAATTATAAAAAACATATGTAAATAAAGCCCAAAATCTCTCTCAAGATGCAAATAATAAACTAATTTGAGCCTTAGATGTACTCAATAGGAAACTATAATTGCATGGAAGTAACACTGGTGTGTATCGATACAAAAATAGTAAATGTAATACTAAATGCAAACTAAATGTATTATTTCAAACAGTTTTGATGACAACTATAGTCTGTATTTTCAGCTGGCAGTAAAATGCAATTCCCTCATCTTGAATATTCAGCTATTACGATTTTTTTTTTTTTTTTTGTATCGAAATATGTTGTTAATTATTTTGATGCAGAGACACAGTAGTTACATATATTTCCATTCACCCTCTCCGACATACGACGCGATTTTGAGCCTATTAGGGATACTTTAAAGCCTTTGTTACCATCAGGGGTATTTAGAAACCTTTAGTTTAGTTACTTCAACCTCTGCAGTTGTCTTTGAGTTAGCTGTGGGCAGAAAACTAATTTTGGAGAGGTAATTATAAGCGTGAGAGAACTCTATTTCTTATTGCTAATCTGGCAACATCTGCGTCATATGTGCGTGAAAGGGTTAAGTTTCGATGATAGCTAACATCCTCCTTAGTGTAACGAAGGTGGCGTTTTTCAGGGAAACAGTTTGGATTAAACACACATTCGGCTAATGTGTGATATTTTTTCTACTAGAGGAACACACAAATTACACTTCCTATTGCGTAGTGAGATTTTGGGCTATTTCTGACAGAAGGCTAGCACATTCTGCATTACAAACACATAAAACGGAGGTGTTAGTGGCTTCATGCTAGCTGGTTCATGCTGTCAGTATCACAGGCAACTTCACACAAGCAAGACAAAAACCGGACATGCAGAAAGATTGTGGGGAGAGGTAAAGGGAATGGACAAGTTAGGGCAAGGGAAGTGAGAAAGAGTTTAGAACATAATATGTTGATTTTAGAACATAATATGTTGATTTTAGAACATAATATGTTGATTTTAGAACATAATATGTTGATTTCTAAAATGGCTACACGTAAATAATTATCTTGATATTCTTAACTGTGTGCTTCTTGAATACAATATTCTCTATTTATATTTTATATGTGTATAATGTAATAATTTCTGTTCCATATTCTGAAACCTTAAGTTGATGCATTTAAGCGTAGTATAAAATATAAATATGGGTTATGGGAAAGTGTTGGTGGAAATAAGTTGAGTCAAGTTAGTTAATTATCAGAGAGCAATAATGGTATATGAAGAATCTGGGTATTCAATTCTGAGTATGATCACTAACTATTGTTTAACTTCTGATACACCAAATCAAAATATGTCAGAATAATACAAAATAAATAATAAATAAATAATAAATACAAACAATATACAAATAATTAAATATCAATGGACAAACATATGAGTCAAATTAGTCATCGAAGAAAAATAATACGGAAATAATCGAGTCAGTAATACCAATGAGTCACCCAATCAGTTAGTCAGTTACCTGCAAGAATGATCTTATTAAATGTTAGTCAGAGGTGAAGTTGAATATTATGAAAAAGACAGATTATGAGAATAGTAGTATTAGTTATAAGGGTTAGTATAATAATGAAATAATAACCAAATAATAATGATACCCCACGAGTCCTACAGCCTCCCTACAGAGCGTGTGCCAGGACCCCTAATAAATCTCGGAGCCCTGCTAGGATGCCAGCTTCTCAAGGCAGACTCGGGGCTATAAAATTCCTTGGGTGAATACAAGAGCTTCGACTGTGAAAACCAGCTATTGTTATCTCGCTTCCTTTCTTTGGAGGCATATATGTGTGTTTTGATTTGTGGTCTTAGTCGATTTTTTGGTATATTTGAACTACCGTCTTCATTTTGGGGAATTTAATATATTGAATATTCTTTTAATGTTATATATTCATTCGATTTTATACAAGGTTTGATTTTTCTAGGGTATTCTCGCCATTTTATGAGCCTTATTTGCTACCAAACTTCCTTTCTTTGGAGGGCATTTATTTGTATTCTTTATTTTGTTCCTAGTCAATCTTCCTTTTTTGGGGACTTTAGTAGGCTATATTTCGTTTACATTTTATTGATTACTATTTTTCATTGGCCTATTTATTCATTTTGTTATAATCATTGATCTTCCTACTGCATTCTTCCTAACTATATACATGGTTCATCATATCAATTTAACATTTAATTATTGCTGCTAATCGGATACAAAAGCCTCGATTTTGAAACCTGCTACTGTCACCAAACTTCCTTTCTTTGGAGGCATTAATTTGTGTGTCCTATTTGTGGTCTTACTTCATTTGTTTTATTATGTTGAATTTTCATCTTCGATTTTCGTTGAGGATGAATTTTCTTCTACGATTTTTGTTTTAAATTATTGTTGTTGATATTTTTCATAACTGTTTCTCAAATCATTACTGTAATCTTTCGTTAATAATCATTGTCATTAATGTTAGAAGATATATTCTTTTTAGATTGATACTTCCATACCTTAACCCCTTCTGTACTGGCCACGTCAATTATAGTCTAGCTATATTTAGACGATTTTGTGCAGTTTAAGAAGGATCTGTGGTAGTAAAAACGGTTAAGAGAGAGAGTTCGAAGCTAGTTAATTGTTGTTGTTCTTAAGGGGAGGTTTTTAGTGAGTTTCCTAGATTTCCATCAAGCTTAAAATTACTCCCCCTTGACCCCCTTTCAAGATAAATTTGTACATTTTTCGGTAGAAAAATGTCCCGGCCGAAGGCCGGTTCCCCTTAAATTACAGGCTCGCTATCGCTCGCCAGGAAAAAATCGACACCTAAATGGTATGAATGGTCTTAAGATTGACAGAAATGGGGCGAGGGTTCTTAAAATCGCCAAACTAATGGGGCGAACGTCTTAAAATCTCAAAAGCAATGGGGCTAAACATGAGGGAGAAAGGGGTCCAGAAAAAAATCCTCCAGGTGGACATCTCCCCTTAAGCTGAACAAATCGTCCAATAGTAGCCAGAGTAAAGTTAAAAAGACGTTGCCGGTACAGTAGGGGTTACATGATAGAAGGGAGGAATACAATGTCAAAGAAAGAAAAGGAGCGAGGGAGAGAGAGGGAACGTGAAAAATAAAAAGACGATTGGAAGAAGTGAAAGCAGAAAGGAAGGAAAGGCAAAGAGAGAAAAGGAGCGAGGGAGAGAGAGGGACCGTGAAAAATAAAAGGAAGATTGGAAGAAGTGAAAGCAGAAAGGAAGGAAAGGCAAAGAGAGAAAAGGAGCGAGGGAGAGAGAGGGAACGTGAAAAATAAAAGGAAGATTGGAAGTGAAAGCAGAAAGGAAGGAAAGGCAAAGAGAGAAAAGGAGTGAGTGAGAGAGAGAGGGAACGTGACAGATAAAAGAAAGAAGAAAGATAAGACGAACTGAAAGAAGAAGAAAGGGGTGGGAGGACAAGTGACATAGAGCCCTGAATGGAGGGAGGCGCCAGAGGACAATGGAAAGAGAAGAAGGATCAGGAAATACGAGAATAAAGAGAGAGAGAGAGAGAGTTACACAGAGTTACACCGATACTCAGACCACACTGACCTTGCAGTCCCAACTAGGTGGTCTGGCCTTAATATTACTGGACAGGGACAGTTTATAGTGGAAGAATAGGACAGTACAGTAGAAAAGAGAGAGAGAGCGAGAGAGAGAGAGAAAGGGTTGAGCTATGACGAGTGACTTCCTGTTTCCCCCCGTAATCGAATCGGGAGAAAGGGTGAGTGGACCGTGGGTGGGTGGGTGGGTGGGTGGGTGGGTGGGTGGTGTGGGTGTGTGTGGGGGGGGGGGGGGCGGGGGTATAAAGGACAGTAGTTACCATCATCACCGTCGATTATAAATTGAGAAACACGTGAACTTTATTGATCATATTTGGAAGCATTTGGGGACTTTTTCTTAAATCTCTGAACTCGGCTGTACAGTTGCCCACATAAGTTATGATCCTCTCCGTGATCTTATACATAGAAATAAAATGCGCATGATTGACTTACGAGTATAGTTTCATATGCAGTGGTTAACTCATCTGATTAACTAACTAATGATTAAAAGAAACCACGCTCGCAGTTCAGTCATACTATTTTATTTTCATACATAAGATCACGACGAGGAACAGAACATATGTGGCCAACTGTACCTAACCCTTGTATGAATATAACTTTTCCTCCTCACACCATTTTTCCTGGGGCAAGCCAAATACCGCCAAGTCTTCAGTCGACCTCAAGATGCTGACTAAGCGAGGGCCGAGGGTAACTTTCTAAAACAGGGTTCCTCACATTGGGACACCATCTTGGCTCCTAATCACACTGTATTCCTTTCAGTGCAATTAGTTTCTATACTTAATGTTCACGCTTACACACTTCATATGATCATATTTACACCTCTTTCACAATCACTATCCAGAACGCTCCAATAACAGCGGGTACTGTAACGAAATTGGTCATTCTTCACTATAAACGGTTTAACCTGCAACCAGCCAGTCTCCAGGAGTTATGGTCAAACTTGGTCAGCTTTCGAGTGCAGGAAAAAGGACCCAACACTCCAGGAAAGACAGTGAAAACACGCAGGGAAAAAAGCTGAGGTAATGATTTTGTGGGGGCTAAATCTACAGTTTAACCTCTTCTTTCCGAGAGATCCTTTCTAAGCTGAATTTAACTGCATTTACAGCGATTTTCTTTTCTTTTCGTCGATAAAGATAGTGCCAATGACTAAGATTAATACCATATGTGATATAATATAATAAACAGATGAATGACTGATGAGAATGAGGTCAGTATAAAACCCAAATCCTTTTATTATTTTCCCCGAAATGTAGATTATGTTTCGTAGATTAGGATTGCTTACGAGAGATGTTAGTAATAAATAACTACAGAGGTGATGATTATGGGTTTAGCTTATGTTAATTGCGGCTTAGCGTGTACAGTGACCTCAAAAAGTGATTTCCCACCATTGCTGTGAGCGAAGTTAAAGGTCTGGTTATTAATTCCTCGAGGAGGAGGATGACGCAATGTATCAGTATATTCTGGCTATTATTGAACGATTTTATTAAGACTAGTAAGGGTATTTTTGCAGTCAGATCACTAATTGAAATAGACTTTACCATTTTAACCCCCGCCGAGCATTTGTAAGTTGTACAAAACCGTCCGGTGATACCCAGAATAAACTGTTAAAACGCGTCATATTTCTCAAGGGGTTAAGAGCTTGAACTCCTAGCAAACTGTACTACACCTGTCCTCCTTCTCATTCTTATAATCTGTCTTATAATCTTATTAGATGACTTTATGTAGCTTAGGAAATATCTGTTTTTGCCGCTTTCATTCTTAGAGATCCTACATGCTTAAGGGGAGATCTCCACTTGAGGGATTTTTTTCTTGACTCCTTTCACCCTCATGTTTAGCCCCATTGCTTTTGATATTATAAAACGTTCTCCCCATTAGTTTAGCGATTTTAAGAACTTTCACCCCATATTAAGACCTATCGTGCCATTCAGGTGTCGATTTTATCCTGGCGAGCGATAGCGAGCCTGTAATTTAAGAGGAACCGGCCTTCGGCCGGGAAATTTTTCTACCGAAAAATGTACAAATTTATCTTGAAAGGGACTCAAGGGGGTGTAATTTCAAGCTTGATGGAAGTTTAGGAAACACTAAAAACCTCCCCTTAAAGCGTCTAATGATAGCCAAAATAGTGAAAATAACGTCATCGAACACTGAATAATAATAACCTTGCCTTTGAATTAACTCAGAACAAAGGATTGAAGGAACGTTGATTCGGCTGTACTACTGAATTCCCCTATTACATTTGCTTGTGAATAAAGTGACTGTAAGGACTAAATTATATACGTAATGATGGTCGATACTGAGGAATGTGTGTGTGTGTGTGTGTGTATATTTTGACTGAGTACTGACCTTGCTGGTACTGAGAGGCCGCCGAGGTATCCAGTACTGAGGGAGAGGCCAGGACGGGTTTAACATCCTGCATGCTGATGGGAGTCAGGGGGGTCAGACCTCCTCCGCTACCTGTGAAGAGGTATTGTGTTGGTAATAAGTGACTTTAGTTAAAATATGGAGGATATCTGGTAATGAAAGGAGTACAAACCAACTTAATGAACCCTCTGACTCCCATAGACCTGTTCTAAAAGTAATAAAAAGCTTAATGCTAGCTAGAACATACAAACAATTGACCTTGACCTATTCAAAGCACTAAAGCAGTCATAGATACAAACATTCTGGCAAATTTCGATCGCCAACTTTACAAATTTGGATTGGTTTAACACCCATTTAGCTAGATTATGGAAGGCATCTAGTAATCAAAGGAGCATACACACTGATTTACCACTCTGACTCTCATAGATCTGTTCTGATGAGAATACAAAAGAATCTTAATGTTAGCCAGAATATTGCTTAACAAAAATGGGCGTGATCGTAATCAAGGGGCTAAGCGGACTTTACTATTTAGAATTAGAGTCTATTCACTAGAAGCAGGAGCCAGGATCAAACTGTAAATACAACAGTAAGGAAAAGCAAGCACGTATGAATCAACGGACGTTAAAGAAACAAGGCTCTTGTAAAATAATAAACCTTAGAAGCAAAACAAATTACTTACCTAGCGAAGTAGCTAATGGAGGAGAAACAAGATTGATACCAGACTGGGCCATGGGCATAGTTTCGTAGAGGGAGTAAGATGTGATGGTGGCCTAATAGTATTGCATAATGCAACACTATTAGTAATAAGTTAAAGAGTTTTGAGGGTAAGGATGAAAACAAGGAGAAATGCGTTACTACAGGGGTTAATTCGAAGCTTGCAAGTCCAGTAACTACAAACAAGATTACTCAAAATCCTAAATAGGAAAGAATAACTGCAAAATATCATTACAAACTATTACTTACCTAGCGAAGTAGCCAATGGAGGTGAATAAACGTGATTGGTGCCAGATTGGGTCATGGACATAGATTCATAGAGGGCGTTTGTGGTGACATCGGCGGCGGAAACTGCTGGGTAGCTACTGGGGTGGTCCACAAACTGCAAACTGAAATAAATAACAATATATTAGGTTTTGTATAAAGTTAAAGATAAGGCGAGATTGAATAAATATGCGTAATCTTAAGCCATTTGGTGATATACAGTATATTATATAAAAGGTACAACAGAGGCAGCCCTTGACTGGAAAGCCGCCATTTAGGACGTGAGACTGTAACCACACTCTGTAGACGAAGCGGTCTTTAGACTTGCAGGTATGATATACGATGATTTATTATAACCTGAATATAATTTCAATTCAACTTAAAATAGGACAAAGGGTTAATTGAGATTGCTCGTGCCCGTTGGGTTCCTAAATGTCTTTCTTAAAATGAGCAAAAATGGATTTTTATTTTATTTATACTATATAATGACAACATAGACGATGGTGTAACTATTTGGATGGTCTACGAACTGCACACTGAAAGAGGTGTGAGGTTAGATTATACTGTGTACGCAGATGATGTTCCTCTGATAGTGTATGCCCCTATCATGAAAGTTTACGAATTAATACCGTTAAAGGTGGCATGTTTTCAGCATAAACTCCAGTTAACGTAAATGGCAAACATCTGAGGTTAAGCCGTTGATTTCGGGAGCTGATGAGTAATTGGTGCATCTGAATGATTGTGTGCTTACTTTTTGTGGGCAAACTGTTATGTGTTCTTCTCTAGCTGTCACCTCATTTTCCTTTCTGGAGACTTTTGCTGATCCTCCCTACCCCTTGGGAGAGTAAGGGCTGGCTACTGACTGACTGACGTAATTGTTAAGCATGTAGTCAATAAGTATATATATATATATAGATATACCTGTACGGTGAGGGTGCCCCACTGGAGACGCCGCCTCCTAGGTCAGGTAAAAGGGTCTTGGCCGCATCTTCACCTTTGAGGGACGACCATTGTTTGGACCATAACATCTGTTGGGGGTAGAGGGGCAGGGTTAGTTACAAACATACGGACAGAGTTATGCATAACTACATACATAAATAAATACACATATACAAACAATCACATATTATACATTAACACATTATTCATATACATTTACTGTACTATGTATATCAATTTGTACACCTAATGACACTGTAAGATAGTCGCCCTCTCCTAGTTTGCAAATAAATTTGCTTCGTACTTAATCTTCCACTTATGCTATGAAATTAAGATAATTGCACACAAAGGCTTTTCAATGTAATATTTTTGTCCACACTGTTAGTTTCTTATTTAATCGTTAAACGAGTAAGTTAGATTTGCTTGAGGTAAGGTCAGGTTAGGTTGCTTAGGTCATTTTAGGTTAGGAGACCAAATACTCATTCTTCGAGAGTAGGTAAAAACGGCCACATCCTAAACAACCACAACCAAAGGGTCTACAATCAAAACGACCACAACAATATGCCTAAACATTCTAGGTTTGGTTAAGTTAGGTTAGGTTATGATATGTTAGGTTAGGTTTAGCATGGTTAGATGTTAAGTCAGGTTCAGTTAGATATGGTTGGTTTCGGTTGGGTAGTTTAGGTCATATTCGGTTAGGAGACTGGTGGCCGTTTAGGTTTCGGCCGTCTAGAAGTGTGGCCATTTTAACTTAAAGCCCCTCCCACACACACACCACCACCACCACCTTCCCACCTTCACTTACCATTTTCTTTCTCCCTGTTTGCTCGGGCTCTTAAGGCGTAACTTATTCATACTTGCGTCAGATCAATAAATCACTCCTTTCTCTCCGGCATAAGTGTGTTTGCTAGCTAAATAATATACACAAAGGACGGAATCTTGCTGTGTATGAGTTCGTGTGTATGAAAGGGGGGCTGGGGGGGGGGGGGGCAAGTAGGAACAGGGGGGCGTGAATCTCATACGTTACCGCAATACTATTAGATTATGGGATTTATCTAGGTACTTCTAGGCGATATTCTAAAAGTATTGCAGAAAGGAATCGCTCTGGTTTGTTCAGTTCTGGAATGTTTAGATAATTAACTTGTTCTAATAATTAAGTACTGTAATGGGTTAGCTTAACCTGTAACCCTATCTGGCCCGAGGTGGGTCTTTTTCGACACCATCTGTTTCGCTCCATTAGTTTGGAGGTCGTAGGAAGTTTCATTCCTTTTAATTGGTGATAATAAGACGCTTCACCCCATTCAGGTGTCAATATTTTCTGGGTGAGCGATAGCGAGACTGTAGCTTAAAAATAAATCAGCTTTCGGTCAGGACAATATCTTATTGTAAACTGTACACATTTAGCTTGAAGGGGGTCTGAGTGGGCACATATTTTTATTGTTGTTTTAGTTTGAATGAAAGTCTGGGAAGGTGTGTTTGTTAGCCTAGGCCTAGGGGACAACCTAAGATCAAGAAAATAGCAAAAGCAAACAAAATCCTCATTAATAATTACACAACTTATCATAATAACCCACCAGAGGTCGGATCACACACTGTTAAGCAACCATTTAACTCACATTTGAACGCAAAACGGACAAACAAAATATATATGCCACAATAAAAAACTGCCCTAAACTGTATATATTGCTTTAATTCATGAGAAGGAACGTTTTAAAAAGAGTCAAGCTAAACTCTGAGTGTGTGTATGAATTAGCCAGCGCTGTGGGTTTGTTTTCAGCGGAGAATAAATGCATATGAATAAACCTGAAATATTTGAATTAGTCCTCGTCGCTTAGCATTATTGTTTTCGTGTATTCTGGCTAGCATTAGATAATTTTATGTAATTTATAAAAGACTCCTATGAATATATTTTAGCATCGTTCTTAACACCAATAACCCCCAAATGAAATGAATGAAAGCATGTGATTTACCCAGGATTCGAACCCAGGATATCACAATCAGAACTTGCACGCTCATTACACCATCAAGACAGTTTAAGTACAGCACATAACCACGATTGATATTGATATATCGAATACTAGATATTAATCTAATCATGTATACACAATTTTGTTCGGTTCAATAAAAACCTCTAGATAGCAAAGGGAAACACTGCATCAATTAACGCAATAACCCCCACAAATCCTTCCTATACCTGAATAAATTAGTCTAACATTAGCCATGGCATTGAAAGGGTTGATAGTAGCTGGTGTGGTGACTGTGGGTGTTTTGTTTTGACCCAACTCTCCGTGTGGCTCAATGTCCAATTTATATTCATATGGAGAGGCATTAGTGAGAGCGGCCGCGTGACGATATTAGGGCTCTCTCTCTCTCTCTCTCTCTCTCTCTCTCTCTCGCTCTCTCTCTTTCTCTCTCTCTTTCTCTCTCTCTCTCTCTCTCTCTCTCTCTCTCTCTCTCTCACTCACACACGCACACACACTCTCACTCACACTCTCACTCACTCTCACACACACACCCCACTCACTCTCACTCTCTCTCTCTAATTACTTATCGTTTACTCTCTTACTTCTCTTTTGGAGATGAATTGATGAATAGATAGATAGCTAAATAGAAAGATACATTTACATAGATAACACAGATATTGTTATCACAAAGACCTTGCAATCTAAGCGAGGTACTCAAAATTCAACGAAATAGATAGCAATGACTTAAAAGGAAAGCGATAGAAATGACAGCACATTATAGACAGACACAGACACAGACATAGATAGATAGATAGATAGATAGATAGATAGATAGATATATTAGATAGATAGATATATAGATAGGTACAGACAGACACAGACAGACAGATAGATAAATAGCTAGATAGAGAGGTACACAAACTCACCTCCCAAACTCTAAACCAACCCCACACTCACGCGCCCTAAGTTAGGCTGCACGTGGCACAGTGGTTACGGTAAAAGGATTTGCACGTGTTTAGGGAGAATCACACGAGAGTTTTTATCTTTAATATTCGATGGGCAAAACTAAAAGGAAGAAATTCGTATCTTTGTACATTAGGCGATTTTGTTCAGATAATGAAACACAACCTTATGCATGAAATGAACCTAACATAATCTTGGCCATTTTGGAGCGTGGCCATTTTCGATGTGGCTGTTCCGGTTGCAGGCTGTTTAGGAGTGCGGCTGTTTTAGCCTGCTTACACAAAGACAAGACAGCTTCGTCTTTTCCTGAGCAGAAAGAGTCGAAACGGCCGAGTCTGTCCATTGCACATATTTGTCATGTGAGAATATTATCCATTATGTTATTTACGACATTGTGAATTTCCTGAAGTAACTTTGCTTTGTGTACCCACCTTTCAAGTAATAAACAAGCTCAAATATGACTTTCAATTCCTTTGTATTCGCATATATTCCTTTGTATTTTGTGGTTTGGGTTATGAGTGTAAATTATATATCTTGCCAAGTCCCAGAATACAGCTTAAGTGGGTTAGTGTAAGAGGGTCAATATAGGAGAATTGACATAAGGTCTTTATTTATTTGTTTATTTTGTGTAACTGTTTTCGGAGATTTTGACCTGGAATCGCATGAAATAAAGTTTAACAAGATTTCAGCCACGTATAACTATCTACATATAGTGTAGTAGCTTATGCCAATTTAAAAGAAACTAAATATTGTCAAGTGTTATAGGAACGCACTTGAGAAGTGTGCGCGGAACTACATGGAGGGATAGACAGACAAATGAGGAAGTATGAGAGTGGTGTGGATGTAGATGTGGTGGAAAGTGTGAAAAGGAACACCTTGAGATGGTTCCGCCATGTAAAACGTATGGGAAACTTGAGAATGACTAAGATTGTACGAGAGTGAGGGGGAGGGACGGAGAAGGAGAGGTAGACCAAGATGGAGGTGGAAGGATGGAGTTAAGAAGTATATGCGTGCAAGCGGTGCTGGATGGGAGGAGGGGCGTCGACTGACTGGGGACAGAGGTGCATAAGGGCGTTTCGTTCGTGGTCACCCCTTCGGGAACCACATCTATCTATCTATCTATTGCCTGACGCCATGATCCCCGAAGGGGTGGACACGAACGAACCGCCCCCAAGCACCTCTGTCCCCATCGACTGGTGCATAAGGGCGTTTCGTTCGTGGTCAACCCTTCGGGAATCACAACGTCCGGCAATAGATAGATAGTTATAAAAATTGTATCACCCATAATATCACCCATAGCTATCTAGCATAATCTCCCTTTAGTCAAGTTTCCGATTCAAACGCGAAAAGCTTCAAAATATTATGGAAAAAAAAAAAAACACGGAAAATTGCCGGAACAAGTGCTCGTGTGATACCAGCTTAAGAGGTCAATATGGCATGTGTTCCACGACTCCCACCTTGATTCCCCCAATATCCATTCTTACACAACCACTCACCATCTATCACCACAAAAATGGAGGACCCTGTGTTCATCATTATGCTTACCGATCACCATTGTTGACAGTCCTTGTTGACCCCGCCACTCACAAGGGTTTCGTAAGGGGAGATTTTCACTTAAGAGGGATATTTTCTGGAGCCCTTCTCTCACATGTTTAGCCCCATTTGTTTATCACCACAACACATGGAGGTCCCCTGTGTTCACCATTATGACCGACCACCATTGTCCTCCTTGTTGACCCGACCACTCACGAGGGTTCCTTTAACTCGTTCAATACACTATGGTCCGTATTACTATACACAACCTATCATTATCGGGGGTAATGAGTATAGTCTTGCCGTATTCCTGTATGTATGTATGTATATATACAGACACATACCACATAGCTAAGTATATAATTTGTTAGAATTAATCGTTAATTATTTTCAGTTTTGAGAAGTGGCATCAATAAACTGCAATCACCCGTCCGAACACCTTTTGCATTATCATACTTTTTCAGAAAGAGCACGGTCTTGAGCTGCTCCATAAAATATTCAACAGAAGTCAACTTTCTCCTGGAATGCAGCAATTGATTACACTGTATGACCCAAGAACCACAAAAGAAAAGGCGTACTGGAAGGGTTAAAGAATGGCTACCTCTCACGAACCCCGTAATTTTCCACTGTGATTACATTATCGCACGAAAAAGGCTACTAAGGGGCGGGTAAGCTATTGCCTTGGTATTGATAAATCGATAGCACTTACGGCGGCGTCACATGGGTTATATTTTAGGCATTTTATCTAGCCTGGTAGAGATTCTAACTATAATTTTTCACCTCGGATTCTGTAATGTTACCTTGAGTTGGGGATCATTATAGGATCGTAAAGTTGTGGGAATTAGGGTTTTGCTACCCTGTTGTTTTCATTATCCAAGTATTACATCTTGCTGAGAACAGTTTATAAAAAATAGTGAACACGTATTTTACCCAACAGTTTGTACAAATATGCAAAAGAAAGTTTACTAGAAAATTGAATATAAGTTTTATTTGCATAAGGAAAATAATGGGGGTGATAACGAACTTATTCCGATGACTTTGCATGCTTATTTGTGTATCTGTTTTGTTACACAATATGGGTTGCACATTGCACAAGCAAATTTTACACTATAGTGTGAGTCCGCAGAGGAGCGATAAGGCAAAGAGGAGTCAGACGAATTTAGACTTGGCTAGGCTAAGAGAGGTTTTATAGAGTTAGGTTAGGTCAGGCTAAGTTGCTTAGGTCATGGTAGTTGTCTTAGACCAGGCTTGGTTCCTTAGGCCAGGCTAGGTTGCTTAGGTCAGACTAGGTTAGGAAACAAGTGGTCGTTTTGGTTATGGCCATTTCGGAGTGTAGCGAAACATCCCCAGAGGAGCGATAGGGCAAAGAGGAATCAGACGAAATTAGGCAATATAAGAAGGAATGGGGGTAGTAAAAAGAGAGAGTGTGAGGGTTACAAGGAGGGAAATTGGGGTCTAGAATACGAAAGAGTTATACAGGGAGCTATCAAAGGAATGGGAACAGTTTAGGAGTTATAGAAGGAGTTATAGAAGAAACTATATATGGAGTTATAAAAGGAATGGGAACAGTTTAGGAGTTATAGAAGGAGTTATAGAAGAAACTATATATGGAGTTATAAAAGGAATGGGAACAACTTAGAATTTATAGAAGTGGTGAAAGAGGGAGTTATAGAAAACATATATACAAGAAATGGGAACAGTTTATGAGTTATAGAAGGAGTTAAAGAGGGAGTTATAGAACAAGTTATGGAAGGAGTTATAAAAGGAATCAGAGTATATTAGGCACTATCAGAAGGAATGGCGGCTGTGAAAAGAGAGAGTGTAAGAGGTCGGTAGTAAAGAGAAACACAAATGATGGTTACAAGATTGAGGACTTAAAAGAGAACGAGATTTATAGAAGTTACAGAGAGAACGTTTTACAGTAGTGAACGGGTAATTATTAGTCAATAAAATGGTTGATTAGATGCTCAAAGAACCAGATTGAGAACTAGAAAGAAAATGGTAGTTATAGAAAGAGTTTATAGAAGAGTTATCAATGGAATGGGAACAGCCTAGGATTTATAGAAGGGGTTATAGAGGGAGTCATAGAAGAAGTTAAGAGGAGTTATAGAAGGAATCAGGCGGAATTAGGCAATATAAAAAGGAATGGCGGCTGTGAAATGAGAGAGTGTAGGAGGTCGATAGTAAAGAGAAAGGCAAATTATGGTTACAAGATTGAGGACTAGACAGATAATGGTAGTTGTAGAAGGAATGAGAACAGCTTAGGAGATATAGAAAGGGATAAAGAAAGAATTAAAGAAGGAGGTATAGAAGGAATCTGGCGAAATTAGGACTAGAGGACTAGAAAGAAAATATAAGAGACAAACGACAATGTCAGGAAATCAGATTATTTCAAGGCCCCAGTAAGTAGGAGACGGACAAGAAGACAACGACGACGAAAAAGAAGAAGACAAGGACGGAGAACACAAAACAGAAGAAGAAGAAGAAGAAGAAGAAGAAGAAGAAGAAGAAGGTGAAGAAGGTGAATAAGAATAAGACGAAAACAAATAAGACGAAATATACGAAGAATAAAACGAAATGTACGAAGAAGAAGACGAAGAAGAGAGAAGATGAACAAGCAGTAGCCGCTAAGAACATATATAAAGAAGACCTACGAAACAGTAGATGCAACTCCTCCTATTTTGTCAGACACCAAAATAAATTTTAGCGACTAATAACAGTAAAAAAAGTCAATATGTAATAGTAAGACAAACAAATAATACATAAAAACACATACAACAAAAAGGACAGACGCAAAAGTAAAACAATCCTATTACTTAAAGGATCCCAGAAAAAGAAGAGAACAAGACGAAGCAGAAGAAATTGAAGAGGATGAATGATCAGAAAACAAACACAGCAATAAATGCATACATAATGAAAGAGAAGTGAAGAACAGACGGAGATGAAGCAGAGAGAGACAAGACGAAGATGAAGATTAGACGAAAAAGACAATGATGATGAAGAGTTAGTTAAAATAGGACTACAGAAGCAATCAACCCTTCTAGATTATTAAGCCAGCACACTGTAAGTCAAGAATACCGTTAGAACAGGAACCAATTTTAGAAAACTCCAGTCCCTTGATGAAGAGGATGAATAATAAGAAACAAAAAGCAAACGCAGCTAAACAAAGAAAAAATACATAAATAAATAACGATAGGAATAAGAAACGAAGAACAGACAGAGCTGCAGCAGAAGATGACAACAAAATGAAGAGGACAGACGAAGAAGATGCTAAAGATGAAGAGGATGCATAATAAGAAACCAAACATAGCTAAAAATGTAAAGAAAGACATTGGAAGCATAGAACAGACGGAGACACAGCAGAAGAAGCAGCTCCCCTCTTGGGCTTCTTCTTCCTCCTCCTCCTTCGTCATAAACCAAAATGTCTGCACCATAACCCAGGGCCCAACGACCCCCCCACCACAAATAAAAGGGGGGGTGGAGGGGGGGCAGGGGGGCGGCTCGAAGACAAATAAAAGCGGTCATAACTCCGCTGTAACTCAGAGCGAGCGAGCGAGCGAGCGAGAGAGAGAGAGAGAGAGAGAGAGAGAGAGAGAGAGAGAGAGAGAGAGAGAGAGAGAGAGAGAGAGAGAGAGAGAGAGAGAGAGAGAGAGAGAGAGAGAGAGAATTATAGAACTTATTGTTTTAGTATAAGCAGGCATCAAAAGTCAAGACTGCTTGTAGCTACTACGTCTTCTCGGAATGTAAACATTAAACAATCAACTGATTAGCCATCTTCGTTGACTGTATCTGTTATCTAATCAAGATTCCCTCTAATGTACTGTAATATAAAACATAAGGACTTATCAGGGCCATTTTACTATCGAACCTCGTGTCTGTGCTGAAAATAAGAATAATTAGGATAAATACGTTTGTCAGATTAAAAAGTAACTATATAAATAGTGTAAATTTATTTCCAAATGGAAGAAGTTAGCCAACTAATTTGCTTACTACAAAATTCCTTAGCTTTTCAATGTAATATAAAAATTAATAACTGGGGTGGATAAAGTAATAATATTCGTCATAGTGAAAGGTGCTGCTACGATATTATCTCCAAAATGGCGGATGATAGAAGACTTTCTCTGTATTATAGTATCTCTACAATCCTCTTGGAATTTCGTATCAGGTAATAAAGCTTCTGATTGGCTGCCGCGTGACCAGGGATATGATCCAGGGGGGCTCTGATTGGTCCATTTGAGAGAGAGAGAGAGAGAGAGAGAGAGAGAGAGAGAAAGAGAGAGAGAGAGAGAGAGAGAGAGGGAGAGAGAGAGAGAGAGAGAGAGAGAGAGAGAGAGAGAGAGAGAGAGAGAGAGAGAGAGAGAGAGAGAGAGAGAGAGAGAATAATTGTGAGAGCTATTATACTAAGGTTTATCAATAACAATTACAGTATATTGACATTCAAGGGTCGAATCTTTAGAAAACTGCTTTGAAACTTGTACCCCCCCCCCCACATACACACACACACGTGTATGCATGTGTGTATGCGTGTGTGTGTGTGTGTGTGTGTGTGTGTGTGTGTGTGTGTGTGTGTGTGTGTGTGTGTGTGTGTGTGTGTGTGTAAAACCACCTATTTGTTCAACCATCCCAAAATGGCAACGTAGCACAAATTTTGCCTGGTCAACCCAACTTTATAGGCATGGATGTAATCACTGAAACATATTATGCATAATCCACCTCTGTTTCTTCCAGGCGTGTCCGCCTCAATATAATTTTAATATATTCATATTTTGTATTAACTAAAAGACTTTACATATATATATATATATATATATATATATATATATATATATATATTATAGCAATTATTTATATGCGTCAACATATCTGTCAGTGATTTTTGTCTCCAACATAAACAAAAAGTCCCAAACTGGAGAGGAGAAAGCCAACCTTTTTATATTTCTTCCTAGCGCCGAAGACATAGTTTCATATCCGTATATTGTATGGAGTGGACTAAGCCAAAATACTGTATACATGTGCTATAAAAATATATATATTTATTCTCTGAAATATAGAACAAATATGTCTATTAGGGGCAATTTATATATTTGTCCTAATCCAAAATGGCGACGAGATATCCCACCTCTGTTTCTTGTCGGCGTCTCCGGGTCGAAGCCATAACACGAGACTGACCAATAACATTACAAATGACTTCCACAAGGGTTATATCATGGGAGGGTTATGGGGGGATTTTATGGACGGAGGGGGGCCGATGGGGGGCCAGGGGGGGGGGGGGGGAGGGGAGCGTGATTTGGTGCCTCAAGGGGGGTAATAAATCTGTTTTATTGCGCAATTTTGTTGTAGGACATCTGAGCTGCCGCCATTTTCTCCTGAGACGTTGGAATAAGATGCCTTTGTCTTGGCTTACGTGAAGAGAGAGAGAGAGAGAGAGAGAGAGAGAGAGAGAGAGAGAGAGAGAGAGAGAGAGAGAGAGAGAGAGAGTACAAAGGAGTACAAAGGAAATCAAGCAACAACATATCTAGTGACCCTTCTAGGCTGCTTGTCCTCCAAAACACTGAGGATCAAGTGTCCAAACAGTGGTTTAGAGTGGGTAAGGGAACATTGGAAAGGGAACTACTGCCCTGGAACTAATGTCCGTGGCAGGACTAGGAAGTTAGTAGGGGACAGATGGGTTAGTAACTGAGGGGAGGATAAAATAAAGTTATTCATTTACAAACGCAGTCAGTCGCGGGTTTGATGCGAGATATTTGTCTAGGCGGAGTTTAAATGAATCAACGGTGCTGCAGTCTATAACGTCTCGGGGAAGCCCATTCCACAAGTTGACACCTCGATTGAAGAAGAAATTCTTAGATTCGTGTGAGTTAAAAGATTTACCAATAATTTAGCAACCGTTTCTCCGCGTGTAATTAGATTGGTCGATAGTGAAGTACTTACTACAGTTCATATTGTCGATGCCTTTGATGATTTTGAACACTTGAATTAAGTCACCTCTTAATCTGCGCTAGGTTAAAGGAAATAGATTTAATTCTCTAAGACGCTCTTCGTATGGTTTGTTCTTTAGGCTAGGTATCATTTTGGTAACTCTACGTTGAACTCGTTCTAGCTTGTTTATGTCTTTTTTGGTAATAAGGGCACCAGCATTGAACGCAGTATTCCAGAAGAGGGCGGACTAAGGAATTGTAAAGGGTTAGGATAACGTCTTTGGATTTATGCTCAAATGACCTGCCTATAAAGCCAATTATTTTGTTTGCCTTCTTAACAACTTCTGAACATTGTTGACTCGGTTTTAGGTTACTCGATATTGTTACTCCCAGATCGGTTTCTCTGTTTACATTCTTAAGCTGAGTGCCATTCATCGAATAGTTTTAGAGAGAGAAAGAGAGAGAGAGAGAGAGAGAGAGAGAGAGAGAGAGAGAGAGAGAGAGAGAGAGAGAGAGAGAGAGAGAGAGAGAGAGAGAGAGAGAGAGAGAGAGAGAGAGAGAGAGAGAGAGAGAGCGAGAGAGAGAGAGAGAGAGAGAGAGAGAGAGAGAGAGAGAGAGAGAGAGAGAGAGAGAGTACAGTATATACAGTAGTACGCATATGTAATGTATATTGTGGTAGATAAATCCTTACATGCATACATAAATCGATGAATAAAGATAGGTAGATAGATAGATAGAGAAAGATAGAAACATTAGATAGATATCTGAATAGGTAAATAGATAGAGATAAGTAGATAAACAGAGAGAAGAGAAAAGAGAGCGAGATAAAAAGATTATTATACATGCAGTGGAACAAGACCTCGGGGACCTCTTAACTTGTCGGATTTGAATAGAGTCAATTTGTTTTCCTCAAGAAGACAGACAGACAGACAGAGGGAAGGAAGGAATGGCGGGCTTCTTCTAACGTTGACCTGAAGCCTGATTTATTTAGTCTCCTTTCTTTTCAGTTTAGGGGAATTGTGTCTGACATTTATAGCTTTAGTCAAGTAATTACAAATACGATGTTTCAAACGAGGCAACTAAATGTTTTGAGTTTTCACAGACAGAATCCAAAGATTATTCACAAGTTGAGGCAGTGTTTACTAATATATATATATATATATATATATATATATATATATATATATATATATATATATATATATATAAATTAACAGTGTATAAATTGAACTAAATACTTGTCTGGTTTACATGTGAGTGTAATTATCTATCTCACATTTGTCCTCTTTCATTCCCTTCTTTGTCTTCACTCTCTAATTCTTCCGCTCCCCCCTCCCCCCTCTCCCTTCTCTCTCTCTCTCTCGCTCTCTCTCTCTCTCTCTCTCTCTCTCTCTCTCTCTCAATATCTCCCAAGAGTCTGGCGAGGATTTAGTAAGATATAGTAGGTTCCTGTTCTCTTCCTGTATTGTCCAGATTATCAAATGGATGGCCTTAGTTGATGAATGATAAAATGGTGATAGATAAATCCTATTCTTGTATTAATTGAGAAACTATATACAAAACACACCTATGGCTATTTTTTTTAGCATAACTTCTTTGAATTTAACTGTGTTTTGTTAGTTATTCTTGTTATAGTCAGCTGATAATAAAAATATACTACCCTCGCATTTCATTCATACTAATTATATTTTCATACATAAGATCCCGACGAGGAACTAAACGTATGTGGGCAACTGTACATATATTAAGGAGTGATCGAGTGAGAGGCCATTCATTTGGTAATTCGCAGTATATCTTAGCAACGAGAGGGACAGAGCTAGTAGTAGGTGATAAGGAAGGGAACTGTGGTAAGGGGAGAGAGCTGGACCTGTGAGGGAAGTGAACATGGATAACGGGATAGGGATGGACAGATCACGCATCTTATATCCCTATACAGGTAAGAGAGACATGTCATACCATTTATCCCAATGGGACTTCACAACAATCCACTTATACCAGGATCCTTTTTATTTTGCTAGGTGAACAGAACAGGGTGTGAAAACACTTCCCAAATATCTGACTTGCCCGGGATCGAGCTCACGTCATTCCAATTGTGAGCTGAACACGCCAAGGTTCGTTAGTTAAAATAGGACTTCAGAGGCTATCAACCCTTCTGGATTATTAAGCCAGCACACTGTAAGTCAAGAATATTTTCAGGACTGGAGCCCCTTTTCGAGAACTCCAGTCCCTTCGCACGCCAAGGAATGCACCACAGGTAACTGTTTTTTTTACTGATTTAACATAGCCGACAGAGTACTTACATTGGTATAGAGAGGGTCGGTGTTGTACTGTGTTCTCTGTCTCTTCAGGTCGTCCTCTGCGTGGCCGTTCAGGTCTCGATGTTCGTCTGAAAGAAAGAAAAATACATTAAGCTACAATATAATCTTTAAGCCCTCAATCATAACAGGACCTGGGATAAGTTTGGTTACCTTAGAAATTAACGTGGCTTGCATATACAGTAGTGTAGGTTAGATACTTAAACATAATCTCTGCTGGCTTACATAATAATAGGAAACCTTGACGAAAAAGCTAGGTATGTTTAGAAACGCCAAATATCCAAGCAAATATAAAAATAAATACAACAATTCAGTTGGAAATATGAAACACCTTTTTAACGATATTCGGAGGAAATACTCAGCTAAAAAAATTCTCCTGTCATAAAGAAATTCGTAACATTATAAACAGAGCTTATTAAGTTGGTATTTTGTATGAGCCGTTCTGTCTGGCATGGCTTAAGTGAGATTTGGTCTGGTAACTAAAGGGCTAGGACACATCGCGTAAGGATTAGGAAATTATGGGATGGGAAGAAGTTCCCCCTTTCTGGACGATGATACCTTATTTTACTTGTGGCTATCACTAAGCAATTTTATTTAGCTTATAAAGTATCTGTAGGATTAAAAGGGTCTCTGGTTTTGTGTCAACACGAAAGTCGGTGGAAGTGGTGTTTGGCGAGAGTTTTCTGCTTTGCTGTCCTTATCTTCCACTAAGTAGCAATTTCCAATTTAGATGTAAGGTAGGACAGCCTCTGTAAATATCTGTTTTGTTATCCTTTTCTTCACTTTATTATATTTGCGGTTGTGCTATATCCGCTAGAATTAATTCCTGACCATGTCTCTAGAATCGCAAGTCCTATGAAATCCTATAATATGATGCATTTTAATATGAAAGTGCCTAGTTGTTTCTGTTCACCCTGTAAATCTTAACTACTTGTTATCAGATTTACCCCCTTTCTGCGAACATATAGGCTGTACGGTCCGAGTACACATATAGGCTGTACGGTCCGAGTACACATATAGGCTGTACGGTCCGAGTACACATATAGGCTGTACGGTCCGAGTACACATATAGGCTGTACGGTCCGAGTACACATATAGGCTGTACGGTCCGAGTACACATATAGGCTGTACGGTCCGAGTACACATAACTCCATGTAACGCTTTCTCCAAAAAATTATCAGATTTACCACCTTTCTAGCAACGTAAGGTCTGTATGGCCCTATTATATATATAACTCTACGGAACTCCCTCCAAACCAAAACAGTGGGCCCCTCCGAAGCCATTAAGGGGAGTGAGGCGGGTGGGATTAAGTCGATTACACCACACGAGATGAGTTATGACGGCTTGAAAATGGCTCGGCTTGTGTCACTTGAGGGGGGATTGGTGTGTGTGTGTGTGTGTGTGTGTTACTCAGTTACTCAGTTACTTGTTCGTCAAGGGGAATCCACGCAATGCGAGCTAAGCTCATTATTATCGCGCCTCCTTAACTGGGAATGTATTGCGTGAAATGCATGTTAAGTGTTTTATGTACTGTTGGAATGGCTGTGGATGTGTGTGTAGTCTGTATTTAGCCAATTGGCGACAACGGAAACGAAGGCTTAGGGTGGATCTGTATGGTACCATTCTCACTATAGACGGTACCCTCTCGCCCGAAGGCTTAGGTAGCCATCAGCTTAGGTGAACCATATGATACCCATCTCGCCTTGTACCATTTTTGCCAACCCCAGATGGGACGTCACAACGTCGTCCACTTATTCCAGGTACCTATTTACAGCTAGGTGAACTGAGGCTAACACATGAAAGGAGACAAGCCCAATTTGTCTCCGCCCGGCCGGGGGATTGAACCCCCGACCCCTCGTGTGTGAGACGAGAGCTCTACCTACTAGGCTACGGCTGTGTGTGTGTGTGTGTGTGTGTGTGTGTGTGTGTGTGTGTGTGTGTGTGTGTGTGTGTGTGTGTGTGTGTGTGTGTGTGTGTGTGTGTGTGTGTGTGTGAACAGACGAATACAATATTTTGAATACAAAAAAGAAGTTTATGTAATTAGTCACTATAGGTAGTGCCAACGAACTTGGCAATAATCTGGACCTCTTAACTTCTTATAACTCAACATGAATGAAAGCAATCGGGCTGACATTTCTATCATTTGGGATGAGTCCACCAGGAAATAGGTGTGGACATATACAGTCAGTTTGCTCAAGGTCTTTTTGAGTTACGAAGAGGTCAGGGATCGAGATAATTGTCAAATTCGTTGGCGCTACCTTATAACACCATGAGGGCCGACCTCACCAAAACGGTCAGAGGTCAACATAAGAAACCGGGATTCTGCATAAACCCGTCAGATCCACCCCACACCCAACCCATCTTGTCGACGCGTTTTGACAGTTTATTCTGCCTATCATTAGACGATTTCATACAATTTAAGTAGTATATGTGGCAATTAAAAGGGTAATGACGACCTCAATTAACCCTCGGACTTCCATATACCCTTCCTAATCCGAATGAAATGTGTGAAATAATATCCAGAAAAAAAAAACAGAAATGCGTAATTGGATCTTGAATGGGTAAACTCTGCAAGATTTTTCACAGAGATGGTCGCAGAACTATTGAATCTGTGTGTACCATTATGGGGCAAATTAGTAGCAATCTCGGTTATTATATAGAGTCCCCAGTCGCCGGAGAATATTCCCTTTACTCGTATGGCTTAATTTAGGGGTTATAATGGGGGACTTTCGATCTTATTCACTTGTATGTCTTCGCTTTATGCCTCAGGCCCCCCCCCCCCCCTCTCTCTCTCTCTCTCAGTACCTACATTTACAAAGCACTTGTGAAATCAAGGTCCTCAGAGTCCTATCACTGGGCGCCATCTTGATTCTAATTGTCTTCGTGTCAAGAACTCATGCATTCAGAGTAGATAGATGAATTTAGATTGATTTAGAAGATCCGATTACGCATTTCCTTTCTCTTCTGGCTATTATTGGACTATTTCATTTAGATTAGGAAGGGTGTATGGAAGGCAGAGGGATAATTTCAGATGGATTACTGTTCACCTCTGTGGAGTGGAAGTAGAGTGGTTGCATTGAGGCAGTTGGACAAAATTCAAAATAAAGCTATTAGATTATTCAATAACCCTGCAATCACACAGGACCTTCCTACATTATCCATACGAAGAAACGTTGCATCCCTTGCATTATTCTACAGATATGTTCACAGCAATTGTTCCGAGGAACTTGCTTCAATTGTGCCGCCTCTCCACATCTTTCCCCGTAGAACTAGGGCAGCTGAGAGCGCCCATGAATTTACACTTTCTCCTCCACAATGCAGAACTTCTGCTTATCAGAATTCATTTATCCCCAGAGCTACTACTCTTTGGAATTCACTTCCCTCGAATTGCTTTCCACAAACTTACAATCTACAAATGTTTAAATCCAGTTGTTACAAACATTTTATGAATGGAGGATGCCTTTAGGCACATGGACCTTTTTGTTTTATCTGTGTTTTTCCTTCCTCCGTTCATTGTCTCTTTAACAAAAAAAAAAAAAAAATATTGACGGTACCCTATTTCACCAAGGGAAGTAGATCAAAACGGCCCCACTTCGACAAGACTGTAACCATAATGGCCATAACCATAACGGCCACAATCATAAACGGCCTAAGGGTGAGATTTGGTTTGATAAGTTTTGATTAACTTATTTTTGGTTATTTTTAAAGTAGGGTTTAGTTAAGTTATATTAGGAGACTATTTTGTTCTTTGGAAGATTTGGAAAGGGCCTTCTTGGTTGTGGCCGTTTTGTTATATGGCCGTTTTGACTGGAATCCTTCTCAGTAGTTCTCACCCTCTCCTCTACCTCTCGCCTCTTTGTCATCACCTCCTAATCCTCCTCTTTTAGCCAATCTCCCTCTTCCTTCATAATATTATCTTCGTGTTCCTCAATTTAAATATTCATCTTTCTCGCTTAACCCTTTGGCTGTTGAGGTCTTTTCTTGCGCTTAGTACAATCGTCTAGTGGGTGGCAGATACAAGGAGACAACTAATTACTCGAAGTTTTAACCTCCTTGACTGGCAGAGGTCTTTTCAGAAGACAATAAAATAGCTTTGTGTTAACCAGAATACATTACAAGAACACACTGTATCGTAGAATTTAAGGAATTACCCAAAGTAACACTCATATTCTCTCTCTCTCTCTCATTCTCTCTCTCTCTCTCTCTCTCTCTCTCTCTCTCTCTCTCTCTCTCTCTCTCTCTCTCTCTCTCTCTCTCTCTCCATCATCTCCTCCCAGGTTATTGTCCCCGCCTGCCTTTGTTGGGAAATATCTCGGTCGTCAGCTTTGGGTGCCTCCAAGCCTGATTGTTGGTTTATCTGTGTGTGTGTGTGTGTGTGTGTATGTGTGTGTGTGTGTGTGTGTGTGTGTGTGTGTGTGTGTGTGTGTGTGTGTGTGTGTGTGTGTGTGTGTGTGTGTGTGTGTGTGTGTGTGTGTGTGTGCGCGCGCGCGCGTCGTTGGTTCTATTCTACTTGTCTCCATATCACCCATTGTCAAAAAAACTGGTAAGTCACGTTGGGTGTTTGCAACAATGCGTATATACAGTATATAGAGTATAGTTTCGTTATAGACGTGACAGACCACCAACATTATATTGTGTATCTCCACTGGGAACTAAGAAATATATAGGGATTACAAAAACTTAATACAAAAAATCAAGTAGCAACTGATCAGAACTACGATACTGAACCTAGGGATTGAGTAAGGGATTGAAAAATCGATGAATACCAAAGAAGTATTTCAATACCATGGTGAATATTTGATTTAATTTGATTCACTCTTACCCCCGCATTATAAAAACAAAATGAGGGTGCTGACAAACCTATATCGAACGAAGATAAAATAACTGAGTGCTAATTGTGGTAAAGTATTAAATCCCATTTCATTTAAGAAACATCACTATTTTGTTCTGCTTATTTCATTTATGAAGGTTTTGTTTAGGGCTTCACGTAAGTAAGGTATACTAATGTTTTTCTATAGCCCGAACATGCACGCTCTAGCCATACAACATGATATCATGAACATATAATCATCAAAAGGCATAACAATTCTCACAAACATTGCTAGCACTTCACGGAGCACATCAAACATCACTCCGTCGAGGCCACTAATGCAAAAATGATAACTTCACAATGGCTGAGATGATTATGGGTAAAGGGGGAACGGGAGGAGGAGGAAGGCTGGGCTGAATGTCAGAGTCTCCCGTGGGAATTAATCCATTTTCTCCGAGGTCTGGAGAGTTAGAGGGCTGCTTGATAGAACAGGGTAGCGTTCCGCCGGCTTGACATTTGGATACCATCTTGACTACAATGGAGACGCTCGTAATTAAGTCACCATGCCCGACATTTCGTTCGAATCATGTGAATGATGGCTCGAAATGGGGTATATTGACCATCCACAATTTAATTATGATGCTAGGACCCATCCTTTCTGTTTCTACCTAATTATCTTGGATGGTCTTCATGGATAAATTTAAGGTTTTAGATGTCTCCGATAAGCTTTTGTTCCTTTCAAGCTATTAATCACATGATTCGTGTAGCATTCCGCAATTTGTTGTACACATATTTGCGCTATACATATCATACCTCGCCCTTGTGTCCACCCTTCATTGCTATGTTGTTGTTCTATAGCACTATGCACCAAAATATGCCTTCTTTTTTATTTTGTCTAGAACGAGTACTTAACAAAACGATACCTGTAATCAAGATGGCTCCAAGTGGTCTGAGTCCTGGGAACCTCTATGTTAATACCCTCTCAATCTAGGTACTCTAGGCTTGGCGAGGTTTATTCATTTGTTCTTATGAAATCAGGATGGAGGGATATGGATATTGGAAGTTGTGTCAAATAATTGGAAACTTGAAACAGGAATCTGGGTTGTGAAATTGGTTATGGGAGTTTAGACGTTGAGCTACCAGTAGGATATAATTATATAATCGATATACTGTACATGTTGGTTGTTAGTTTACATGATTGGGGATTTGTTAAGCACATGTATAGGTTGCGAGTAACTACAGTAATTTGAACTCTAGATAAGGGTAAGACTATTTGAAATCTAGGCTAAATATAACTTGTGTACGGATATTTTCTTTGCCATTTTTCCCCGCAACAAAAATAGTCTTAGTGGTTACGAGTTATAACTAATACTACTTGGCCTTCAAAATTAAAACTTACACAGATGGCTCTTTCCCTCAAGACATGCACTCTAAACACAACAATGTGGACCACCTCAAGCAATCCCTTTAGACCCAAAGCGACCACATCATGGCTGCTTCACCTCCACGTAGCCATGAAGCCTCAGAGACCAGTAGCCGCTACCATCTATTTCCTTGTTCTGGCTATTATTTGACGATATGATGGTTTTAACAAGGACCTATATGATCGAACTGGGTAAAATCTATCTCAATCAACCCCCTGACTCTAATGTACTCTCCCTAAACTGAATAAAAACGTCTCATAATTGCCAGGATGAAAGGACGAATAGACGACCACGACAAGCCTGCTTCACCTCCAGGCAGCCATGGAGCCATAGACACCAGCAGCCATTACCCACCATCTCCTTGGACAACACAGGAACAGATCTAGACACTTCAGCAAACACACCGACTGGACATTGAGTGCCATTGCTAACACTGAATTCTCTGTGTCCCAGTTTGTTGAACAAAATTATATCACTATCAAAATGCTACATTAATTAAATATATATTTACAGCATTTTGTAGACACGTCACACTCTTGCAATATTTACTTATATTAACTGACCACTGAACAAAAGGCCGTTGCTAATTCTCTCTCTCTCTCTCTCTCTCCCATCCCTCACTCTTTCCACCTCCCTCACTCCATCCCCATTCACCACTCCATCCCATCTCCACCCCCTCCCTCTCTCCTTCCTCCTCCCTCTCTCCTTACCCATCCCCCTCACTCCCTCCTTCCTCCCCCCTCCCCTCCTCAGCCAAGCCTTATATCCTTCGCTCCCCAAACTTGAGGCAGAGTTTTAAATACCTCTCCGAATTAGATCATCTCCCGCCAGCCAGTTAATTATCAAAGAGAATAGATAAGTGTCCTTGGAAGTCGGTGGTGGTGGTGGGTTGGAAGAAGATGGAGACGAGAGAGAGAGAGAGAGAGAGAGAGAGAGAGAGAGAGAGAGAGAGAGAGAGAGAGAGAGAGAGAGAGAGAGAGAGAGAGAGAGAGAGAGAGAGTGTGCAATATGATATACATGACACATAACATAATTTGAACAGTTAATAACAAATGTTTTTTATTCCTTCAGTGCGTGCGTTATTATTTAACATAACATATAGTGTGGATATAACTTTTTCTGTTCAAGCCATCATTCCGTATATATTTTAACTTAATTTTCTTCTTATCATCACAACGGGTTAAAATAGTTATCTCGTTCAGTCTCTCTCTCTCTCTCTCTCACTTTCCATATTCCCCTCTCCCTCACACTTTCCATTATTCCTCCTCGGCATTCTCGTTCCTCCCTTCATTCCATAAATCCCATTCACTGTCTACGATTCCCCCAACCTTTATCAATCCTACGTTTCTCATCCGCCACGAACAAATTTCTACTATCGCTCCTCTGCAACCCCGTGTGCGTTACGGGGTTGCAGGTGTCTACAGACAATATATATAGTTTGTGGGTGCTATTATTATTTCGGAAAGTGTGAGCCATAAGATTATTATGCAACCTGTGTTGTCGGAAAAATATAAATACACTTTATTAGGTGATTTTTGTTTTCTCTGTTAAGCCTCTTGTAGAATAATAACCTCTAAATTACGATAACCACGCCATTTTTAAATGTAGTTTCTACTTAGCTAATTTAGTCGGCTTGGGAATTATTTGTCTTGGTCAGTTGGATGAAAAATATTGATATCTTGTTTGGATTTGATACAGATTAGCATAGAAGCTCACGGAGATGTTATCTAGCATTTAGAATGCATGGCCCCTCCGTGTCCCTACAAAATGCAACATTAATCCACATTTTTAGTCAGCCATTATAGATTTTTTTCCCATAAGCAAATTCAGATATCACGTTTAAAATGTCTGTGAAGTCTTGATTATATATACAGCATAGCTTTTTGTAAAGAGTGGGTATGGCGATCAGATTGATAAAAGTAAAGCATATACAGTTGATGTTTACACTATTCTCTCTCGCCAGACACACACATATTCTTAAGCCTTCACTATGCATTTGATTGTTTTCATTCTACATTTCATTCTCTACCCTTTCTCTCCATCATAGCCTTATTCTCCCATCCCTTCATACTCTCCTCCATCTCTATCTCTCTCTCTCTCTCTCTCTCTCTCTCTCTCTCTCTCTCTCTCTCTCTCTCTCTCTCTCTCAGTTGACACGGAGGCCATATTGTCAGGAAACATACTGTGCTCGGTTCCGATGGCTGGCTCCCTTCAATACCCGGGGACCCAGTAGTGACATCTAGTGGTTGGGGTAGGGACGATAAGGGCACGACATGGGAGGACATCT
Organism: Paralithodes platypus; assembly: GCA_032716605.1. Classification (NCBI taxonomy): domain Eukaryota; kingdom Metazoa; phylum Arthropoda; class Malacostraca; order Decapoda; family Lithodidae; genus Paralithodes; species Paralithodes platypus. The sequence continues at coordinate 9,563,988 of CM064562.1, read as the reverse complement.
AGGGGGGGGGGGGGGGGGGGTGCGGAGTTTTGGTGGGGTTGTAGGGATATTTAATGGGGTATTTGTTAGCTATAAGAGGTTGTAATCATATCTAATGAGGAAATGGAGAATGTAAATGGGTGTACTGAACTCTTAGTATTGTATATTATTCGTTATAGTGACATCTGGAAGAGTCAAATGCAAAT
>CM064562.1:9470306-9563703 GCA_032716605.1 Paralithodes platypus | reverse complement strand
AATACTGAACGGGTTTGACAATATGGTTTATAGCAATATATTTAGCCTCTATATGAATGCAACACGCAACCATGGCTGGAAGTTGGAATTGAAATGGTTCAGCACTAGTATTTGTAAAACAAAAGTATTATGATTATGAAGGTTCGTGGAATGTAAACAAATAATTGTATTAAACAATCTCTCTCCCTATAACATTTGTCCAATCATTTTATATACATATCTCTCTCTCTCATTTCCATCATGTCCTTCCACCACCACCTCCTCTTTTTTTCTTTCCACATGACACCTCCATCTTCAGAATCCCCTCCTCTCCCTTGACCTCTCTTCCTACCTTCCTCCTGCCTGCCCCCCTCTTCCTCCCTTCCTTCCTCCCTTTTGTGGGTCTTCCTCTGTCTCTTGATGTATGCCTCCATTTTCTGATTCCAGCATTTTGGTGACCGGACAACTCAACCAGTAGTGAGTAAAAACACCCCTTTGAGGAGGAGCGCTGTTTTGACGTTTCGCAAATAGCTTCGGGTCACATTAGAGAAGCAGCTATTTATGAAACTTTGTCAATAAAGTTCTCCTCCTTAAATGTTGTTATATTCATTCTGTTAACTTTTCGGAGCTTATTTTATCAACCAGCACTCCATTTCAACTAGACAGTCCCGATCAACTAAATCAATACGGTTAGGTTAGGTTATATTGGTGGCTTGATAACTCGACCAGTAGACCATCTCAACCAGAATACCATCATTATCAAACAGTAGATCTCAACCATTGTCAACTCAACCAGTATTCTTGGATTTAGTGAAGTTTTGTTATATTGGTAAAATGCTTACTCATATCAGTAGACTATTTCAACCAGTATATCAACTAGTGCCAACTAAGCCAGTACTGTTATATTACTAAGTTATGTTAAGATAACACTTATCTATTAACCCTCGATGAGATGATACTGCTTTATATATACACTAATTGCTCCTTCTTTCGTCAAACAGTGTCTTCCTAACTTCTCTTATCTCCTTTCCCTGTCTACAATTCACTCAAATACACTACTATTACCTAAATCACCAAGCAGCTTTATATTATTCCCCTACAAAGTTTACCCCCGACTCCACACACTCATCGGTACTGTCATCCATCCTGTATAATCCACCGCCATATAATATTTTCCACTTCCCCATTCCTCTTCCGAATCCGAGCCATCATCACTACTGTCACCGGTACAATCATATCTTCTTCCTCTTCTGAAAGCAGGATCACATGAGTGTTTTATCGGCGATTTTCGATCAGTATTTGAGGTCTGGGGCCGGGGAAATGCTAGTGATCCTTGGTCTCTGGGTTTTCTGGGCGACCTAGATGTGTGTGAATTTATATTTTGTTTTTTATGTTGTGTTGTGTTGTCCCTGTTCGGGCTCTGTCTCGAGTTGGCCACCCCCAGCTATGGGGTACATACATACATACACACATATACATATTTTGCTGGCAACGTTTTCGGTGTTATTTTATATCGGTATCAGCTACTAGACTAAAGTTTGATTGATATAGTTGGCTAACTTCTTATAGAACAAGCACACATTACGTGCAAATATACACACATAGAAATCCCCCCTCCCTCACACACACACACACATACACACACACTTGCAACAACGACAACATTCCCTAGAGTGTTGGGGCTTGTGTTGAGGCTAGAAAAAAAAATCTACTTCCAGACTCCCATATTCACCCTATATTTTTTCCCGATTTCCCTTCCTACCTTCCTTCCCCTCTGACCAGCGCCCCAAGAGGATGTCCCTTATCGTCAGAGCGCCACCTTTCCCTTCCGGAGGCCAGTGCCCTTCTGACAAATATCCCCTGGAGGAGGAGGAGGTGCCAAGGGATATATAATGTTAGTAGCTGCCGGAGGACGTGAATTAGAAGGAGGAGGAAGAAGAGGAGGAAGATGTAGGAAATTTTTTATACTATATAAAAAATTTGTCTCGCTCTCAAGCGACCTTTTTTATATTTTACCCCTCTCTCATCTTCTCTTTCGCTCCAGTTCTCTCTCTCTCTCTCTCTCTCTCTCTCTCTCTCTCTCCTGTACTGTCCATATCTTCAATTATATTCATTGTTTGGAATTCTTTCATCTCCATTAAAAATAATTCCTGACCACCTCACATGGATCATAAGATCTGTGTGGTCAGTGTATCTATGTAAGTCTACGTAAATATATAATTATTACTCCTCGTTTCCCCTTCGATAAAATGTAGTGTGGTAGCTTCTGAATTTCATTTCTTACGAAATATGTTATTCTATATTCATTTTTCCGTATAGTTGCGAGCATTCATAATAATACACCTATTCGAATCTTTAAACTTTTAAGCCAAGTTATGAAGCATTCTGACTAACATACCTCTAATTTAGCTCTCTATCACTCTTTCAACTTTGGGAGATGGGACGGGGGAGGGGGTACATTTGTTAACGGTCGCATTGCCTTTTGTCTCCTTTATACACATGGAAATCTGTGATATTCTCGACTAAAATATTGTCTAATTGGTTTTGTACCAATCCAAATGGGCGGGTCGCTATTAATGTCCACGATTATGCAGATGAAAAAAACCTACCCACACACAAAAGGAAAACAAATTACTACTATACTAAGGTAAACATATGTTGGTGTAAACAAACAACAACAATATACCGTCCCTTTGCTCCCTCCCACTCACAACATTCTCCCACGCATTCTCCCTTCTTGACCCTGCTGCCTCCTTCTTCCTATTTCCCCTCTTTTATACACACGCCTCCACCCCCCCCCCCCTCTCTCTCTCTCTCTCTCTCTCTCTCTCCGAGTCCTTACCATTCTTACCACCTATATTATCTTTAATCAGTGCAAAATTGAACGCTATCTTACTCGTTCAATCTCTACTAGCAAGTCTCTATTCTCTCTCTCTCTCTCTCTCTCTCTCTCTCTCTCTCTCTCTCTCTCTCTCTCTCTCTCTCTCTCTCTCTCTCCCAAACAACCATTACCCTTGGACCCTTATTGGCGGAGTGACCAGCGGGGCCATCAAGAAATAATTAATTGCTTGTTACGACGGAGCTGCATACGGTCCCTTGATGGATGCTGGGAGAGAGAGAGAGAGAGAGAGAGAGAGAGAGAGAGAGAGAGAGAGAGAGAGAGAGAGAGAGAGAGAGAGAGAGAGAGAGAGAGAGAGAGAGAGAGAGAGAGAATGCACTATATATAAACTTGCTAGCTGTTCCTAATGAAATCGTCTGGCCTTCAATAGAAGAATAATAGCTACATAGGGAAACTAAAGCTAGGGGAAAATTAATATAGGACAAAAATGAAACACTAAAGTAAGGTTTTGTGCTGATATTTCCAGATAAAGCTTAACCGAAATTTGCAATAGGAGTTGATAATTTACCGCACGATTGTTCAGCCGACTCTGCATGTAGATAAACAGTAAAGCAAAATAAGACATATGGAGAAAATACCTAGGTATACTAAAGGAGGGGAGATCAATAAAACAAGGGAGAGGGAAACATTGAGAGGTGGTGAAAATAGGAAAAAAAAAACCCAGAAAAATATTATATACGGAAACTAAAGGTAGGGTGAAAAATGAACAAAGGAGGAACATATTATAAATGAGGAGGAAGGTGGAAAATATAAAGGGGAAAAAAGCTATAAGGGAACGATAGTAGGACGAATAATTAATATGATGGAACGCAAATCAAAGCTGCTATAAGAAGGTACTAGAAGATAAAGAGAAAAATGCGGATACTAAAAGAAGAGGAAAAAGGGGATAAATATGCAAAATCAAAGGAAAGAAGGAAAATATAGGAAATAGGGAGTTAAAGTCTATATATATGGAATCGAAAATGAGAGGGAATAATGAATATGGGAGGAAAATCCAAAGTTCGAGGGGGGAGGGAGGGAGGGAGGGGAGGAGAGGTCAATATATGATGGATGGTTTGGGTGTGGGGTCAGTCTGTTGGAGAGAATGGAGGGAAGGAAGGAAGGAAGGCAGGAAGGAAGGAAGGAAGGAAAGAAAGGAAGGCGAGACAAATTAAGGGATGAAGGGATAGTGAGGGGTAGGGATCGAAGGAGAGAGTTTATGAGGGAGAAAGAAGGGTTAGGAAGTGAAGAGGAATGGGGATAGAAAGGAAGGAAGGAAGGCAGGTTGAAGAATGAATATGGGAAGAAAAATCAAAAGTTTGAGGGGGCGCAGAGAGAGAGAGGAGGGGTCACAATGCCCAATATGATGAATGATTTGGGTGTGGGGTCAGCCTGTTGGAGAGAATGGCAGGAAGGAAGGAAGGAAAGGAGGAAGGGATAGACGGAAGAGAGGAAATAAAGGAGGAAAGGAGGGAGAGAGGATAAAGGAATGAGGGAGGAAGGTAGGAAACATCATCATCAGATATAGTAAATCGAAAATGCCAGACATCATAAAGCTCAGAGAAAATGCTAGCGTAGCAAAATAGAACACAGAGTAATACAAATCTGGGATATATGAATGGAAGTCATATAGTCATGGAGACACAAAGCAAATATTTACAGAAAAAAAACCCAGATCATCATCCGCCATACATACTAAACAGACATCTGTAAAAATATATTACATCGTGGAAAACGAAATCCGAACCACCCAGATCAACATAGACGAAGGCAAACTGGAACATCAAAAACAGACAGATTTTAAAACTGGCAACTAAACTAAGCAATACACAAATATAACAACATACGCAGAGACATGCAGAGCAGAATTCGTAAACTAAACTAAACAATCTCTCGTTCTACCTATTGCCAGACGTCTTAATCTCGGAAGGTGCGGCCACGAATGAGCCGAATTAATTAAACTGATGCAAACATTCATAGGTCACAAAAGAAACAAGAGTAGAACCACGTAGAACAGAAAATAGACAGAGACACTAAGCAAACAACAGCATGAGCAGAGACCCCCCAGAGCATATTCAGCAGACAGATATCCTAAGCAGAGTCTTCGTACGGAAGTTGGTCACATCGCCTCCCAGACATTCACATTTGCCTCTTGACCAAAATACCTTTATAAGTTATTATAAAAGCTAATAATATAGAAGATAACATTTGTTTTAGTGTTATGTATAATGAACATGAGCCAGTGCAAACTTCGTACCATCCGAGTGGTAATGATTATTGATTATATTTATAATCTACAAGATATTATTCATTCTGATTTGGAAACAATAGAAGTAATCACCATTTCTAATGACTATCCAGATCGCACAGTAGACGTTGTTTGGTATATAATGCTAACAGATTTAGCATTTGGATGTTAGGAAAATCTCGAATAATGAAATTCGGGATGTAGTCCCTGGATTTTGAGGTACACTCTAGAGTCTAGGCCAATGATTATGAACTATTATAAACTCTTAAGCCTCATAAACGAACCTCCGAAATGCACATTTTATGTAGAGAAACTATGAGATTATAAATAAGTTCGATGACTTAAAAAGGGACGCGACTGGAGCCCACGAGGGAAAGCTACTGCTACAAAATGGCAGTTATGCGAAGTGGTCAAGAAACAAAGTGACTGTAGACCCTTCCTACTCACCAGCCTCTCTCCCCTCACCTTCACAAATGGTGGCCATATCTCTCAGACGGTAGTGTAGTGTATATATACCAGTTCTCCTACTCCTTGCCTTCCCTTGGTACTGGGGAGAGATACCAGTACAGTGTAGTTTAGTCAAGTGCCATTGTGTTATCTCTTATGGGTTCGAGACCGATTCAGTCGAGTGTGATTATAATGGTCGGTTAGTGTACCTTTGACCCTAGGGCTATTTTAGTACATTACATTCAAAAACAATAGTTCACTATAAAACCTTAATGATATTTGTGTGAAATCGAGAGGGAAAGTCATTACCTCGACACATTTACAAAGTAGAGGAAATAGAGTTTGTAGTGTTGCGGGCTATTAAACATATTTATAAGACCATGGTGTTAACTCTATTTTGTCTCCCCTTGAAATTGAGAAGATATCAGTACTGTACTCTGGCTTGGCTTAGTTAGGTTAGGTTAGGTGACAGAATGTATTGCCGTGTGGTAGTCTAGTGATAGCCATTTCGGAGTGTGGACATATCGACTTGAAACCTTCCCACCTATAACCTTAGCTTTTCCAAACAACATCCAACAACGATGGCCTAAATCTCGTACATCCATCCTCCAGGCAACACTCGTTAACAAAATACAGACAATAGCTATGGGTAATGATAAATCAGGCTAGGTTAAGCTGGGTTAATTTACGTCAAGTTAGATTTAGCTGGGTTGGGTTAGTTAGGCTAACTTGGTGGGGTGTAAGGTAGGCTAGGTTAGGCTAGTTTAAGTTAGGAGACCACAAACAGTAGATTCTATTGTCATTTTTCTTAAGACTGTTATAACTTAAAGTCCAATAATCCATGACCCTTGATTCTCCAAACAGCGTCCAGCCAGCCAGCCGTCCATCCATCCTCGGGGCAGCACTCGTTAAAGGCAGGCTAATTACTACAGCACTGTCCTCATCTGCATATAGAGAGAGAGGATCACGGCATACTGGTAGCAGAGTGTGAGGATAGAGTGTGGATATTGCAAGGATAGGGTGAGAATAGAGTATGGATAGTGTGAAGAGTGTACTGTATGAGGATAGTGAAAGACCATGAGAGTTAAATTTTGGAGTATAGTGAGGACTTGAACACTATGAGGACTCAAAGATAATATGGGAATTTTGAGAGGATGCTGTGAAAATCGTGCGTGGATAGTGTCAGGATAATTACTACAGCAATGTCTTTATTTTGTTTTATGTGAGTGAGGGAAACAAAAGGCAGAACTGCCTATAGCGAAAGCCTCACCCAGAGTTGAACGAGTGACAGGGCCAAAATCAAGGGACGTTCGAGCCAAAGTGCCTGGACACACGGAGTTTGAAGCAATTTAAGTCATAGGAAGAGGGAAAGAATGATTCTGGGAGAGAGTTCCAGAACTCAGCAGTTGATAGAAGAAAGATTGAGAATAACGTTTCACTCTGCATTATAGAGAGACGACCACAGATACATAAATGAGCAAATATATACGCCCATCCTCCCTTAATGAAAAGCAGGTTAAATTAGAGATACATATTACTATACACAGTAGATAAACTGATTATATCCCAATAAAGCGAGGTAAGGCCCCAGGATCCACTCGACACTAAGGAGCATCAATGATCCTTCACATACTTAGTTTGGATTAAGTCTCCCCCTCCCTCCTGGCTTCCCTGTAGACATCTTCTAATTTACTATTGGGGCCCCTTAGGTGGTGATGGTGGGGCCAGGTATACACACACACAGCACACACTGCACACGCACACACACACGTTAAGATATACACAGATTAAGAAAACCTTTAAACGCAAATAGTAACACTACACACTTTTCTGAATGCATATAAACACTTCCTGATGGAGAAACGAACACATCAAATAAAACACAGTCAACACACAAACACACATTACTTCAAATTACCGGCAAAATTATCAGTACTACACACGCACCTATGAATAAAAAAAACTTCCTAATTTACAAACAGACACATTCACATTAACACGCATATGCTTAATTAAACACGCACGATAGGTAAGCACACACACACACACACACACACACACACACACACACACACACACACACACACACATGTGAAAAGAGTTGAAATTAACACAGATATATGAAAAATATAGAGAGACAGTCAAACACCCACCCCAAGGAAAAATAGAGAGGCGGATGGACTTCATCAGGCCACAGCCATCCGCCGTAATCGGTGTTCTGTTATAAATGTGGCAAACCGGCTATCTCTATAATACCTGGTGTAGAGTGTTTGCCCTAAAAGAAAAAGTAGTATAGTACTAATGAAATAGTCAAAGTCAGGGGGTTGACACACACATTAACTCCCTCACTCTCACTATCTCCCTCACACACACACGATAACCCATAACCAAATACACATGAATATATATTTAGTATGTAGAGGCATGTGTAGGCAAATGTGTAGCATAATTTGACACACACACACACACACACACACACACACACACACACACACACACACACATAATGTCTAAATCTGGACTCCAAATTTCCCTGAAGTTTCCCGTAAGTAGGGAAAGAAATGTCAAACACCAAAACAAAAAAGAGCATCTTCGAAAGAAAACGAAGAAATGGAGAGAGAGAGCGAGAGAGAGAGAGAGCGAGAGAGCGAGAGAGAGAGAGCGAGAGCGAGAGCGAGAGCGAGAGCGAGAGCGAGTGAGAGTGATTGAGATCAAGTGAGAGTGAGTGAGAGTGAGTGAGAGCAAGTGAGAGTGAGTTCGTGGTGTGTGTGAGTGTGTGTGTGAGAAAGTTCGTGGTGTGTGTGAGTGTGAGCGAGCGAGCGAGCGAGAGAGAGAGAGAGAGAGAGAGAGAGAGAGAGAGAGAGAGAGAGAGAGAGAGAGAGAGAGAGAGAGAGGAGAGAGAGAGAGAGAGAGAGAGAGAGAGAGAGAGAGAGAGAGAGAGAGAGAGAGAGAGAGAGAGAGAGAGAGAGAGAGAGAGAGAGAGAGAGAGAGAGAATGAAAGAGAGAGAGAATGAAAGAGAGAGATAATGGAAGCGAGAACGAGAGAGTATGAAAGCAAGAATGAGAGAGAATGAAATAAAGTGAGAGAGCAGATCAACTCATTAATCTGATGGAGTGTTTAGCACCGTGAGACTCTTGGCTGGGTTTAAGAGTGTCTGGGGATCATAAGTTAATGGTCCAACATGAAACTCCTTCGGGTGTGTGTGTACAGTCTTGGGAGCTGTTTGAGAATGTTGTCAAATGGATAGATAGACATATAAATAGATAAACATAGATAGATATATGAATATATAGATGATACTCTAGGGTTCATAAGTTAATGGTCTAACATGAAACTCCTTGTGTGTGTGAGTACAGTCTTGGGACCTGTTGGAGAATGTTGTCAGCTGAATAGATAGATAGATAGATAGATAAACATATAGATAAATACAGATAGATGACACTACCACCCCAAGGGCCTCGTCACTTCTTAAGAACGGCCGCTAAATTCTCTCATTCGCCACCCTTTTAATTTTAACCCCTGGGAGGAATAACAAATCTAATTGAATCACTGCACTTCCCCTACTTTTTTTTTTTTTTTTTTTTTTTTTTTTTTTTTCACCTAACTAGCAATTACCCCCATCACGATCAACAGCAAGAACGACAAAAACAACAACGGTAGTACGAATACCACCACCATTAATAAGGACACCACTGCAACCAACAACAACAACAACATCCCCCACACCGGCAACACTTTTCCTAGAACCATTTTGTTTTGTGCTATGTGGATGAGGGAGACAAAAAGCAGAACTGCCTGTAACGAGTGCCTCCCCCAGAATTGAAAGAGTGACAAGGGCAAAATCAAGGAATGTTCGAGCCAAAATTCCTGGACACACGGACTTTGAAGCAATTTAAGTTATAGGTTGAGAAGGCATTAATTTAAAACAAAATAATCACCACGACTAAAACAAATACCGCCACCACCACTAAAAGAGTATCTGCCACTTTCACCACCACCAATATCATCATCCCAACAACAACAAAAGTACCAAAAACAACAAAAGTACCAAAAACAACAAAAGTACCAAAAACAACAAAAGTACCAAAAACAACAAAAGTACCAAAAACAACAAAAACATCATGAAGTACCCCGGGGACTCATTCCAACACATAAGATCTGCCGCCACCGTCTCATTCCCGCAACCCTTTTCATTTTAATCCCTAGTAAAAAATCTAATTGAATCGCTGCATCTCCCCTACCGTCACCTAACTAGCCATTACCGTATTACGATCACCAACAGGACTAACATCCATACAACTATTACTGCTTTCACCATCACAATCAACAACACTAACAGCAACATCCCTCAACTACAAAACTAAGTAATTTTTCAGGCAATTTTCGATGAGCAATTTTTTTCTCTTAATATTTTGAGGCTCTTTCGCATTAGCATCGGAAATTAAACTGAAGGTAAATTTGGTTACGGAGCTGAATTATAATAACACTCAAATTATAAAGCTGTCAGACTACAATTGCGCGTACAAATTGACGGAAAAAGCGCCCGTGTGACATCGCCATAAGGAACTTAATCACTACCAATGCCCTATTACCACCATAACACTCACCAACATTTATAACCACCACCTTTACTACCACTACCATCATTACCACCAGTAACACTCACAAAACCATGAAGAAAACAACAGCAAAAGCAATTACTAACATCAACAGCAGCATAATCCTCAACAACAATAACAACACCAAGTACCCCCTGGGAGTATTAGCAGCCCATCAGACCTGCCGCCTCCGTCTGATTCCCGCAACCCTTTTAATTTTAACCAGGGGAAAAAATCTAATTGAATAAATGGGTTTTAATGGCGAGCATCTTTCTTCGCCAGTACAGGTGGGAGCGAGCCTGGGGACCTTTTAAAAGGCGGATACCCACGAACGTTTTTTGTTATAGCAAGGTTTATACACGAGCGATTTTTGGTAGAGCAATTATTATTCAGCAGCTTTAAGGCCGACACATATGAACATTTTATCCTGCAAGACGCAATGTTGATCGATCAACTAAATATTAACGCCATTTATTAAGGAGTTTCACTCTCTGTATTGCAAATGATGAGAACTAAGGAGTAGTATTGGCTATAGATCCTATAGTAAGAAATAGGATATCTAGTAGTGGCAGCTGTCACAGAGGACTCCTCTGCTCATGTACACCCGGATACCATAATCTCAAGTTCACTCATAAATTTTCGTGGACATCACTTATGTATAATTATGGAAGTAAATATCTCAAAGTGCATTTATTAATGTAATTGTCTGTACTTCAACTACAAAACTATATACACTATTTATAGAAAAGCAAGGTCTATCCAAAATCAATCCAGATAGTTAAAATTACAGAAAGAAAAACATAGGGGTCTACAAATTCTTATGAGTGGGATGAGACTCGTAATCTTAAACATAAATTTCCCTTCGCAGCTCCTGATCCCTAACAAATATTGTGGGTATGAGTGTTCTTTGTAGAGATTAGACGGATTAGCACTCCAATTTCTGAAGCTAGCGCCATTTTTCAAGATATTTCGTCCATTAACGACGCTGCGAAGGGAAATCATTGTTTAAGAATACCACCCTATGATATCCGAGTGTATTCTGTTCTTGGTCTCTATGCTACAAAATAAACACAATAACAGTTGGGTAGAACCAGTGACATTACATAGAGCGTACTGTACATTTCGCTATGTTGTGTTGCTCTTTGAACAATCCAAAGCTCAAGTGCATCCAATAGAAGTGCACAGACACACAACTGTACCTCCACTTTCATACATTGCTTGCACATACACTCATATACAGTATACAGTCACACATGCACACAGAGAGTCTCCCTCCCCCCTCTCTCTCTCTCTCTCTCTCACACACACACACACACATACTCACACACACAAACTGCGTTAAGCCTTCTTGCGTTCAGATGTGAAGAACCATAGTTGTATCCTTCCCGCATTCTCTAATAAACGGGGCACTGAAATTTCACCCATCCCTGCTCCTCTCAATTCTGCTTTCCAATTTGTCATTTAGTTATTTACTGTTATTACACATTTAATAATTACAATAGAAAAGGGCGTGAGGAAGCAAATTGCAGTAGGAACAAAATGGAGGGGAGGCTTAAATAGTTTCAGTACGATATAGCTTTTCTTCCTTTCATTCTGGTTATCATTAGACCATTGTATAAAGCATAGGCATAATATGGGGGACTCAAAGCATTGACTGAGGCAGTTTTTAGTGAGTTAAATCCTAGAGATCTTTCCTAAACTGAATAAAATCGTCTGGTCTGCACTTCTGTCGACTAGGAAATTATATAATGATGACTCCTTCATTATCTCATTCTGGCTAACATTAAACAGTTTTATGCACCTGAAGTTAAATCAGTGGGAGTAAAAAAGTTAACCGAGTTTTTATGACCTTTAATTTCTCGAGATCCTTCCTAAGCCCATAATAATAACCTGGGAACTCAACTTTAATGGAGGCCTGAGGAGATAATCAATACCACAGATTACTGCCTCTATCAATCTTGTGGCCTGAAGGAGAGAGAGAGGGAGAGAGAGATTTTGTAGTTTCAATTCATGTTTATTTATTATCTGTTTAGAAATGCTCAATTTGCTAAATGTGTAATTTTTTCGGTAAAAAAAAAAAAAAAAAAAAACTCTGACGAAGGCGAATTTCTCTTAAAATATTAGTCGATATCACTTGCCAGGAAAATATCACCACTTGAATGGAACAAAACGTCATATAATAATTACGGATGTATAGATTACTGTCTCTACTAACATTTTGGCCAAAAGGGAATGCCCATACCTTACAACGCTTTCAGCATATACAAACTGCATATCAATCAACTTAAATAGCATAACAAAAGTTCGTACAGTTGACTTAAGAGGTGTTTATATCACGCTAAATACACACTGCTTATCAGGGTCCAACATCCATCTCAGGGTGCGACTATCTTGCCAAAGACAGAAAGACAGAAAACCTAGATATCGCTAGTTGGCTCACCCTGCTACCAATAATATTCTAATTTATTAATTTAATTCTCAAAAGCAAACACCTCCCAATGAAATTAATGAAAGCATGTGATATTCCCGGGATTCAAACCTGGGTTACCACATACAAATCTTCAACACTAAAGAAGAAAGTATAATAATCAAGTCTGATGGGCCCATAGAGTTAAATAGGCAGGAAGGAGGATCTTCTAATGAAAATCAAAACGTGTACTTACCGGAGTCGTCTCTCTTCCTCTTGTTGATGTTGCCGTTGGGGTCTGTGTGGTGCGGGATGCCCAGGATACCGTTGATGGAGTAAGACCCTGGCCGCTGGAGGGAGGTGTCGTGGGGCGGTGGTGGGGGGGCGTGGCTGATAACTGAGGTGGCTGCTGAGACCGGAGACAAGGTTCCCGGTAGGCAGTGTTTCGCCTTTTCTGCCGCTTTGTTACGTACGATCCTGGAGGAAAACAGCAAGGGAAATATTAGGGCGTGGGTTCTGGCAAAGATTGAGGGAAAATTCTACTGATTGCACAGTAAATTTATTAATGCGAATACCTAGGAGATGCTATGAAGGCGTCACATATGACAAAGTTTCGGGGATAATTTATGTCATATTCCTACGTACGATCCTATGGAAATACTACAAAGAAGAGGATATTAGACTGTGATGACATGGGCCATAAATACCCGAGACAGGGTTCTGGGGAAACCGTGTTTTGCCTTCTCTGCCGCCTTGTTACTTACGATTCTGAGGAAAATCACAGAGTGGGTATTATGGAGAGGCTGATGGCAAAGTTAATAGAAAAATGTACCACCTTGCTATGTACAGTCGCGCTAATAAGTGATGTCTCGGCACCAATTATGTTTTGATCAATAATTGGTATCAGCAATATCTAAGCTTCATTTCTTCATATCGAGTGAAAGATACAAACATGATCCTACACTTACCCACCCTATTCAACATCTGGCAGACAATAATACAGCACAGAGCGAGCCAAACGTAATGCCAGCTGGGACATGACTTATTAGCGCGACTGTACGACCCTGGAGAAATATACCAAGAATAGGATATGAAGAAGAGGCTTATAACAGCACAGGAAAGAATCCTGCCGCCTTGGTACTCACGATCCAGGGGTAAAACAGCAAAGTGAGGATATTAGAACAGGAAAACAGAGGCAGAGATCCTATAGTATATTCATTATAGCTAGGCCAGAAATCGTGACAGCTATCCTCAGTAACTAAAACAAATGCCGGAGCAACTGGGCTGTGATTTTGCACACCTATTCCACGGTTGACTCTTCCCAAATGGTAGAAATATTAGTTCGATTACTCTAGTCCTTTTTGAGTTATGAGAGGTTGGGCTCGGAATTTCTGGCCTTCCTATAATGAATGGACTATAGGATACCGTGATTGGCCTTTTCGGCCGCCTTAATACTCACGATCCTAGGGGAGAAGACCCATAAGGGGAGGTTAATTAGTTAGTTAGTTAGTTAATTAAAATAGGACTTCAGAGGCTATCAACCCTTCTGGATTAATAAGCCAGCACACTGCAAGTCAAGTATATTTTTAGGACTGGAGCCCCTTTTCGAGAACTCCAGTACCTTGAGGGAAGGATACAAGAACGTATGGAAAACGAGTTCCGGGAATGTTTTGACGCTTTGTTATACATGATCCTGGGAGAAAACACCTAGGAGAGGATATTATAGTCTGATGACAAAGCTGGCCACACAAACCGAAGATATATATATATCTACATGATTCAAACTAGCATCTACTGATGAAAATACTAAGTACACACAAATCAACATGCACTATAGTTGTGGTCTATTTATCATGCATTGTGAGGGATGAACAAGGTGTCACGTTGTAAAGAGCAGCTTTATCAAATATTTAAGGAATATCACAATTTTGTTTTCAGTCACCTGGGTTTATGTCAATTTAAATATTCACTGAACTGAATATATTTAAGTCGTTTGGCCATTTACCCATACAGGTAATATCGGCTCTGTGAACATTAACAGAATAATAGATATATATATCTTTCCGAAGTATTTGTTTATACCTCTTTCAACCTAAAATAACTCAATCCAACCTCACTTACCCTAATTAGTAAGCATACTCAACTCAACCTACCTAACTTTAATTTAATCTGACCTAAAATCCAAAATACCCAAAACATAAATGGTCACAATCTAAACCGCCATGTAATAGTATAACCGCAGACATTTAAACTACCCTAATATAAGCACATCTAACCTAAAGTAACTTAAATTAACCAAGTTTAACCAAATCTAATTCCTAGGCTGCTTAGGATTGTGGTAGTTTTGGTTGTGGCCGTTTAGAAGTGTGGCTGTTTTAACCTGCTTCCCATTGGGAGTAAAATAATACTCCCAATCTTTCTTCTATTCCACACCTGAGCTCTGGAACTCTCTCCCTGAATCAATCTGTCCCTCATCATATGACTTAAATTGCTTCAAACTCCGTGTGTTCAGACATTTTGGGTCAAACATTCCTTGAGTTTGGCCCTGTCACTCTTTCAACTCTAGGGGAGGCACTTGTCACAGTCATTTTTGCCTTTTGTCTCCCTCATCCACATAGAGAGAAAAAAAAGAAAAAAGTACCACCCTCCCTACAACAAACCCCCTTGTCACCCACCGCCGCTGTACCTGACCTCCCGCTGATCAAGTTTCACACACTCGAATTAATATCAGTGTTGGCATCGATTACCAGAAGAGGCGTGACTCCACTTTGTCTGGTTGGGTCAACAATCACAACTAATGCAGCAGTTTCATCACAAACAGTAAAGTCCAATCGACTTTCTAAGTAACTGGTACACTACTTTGCGATATATTTGATACAGTGGACAAAACAATAATTGAGATAAACTCTGAATCGAGTTATGAGGCTAATGTATATTAAAGTTCGATATAATTTTCATTCCAGCAACTCTTATGGAAGGTTCTCAAATTGCAGGTAATTCGGAGTCCATTACTGAGCTTTTTGTATATCGAAAATAATCGATGTTAGAAGTGAAGTACAATGTGAGGTAGTATACGAGGATTATTTGTGTGACAAGGTCCTCCTTTTATGTACTTGACTCACTGAATAACCTCAAAATCACAGGTTATTCTGAGCCCATTACCGAGCGTTGTGTGCTTCGAAAAAAAAATAATAATAATCCGTGTTGAGTGCTAAGTAAAGTGGGATGTATGTTATGTATTTGACTCATGGAAGAACCTCAAAATTACAGGTTAACCCGAATCCATTACTGAGCGGCGTTGTGTATCGAAAGAATCGTTGTTGAGAGTATGATGGAGTATCACACGAAAGCTTGTATCAACAATATTCGCAGCAGGACGTCTATCCATTAAAAGGCTACAGACTATCTCAATTAATCCTTTTTGCTACCATATTTCCTTCCTAAGCTTCATAAAATCGTCTGAATGTAGCTGAAATCAACACAAAAGAAGTCACCGGTACAGAACGGGTTAAATCCCAGTATTACCCTTTCCTCGAAATCATAATACTCGACGCATGGAAGCTCCTCAAAATTACAGGTTATTTCGAATCCATTACAGAGCGCAAGAATCGACGTTGAGAGTGTAAGCGTTGAGCCCGTGTGGTTTGTTTGGTCACGTGCCACTACTCGCCCCCCCCCCCCCCCCATGCCCCCCTTCCCACCACACCTCTACTGGCCCCTCCCACACCCCCACCACGCCCTCTGTCTACACGTGCAGATAGTTGTTGTGTCCAGCACGTGGCAAGTGGCACACGCGCGTCTCCGCCCAATGTCAACAAGCATACGAGGGTTGAATCTCACTGTTTTAGTTGATTTTTTTTCTCTTGCTATATTGTAGTTTGTCGTATTTTGTGTTTACTTTCTCGTTCGTTCGTTCGTTCTGTTCTGTTCTCTCTCTCTCTCTCTCTCTCTCTCTCTCGAATGTTAATAGGGAGAGTTTTAACTAAATGTGAGAAGCATGAATGAAGTTCGGAGCAATGTATACTTTGGATATTGAGTTTCTATGTGTGCAACAGAGTATACATACCTAACATGCAAAACAATATACACTGGTACATTTAATTTGTTCTATTTCCCCCTCCCCCCTCTCTCTCTCTCTCTCTCTCTGTTTGTTGTCACAGTTCCCAGGGAGTCTGTAGCTCATTGATAACACTAGAGGAGCCATCGATATCACAGTGGGAGGTGGGGCGCGCGCTTTTATGCCTGATTATTGTCGAGCTTGCACACTCTACCCTTTTTATGCCTGATTATTGTCGAGCTTGCACACTCTACCCTTTTTTATGCCTGATTATTGTCGAGCTTGCACACTCTACCCTTTTTTATGCCTGATTATTGTCGAGCTTGCACACTCTACCCTTTTTTATGCCTGATTATTGTCGAGCTTGCACACACTACCCTTTTTTAATCCGTAATAGAACCACTTAAATTTACTTTATAAATGCATGCTAGTAGAACTGTGAAAAATAATACGATTAAGTAAGCATAAGCCGAGACTGAATATTGTTTAATAATAATAATGGCTATACTAAAAGCTGGTATTATATTGCTCTCGAATCAAGAAGTTTAAAAGCAATTCAAAATCGATTTTCTTCTGACCTAATATTTTTTACATAATATTCCTATTGCCTCGAGATAATATTCAGCTTAGGCAATCTGAGAGTTACAGTATTAAACATTAGATTCTGGACTATGTATTTATGTATCATAGAAGTTAATCAATGTGTAAATAGATAGATAGGTAAATACATACATAGATCAACCTGCAGGTATGAGGGAGACAAAAGACATGCATGATAAAAACATTGTTTTGGTCTATATATTGTTTATATTAATGTTAGCATATAGGTACATAATATTAATGTTAGCTTATAGATCAATGTGTTTATGACTGTGGAGTAATTCAGGAAACTATAATTATTCAGATTACATGGAAGTGTATAAAAGGAAACTACGGTCTATTAACCCTTTCACGCATTTATGACGCAGAAGTTGCCAGATTAGCAATAAGAAATAGAGTTCTCTCACTCTTATGATTACCTCTCCAAAATTAGTTTTCTGCCCACAGCTAACTCGAAGACAACTGCAGAGGTTGAAGTAACTAAACTAAAGGTTTCTAAACACCCCTGATGGTAACAAAGGCTTTAAAGTGTCCCCAATAGGCTCAAAATCGCGTCATATGTCGGAGAGGGTTAAGCAACTACTCATATGGATAGCATGCAAATCAAAAATAGCTACTGCCCCCTTACTAAGTCAGGGGATCTATTTTAATCGGTATAGATAAAATACAAGCAATCGCAGGGCTTGAATTTGGAATGAGTGAGGTATGGTAAATAAATGCTTGGGGCTATGCAGATATATGGATGATGAGAAAGAAGGGGGAGACCAAACGGAATGAGAGAGAGAGAGAGAGAGAGTATAATTATACAGTACATAACCTCTGCTTCAATTTTTTTTCTAGTCCACATTCCTTCATTGCGGTACGGCTTTTTAGCCGGAGGGTGGGGAGAAAGCCTTCTACTTTGATGTCCTATTCTTCTACTATAAACTGTCCCTGTCTCTAATAGTATCAAGACTGGCTCACCTAGTAGGGATCACAAGGTCTGTATGGTTACAGTATATGTGTAACTTTGTGTAACTTTCTCTTACTCTCTCTCTCACTCCCCTCTGGTCCCCTCTCTCCCCAGGGAAGCCGCGCCTACATTCGGTTCTCCTGCCTTTATTGCTAATAAATTCCTTTATTAATTCCTACTCGTCCCCTGATGCACTTTTACTTTATTGGAACACAAGGGAGGGAGGGGCGAAGGGGCCAACTTACTGGTCTTTTATTTACAGTTATTTTGTTTTAATGGTTGGTCGGATTTGTGATGGGGTTTTTCAGATGTCTTCTTTCCTTTTTTTTTTAGATTGGCCTTCTTAAAGGGAGAGAGAGAGAGAGAGAGACGTAACCATATATTAAAACAAAGGACGGAGGGGTGCAAAGGGCCAACTTACTGGTGTATTATTTACAGTTATTTGCTTCACATTGGCTCCTGGATCTGTACGCTGAACTCGTTGGTTAAATTGCCCTGTTTAAGAAAGGAGAGGGTAGAGGAGAATAGAGATGGGGAGAGGAGAGGAGACGAAAAGTGAGAAGAGGGGAGATGGGGTGAGAGGATAGGCGTAGGAGAGGAGATGACGTGGGAGGATAGGCGTAAGAGAGGAGAACAATGCATAGATGATAAGAGGAGAGGAAAGGTGCTGTGAGGTGAGAAGCGAGGCGAGGAGAAGAGAGGAAAAGCAAGGAGAGGAGTGGAGAGGAGAGGATATGTGAGGTGAGGTGAGGTGAGGAGAAAGGAAAGCGAGACGATTCGTAGAAGAGAGGTTTTACATACCGGCGGTGAAGCAAAGACATGGTTTAGATGGTTTTACTTTCTACTGGTTAGTCGAACCAGTCAATCACAGATACCATATTAGGAATAACCTAAAGCGGTGACACACGATATCATTTACTGATGAATCATATATAATATTAAAACAAATAAAAAAACTGTCTGGAGCCTATTATTTGATTATTTTTATTTGTATTACAAACAATGAAACATATCGCTCAATATGATCTGATAACTCGCAACAGATATACAGACTCCGATACCATTTATCCCCTAAACATGCTCGTGTAAAATACCTCGTGTGAATCAGTCTTTAACCAACAGGATAAGAGAACCCCCAATCCCCCTAAGCACCCCCTGCCCCCCATTTCTAGAGTGAACGAGCCCCACACATGACATATTCACTCGTCAATTACACGAATGGGTCGGCCGCCGCGCCATCATTTCGCTGAGTGCAATAATTAAAGGAACACAAGAGCATCATCGGCTTCCCATTAGGGAGGGTTTAGTGGAGGGGTAGGGATAGGGGGTGGAGTGGTGGGGGAGCGGGTAGATGGAGAGGATGAAAAGGGATAGAGGGAGAGGAGGGAGTGTGGATGGAAGGGGTATATGGAGGTAGGAGTATTGGAAATGTGGAGTGGAGATTAGTGGTGAAGAGGAATGGAGGTTGGAAGTGGATGAATAAGAACAATAAAGGAACAAAAGAGCATCATCGGCTTCCCATTAGAGAGGGTTTAGTGGATGGGTAGGGATAGGGGGATAGGTGGGGGAGTGGATGAGAAGGGATAGAGGGAGAGGAGTGAGAAGGAGACTAGTGGAGGGAAGTAGAGGAGTGGAAATGTGGAATGGAGGGAGTGAATGAATGAAATAATTTAACAAAAATAGGAGTATCATCGGCTACCCATTAGAGACGGCTTGGTGGAGGAGAGGGAAGGGATGGGGATAGACAGAGGGGAGTGGTCGTGCAGGAAGGAGGGAGTGGGATAGGGAAGTGAAGGAGAGTCCTGGAGGACTCCTCGTCCTCCATGGCCCTCATGCGCACTGCGGTCCCCTTCATAGTGTGGGGCTTCGAGGTCCTCTTCCTGCACTGACCAGTCCCCAGCTCTGAATGGCACAGCCTACACCCTCTTCCCCCTGATGTATGAGTCAGGGTCCCTGGGCTCCCCAGAAAGAGTTCGGGTACATCTCCTCCTCCACTCTTCCCCTATAAGTTAGGGTTGTATAATGGTGTTAGGCGGTCCCCCTGTAATAGGGGTGTCTCTGGTGATAGCTGTCCCCCTGGTATCTGAAAGGGGTGTGGTCTCCCTGTAATAGGGATGTCTCTGGTGATAGCTGTCCCCCTGGTATCTGAAAAGGGTGTTTCCGGGTGGATGAGACTCGATAGCCTTGGCGGGCAACCTATCTAGGGAAAAAAAAAACTACACAAATTACTGATGGGCGACACGCTAATCGGTGCCACTTACAGGTGGCGATTTCTATAACAGAGAACAGATAACCAGAACGTCATGAATTTCCCAAATTGACTAATAACGTTATCAAAACAATCTTAGCCATGTCAATGCCCATATTATCACTATATCACCTGCTGCATTTTGTCCCCATCTAAACCCGGATAACACATGAGAGAGAGAGAGAATCACGAACCCTCCAGCCAATACAGCCAGTCACGTCCACTCATCGTCCCCTTAAGGCCATTATTTTATTCCCGATCTCTTTTTCATCGGGGTCTTCTCGCGTGAAAAGAACACAAAGAAGACTGTGACCATGCCCTCTCTAATACATTGATAAACGATATACAGGGGTGATACTTAAAGGGATGAATCTGGGGTGTCGGTCTGTCCCCTCATCCTAGCGACCCCCCCCCCCCCCTCCCCTCTACACACACACACACACACACATTCTCATATCTGTACATCTCATGTTCATCCACTAAATTGTAAAATGTGTATTTTCAGCTCATGAGGCTGCCATTCTTTAATAAACCGTTTATTATTATTATTGTTATTATTATTACATTCTCTCTCGTTATGATTAGTTTGGCTTAGAAACACCCGAACCCATTTTTTAAATATTTTATAAGCCCCTTGGAAGTGGCAATATTATATCAAACTATTTGTTTTCTTCACAGGTATCAAAGTTTGACAAAATAATACTAGTCTACATTTAGTATTGACCATTAAAATACAAATTGACCCTCCTCTATGTTCTCTCTCTCTCTCTCTCTCTCTTCCCACCCCTAAAGCTGCCATAAGGTTGTGTTAATAATGACTCCATATAACCCAGTGATTGAATGGCTTCCATAGCGTACAACAGAGAGGGAGGGAGGAGTGAGTGATTCCATTGACCAGCCTCGCTACTATGATGCCGTGTTATGTCAATGAAGGAGTACAGTCGTGGTCATTAATTCTGATACATTTTGAAGCCGTGAACTGATACTAAGCTCCGAAAAATATCAGGTAACAAATTAACAAGGATATTAGACTAGTTACTTAGTTTAAATAGGACTTCAGAGGCTATCAACCCTTCTGGATTATTAAGCCAGCACACTGCAAAGTCAAGTAAAGCGCCAGTACAGGAGCCTCTTTTGGAGAACTCCAGTCCCTTGTTTTCGACTAGGCGTGTATCTTAATTAATTAGCACCACTACATTAGTGAACATATAATAATTTTGTCAGTTAGAATCTTAGAATCTTTAAAGCCAATTTCTAAAGTGTCTATAAGATATAATAAAGCATAGTATTATCTCGTTTGAATAGATAGAGATACAAATGGGTGTGTTACTATGAATCATCACAACTGTTCAAGTGATTATAATTACATAATTATTACTCCACTTCGAAGAACACGTACGCCATTTCAACATGCAGATTTCCGAAACCTCTCAATTACCGAAATCTCCAATTAAATTAATAATAATAAATATAATTATTAATAATAATTAATAATAATAACGAATAATAAATGAATGAATAATTACAGCACAGTCGCATTTAGGTGTAAAGGAAGTTTATGAAACATACATTTTGCAGAATTCGTTTGAATCGAGTCCAATATCCAGAGTAATTGGAGATACAAATTTTGCGTAATGGCTTATAGTAACTCAAGGAAATAATGTGCACTCGAATGTAGCTATTCAAATAAGTGATGCCAAAGCGCCAAACATAATTCGAAATGAAAATGGTATCTGGTAATTACTAGACTTGATTTAGGTGACGGTACAAATCACCCAGTAGACCATTTCAACTAGTAGCTCTCAACCAGTAGACCATTTCAACCAGTGGCTCTCAACCAGATTATTTCAACCAGTAACTCGGAACCAGTAGACCATTTCAATCAGCAGCTAACAACCAGTTCTAAATCAACCAATGATGATAGGCAGGTTAGGTTCGGTGAGGATTTAAGTAGGCCCTGGTTTAACTATTCATGGTTGATGAGTCCCTGGTTAAGATTTACTGGTTGCGATGGTCTATTGGTTGAGATGTCCATGAACCAAATAATGGTGACCAGGCAAAATTAACCATTATACCAATTCAACCAATAGATTTCAACCAATGGCAACTCAACCAATCCGAATTCGTTAAGGAGAGATGGTCGAGTTTTCTGAGGGGGGGGGGGGGGGGCATAAAGGGGGGGAAGAGTGGATGATGTGGTATGTTAAGTTGCCACTACTTTCTATGTGTTACCCAAATTTCAGAGATTTCATGGCACTGACATATGGGCTTTGAAGGGTTATTATTACACATGTTTAAATACCATGGCTTCCAAGAGGACCTTCGTAGTCCATGGGTTAAGTTAATGTTAGGTTCGGGCTTTACCAGTAGACCAACACGCATTTTTTAGCGCAACTTCACAGTACAAGGGTGAGACGGGAAAATCACCTCCTATGGACACCCTCTCTCACAGTTGGTCCCGCCGCCATTACTTCTGCATCATTGACTCACGCAGAAAATGGAGAGAGAGAGAGAGAGAGAGAGAGAGAGAGAGAGAGAGAGAGAGAGAGAGAGAGAAATAGAGACACAGACTGCACAGACGCGGCCCCTTCTAACATGCGATTTGCTACAAAGTGGAAGGTAAAAACAGCAAAGCAGACAGCAGAGAGAGAGAGAGAGAGAGAGGAAGGGGGTGACATGCTGTTCAATCTCCATAGCCACTCGAGCGGCGCGGGGGAGTGTATGGCAGTTTGGCTAGCTAACAGATACACACACACAGTGTCATATGATAGGTTTATTTTGACTAACATAAAACGATTTTGATTAGCTTATGAAATGTCTCTGAACCGTCTGACTTTTGCTTAATCTAATATTACTATTACTTGATCAAATCCATTAGTAACGCTACAAAACCGAAAAGTAAGGTGTACGTAGCACTGAAGTAATCTAAAAAAACAAAATATATAATAGATAAATAAACTTTAGATAGTAGTTCTTATGTCAGAGCAAAATAACGTCGAGGTTGTGAAGGTGCGCCACAACTATTGCTAGTGACTGTACGAGCCTTAAAGCTGAGTCTGGCTAGATAAGGGGACTTTGCTTGAGTGACTCTTGAACCCTGAGGTGGAAGGGGAGGAAGAAAACGAAGAAGAAGACGCAGAAGAAGGAGAAGGCAAAACAGAAACTACGAAGGAAAAAAAGGAAAACGAAAAAGAGGATTAAGAAGAGGAAGATCAGAAGAAAAAGAACGAAACATAGGAATAAGAAAAGGAAGGATGAAGTAGAAGAGGGGAGGAAAATTATTTTACAAGGATGAATAATAAGAAGCAAAATTAGGTGTACACATACTGTATGTGAATATTTATTAATTTATTTTCCTATGTGGATAAGATATACAAAAGGTATAATTGCCTGTGATGAGTGCCTCCCTCAGAGTTGAAAGGGTTGGAAACTGGCTTATGTAGTTCTGTTGTTAAGTCACTTGTGATCAACCGATCTTATGCTGTTGGTTGGTTGATAGACGAAGAAGGGGGGGGGGGGAGCAGAAAGATAAGTAAAGGAAGAAGAAGAGGAAAATATATATTATTCGGTTCTGTTGATTTTCAGTCACTTTTGAACAACTCACCTATGTTGTTGGTTAAGGGGCTTGTGGGAGGAGCAAAAAGAAGAATAAAGAGGAGGATAAAGATGGAATAGAAGAACAGAAAATACTAGAACACAACAGAGCTGAAGAGAAGAGGAAATAGAGAGAAAGAGAGGCTTATGTGGTTTTGTTCGTGCTATTTCACTTTTGAGCAACCGACCTTATGTTGTAGGTTGAAGGGATGGGAGGAAGAGGAAGGAATACAAGGAGGAGAAAGTAAAATAAGAGGAAGAAATACACGGAGGAGCAGGAGGAAGTGAAATAGGAGGAGGGAAAGGAGAGGGAAGAGAAGACAAAGAGAGAATCAAGGTAGAGAAAATAATATTTAATGTTTTATGTTGGCTGGTGGCTAGAAGAAGAAGGTAAACAAGCAAAATCAAATTGGCTTGAGGGGTGGAGAGAAAGTATGCGAGGGGAAGTCAAATGGGAATAATAATGATTTTAACGAGATAAAAGTATGTTTAATAAGGAACCATGACAAGTTATTGGATACAATTTATATTATTAGCTGGCGAAGAAGAATGGTGGTTTCTTAGTATGAGAGAGAGAGAGAGAGAGAGAGAGAGAGAGAGAGAGAGAGAGAGAGAGAGAGAGAGAGAGAGAGATACACACACTACCACCATCATCATCTCACCAGAAAATCGATGGAGTGGCAGTGAGAGAGAGGGAAGCGGCAAGTGTGTCGGGATCACCAGGTCTAACTCCCTAGCCAAACCAGATTATAATACGATTATATTAAGCTTAGGAAGGACCTCTAGAAATTACGAAAGGGTTCAGAGTAATCCCTTCAATACAATGTGGTTTACTTACGTGATACTCTGGCTAACGTTAGACGATTTTGCCCAGCTAATAATCCTAAGAAACATAATAAATCACAGCGGAACAGTTGTGATCAGGAATTTCCGGCCAATTTTTGTAGGGACATTTCTGATACATTGGTGAACTATTTTGATAAGCTGTTTTAGCCACAATTAACACATCCACTTTCCATCCCGGTTCTTCACCTACATCTATTTTTTCTCAGCTTCCAATCTGTCAATCATCCATACCCTTACTATTTTCCTTAACTTCTAAGCTCTTCTCCTCACCTCTGCCACTTCCCACTAGGACATGATTTTTTCCTTCTATATCTCTTTATCTCATTTTAAAATTTCTAACATCAATTTCCATACTACTGTATTTTTCTTAGGGTTTTTGTCTGTGGTCCTCTTTCTTCTACAATATATTATTTCTCATCGCTCATTCTGTCTATCCCCAATTTCCTTACTATTTTCATTACTCTCCCTCTATTTTCTATCTCATCTCCTCCTACATCTATCTTATCTTTCAACTTATCCAACCTCAAATGCCCTCACTAGTTTTCTAACTCTAAGCTGCTCTTCTCATCTCTACCGCTTCTCACAAGGTCATGACCAAGTTTGCTCATTTTCTCCTCACAGAAGAAACTTATGACCGACTCAGAACTTCAGAACTCAACCAGGCTTAGTAAACAAAGGCCAAACTTACGCCACCTCGCCACACTCGGCCTTTTCAGTGGCAAGTGGGATTTGTTTTGTGGGATTTTAGCTGGGGTATTTTTTTATCAGGGGTCGAATCTTTATATAACCTTTTTACAATTAGTGAGTGCTATAGAGAACACAGCATAATGACACTTAGGTGGTAATTTGAGCCCATTCAGATTTTATAGGGTACTAATAACACTAGGTACTTTAATTTAACTTAGGAAGGATTTAATTCATCAACCTCTAATAATAACCAAATTAATTATCTAATATTTAATTTTTGCTTCATTTTATTTTTAAATTTTAGTAAGATTTATCTGCCATACAACTCATTCAGTTTCTCTTCCTCCTCCTCCCTCTTCCTCTCTGTCTCTCATTTTCGCATCATTTCTCAATCTCATTAAGATATATTTTCCATACCACTCTTTCACTACCCTCCTCACTACCCTCCTCTCTCTCTCTCTCTCTCTCTCTCTCTCTCTCTCTCTCTCTGAGTTGCCAAGAAGGGTGGGAGGATAAACTCGCCTGGAGAGGATTAATTCAAGACATCAAATAGAGAGAAACTAATTTACTCTCGGGAGCCACGGAGAGAGAGAGAGAGAGAGAGAGAGAGAGAGAGAGAGAGAGAGAGAGAGAGAGAGAGAGAGAGAGAGAGAGAGAGAGAGAGAGAGAGAGAGGAATAGGAACGAAGAGATAGAAGGGAAAATGGGAGGGGACATACTGCAGCAGGATAGAAAATGGAGGATGAAGGAAGGTAGCAAGATGAACTAAAGTAAATACAAAGACATATGTACCGTATCGGAACATAAGTATACAGAATGAACAAACATATAAATAAAAGCGAGAAAGATACGGAAAGGGAAGAAATAGAAAATTAATAAATAGGGAAAGGACACAAACTAAACAACGTAAGAGGGAGGGAGGAGTAATCTTCATATGTCCACGTAGCAAGTTCTTTTCCCAGGATCCAGGAAGATCAAGATATGAATAAGAAGGGAAACGAGAGAGAGAGAGAGAGAGAGAGAGAGAGAGAGAGAGAGAGAGAGAGAGAGAGAGAGAGAGAGAGAGAGAGAGAGAGGGAGGGGGGGCAGCATAATCAAGGAAAAAAAAGGGCGAGGGAAATATTACTTAAGGATAGAAAATGGAGGATGACGGTAGAAAGGTGCACTAATATAAAATCAAAAGGCGCTGTATAGAGACTGAGGTAGAAAGGAAGTGAAAGGTGGTACACAATCAAATAGAAAATACAACAAAGAAAGAAAAGCAAGTAGAAACAAAATAGGATTGATAGAAGTTGAAAGAAGATCGACACAAAAGACAGAAGGGATGGACAGTGAGAAGATAATAGATAGAAAAGAATGGAAAAATATGTAAAGGAAATATGCACACAAACAAATAATGCAAAAATGTGTATGAGGAAAGAATATAGCAGTAGAAAGGAAGGGTAGATGAAGTAGATATAGGAAAAGGGAATGGAAGAACAAGTAAGGGACAGATGTAATAAGTAAAACCCCGTTCTTAATATTAATCATCAATTACAAACCCCAATGTACTTGATTAAACTAATGAAAGCATATGGTCCTCCCGGGATTCGAACTCGAGACACCATACCCAGAACATAAGCATCTAAACCATTACACCAACAACTAAGAAAGGAAAATAAGGCAAAATGGCGTAAGAAGGGGGGAGGAGTGATCTTCATCTGTCAACGTAGCAAGTTCTTTTCCCGGGCTCCCAGGAAGATCAAGATGGCGGACACCAGATTTGTTGCTTGGCTGACTGGGGCTCTCTTTCGCTCGCTCTCTTTTACTCTTGCTCTCTTTCTGTCTGTCTATCTGTGGCTCTCGTTCTTTGATCTCTTTCTTTACTCTCGCTCTCTTTCTCTCTGTCTGTTTCTTTGGTGCTCGCTCTCATTCTATGTGTCTTGCTTAATCTTGCTTTACGCTAGCTCTCTTTCTCCCTCAACAATATATTTACCTCTCTTGCTTCACTCACTCACACACACAGACACACACTTACTCACCCTCTCTCTCTGTAGGTCAGCTATAGCAAATATTGTGTTAACTAGCAATAACACAGCTCTTAGTAATCTCAAAACACCACCTTTAAACGTATCCTTAAAAAGTAAACAATATTGGCGAAAACATAATTTAAAGCCACCACGATCCAGCCACTATTTACTGTTGCCTTTATGCTGGTGAAATCGATAGTGAGAGAGAGAGAGAGAGAGAGAGAGAGAGAGAGAGAGAGAGAGAGAGAGAGAGAGAGAGAGAGAGAGAGAGAGAGAGAGAGAGAGAGAGAGAGAGAGAGAGAGAGAGAGAGAGAGAGAGAGAGAGAGAGAGAGAGAGAGAGAGAGAGAGAGAGAGAGAGAGAGAGAGAGAGAGAGAGAGACGTTTGCTTCCCTTCACATCCTTTCGTCCAATTTGGTCCCGTGTTTTGTATTCTAGTCTCTTTTTTCATTAAATCGACTACTTATTAGTTTGGAAGTTCAAGCTGTTTACATCGATTTTAAGAATAATAATTATAATATGTGGGGTTTTGAAATATATATATTATGTTGCATCTAATTCACTGGACAATATGTATAATTGTCTAGGATCACATATATGCTTTCATCAATTTCGTTGGAGGTGTTTGGTGTTGTGGTGAAATTAATAAAAATATAGATTACAAGAGTTTCAGTTCAATATTCAGTTAAATTTCGATGCCTACAGCTTGTGGAGAATAATAAATACACGCCCACTGAACTGTATCGAACCAAAACGAGATATTACAATGCTATACATTTTTCCAGATGCCTCATAACTTGGCTGTAAAGGTTTTGAAAGGTTCCAAGATTGAAAGGGGTGTATACTTAACACAACTCACGACTGTAGGCCTACATTATGTATTCTGATGAGAGAGAGAGAGAGAGAGAGAGAGAGAGTGAGAGAGAGAAAATAAAGAGAGTGTAGGCGACCATACCAACCCCACGTTAGCCATTCGTCCTCCAACTCCATTTTACCTCGTTTTACCACCTCGCTGTTTCTCTTTCCCTTCCAACCTCCTCCACTGTTTTTGCCGATTATCCTCGTGGAATGGGCTTCCCCGAGATGTCATAGACTGTAACACCGTTGATTCCTTCGAAGTTCGCCTAGATAAGCACCTTGCCCTGAACCCAAGGTTGACTGCAGTTGTAATTGAATAAATATTTTCTTTAGTAGTGTTCGTTCAATAAGCTAATAGAGCTTAATATAATTCTCCCTGCCGTGGACTAAGCCCCTGGGCAGTACTTCCTTCTCACATCTTTCCCACATTCTCTCCGAAATACTGTTGCAACACTTGGAACAGCAGTGTTTTGGAGGGCAAGTAACCTCGAGAGGTCGCATACCCTGCTGTTGCTTGTTTTCCTTTGTACTCCTCCTCTTCTACGTCTTCCCCATTTTTCTCCTCTTCCATTTTTTATTCTCTTCCTCCTCTTCCACCCTTTTCTCCTCTTCCATTTTTTATTCTCTTCCTCCTCTTCCACCCTTTTCTTATCTTCCTCCTACTTGTCCCCCTTTTTTCTCTCCTCTTCTTCGTCCGCTTCGCGCACTTTACTTCGATTTTTTCCTCTACTCCCATCTTTTCTCACTCCGTCTGCAGTGGGTGGGTAAAGCTGCCAGACATACTGTATACCACCACTTCCCCAAGTAATTTTGCTTTCACGTTATATATTTAGTAAAAACATTTTAAATTCTCAGTAAAAGAGGATGTTTTAATGTTCTCTGTTTCTCTTTTTCATTGCCACTGTTCTCTTTCTTCTCCTTCTTCCAATCTGACTCTTTATTTTCATTTGTGCTCTTCTTGTCAATATTCTATCTATCTATCTATTGCCTGACGCCGTGATCCCCGGAGGGGTGGTCACGAACGAACCGCCCCCATGCACCTCTGTCCCCAGTCAACCGACGCCCCTCCCCCCAAGCAGCACCGCCTTCGTTCATGTACTTCCTCACTCCATCCTTCCACCTCTCATTCGGTCTACCTCTCCCTCTCTGTCCCTCCACCTCGCTCTCGTACACCTTCTTAGTCATTCTCTCGCTTTCCATACGTTCCATATTTCCTCTACATCTTTCTCACAAGAATAACCACTGTTGGTGGAAATACACGTCATTATTATTATCATCATTATCTTCCTCTTTCTCCGGTACATGTCCCCATGCCTTCATCGATTACAAGTCTTCCTTGATATTCTCGTCTACCATCTTCCCTTGCTCAATGTCTTTTTCGATTTTTAGCTCTTCTTTTTCTTTACTATCCTTTTCTCTATCTGGTAGTTAGTAAGCTTAGCAGTGTCGATGTCCAAGCTGCCTTGTAAGAATCAATAGGTCTGTTGCAGTTTGTAATCATTTGTATTCCTTTGTATTCAGTCTTCCACTTTGCCTCCTCTTAGCCTTCCTCTCATTCTATACAGCTGCCTTTCCTTATTATTCACATTCTTCTTCTCTTTCTCGACTTCAATCTTCCCTTTCACATTTTTTTCTCGATTTTTAGCCCTTCTCGATGAATTCACTCTTTCATTCTGCCTCCTCTTTCTCTCCTTCTCCTCCTCCTATACATCTTCCTCTCCTATGTATTCCCATTCTTCTTCTCCATCGCTTCCTCATACTTCCCCTCCTCCGCCACACTTTCCTCCTCCTCCTCCTCCTCCACACTGTATTTTCCTCCTCCAAATTATCCTTTCATTCACCTCCTCCTCCACACTGTCCTATCCTCCTCCTCCACGCCGTCCTTTTCTCCTTATCCACACGTTTCTCCTCTCCCCCTTATCCTACTCCTCTTCGCGTACTTTACTTCGATTTTTTCCTCCACCCCTCCCCTTCCCCCCCTCCTCATTCTTTTCTCACTCCGTCTGCAGTGGTTGAGTAAAACAGCTTGACGTACCGCCATTTCCTCAGCAATTTTATTTCAGTTTAACCAGTTTACGAAACTTATAAATCATATAGTAATTAGACACGAAACGTCAATCATTCGTCCAGTTGCATTATTTTGGTTAGTCTAAACATTGCAATACTTCTGGTTATAATTAATGTGAATAATTCGTTTGGCTGATAAATGTTTGCTGGTCACTATATTTAAACTATTTCTGGAGGCTAAATTTTTGTTAATGGCGTCATTGGAGAGGTACAAAAAATAAAGAAAAGAAAAACAATAGGAAATAAGTACAAGAGGAATCCGGACAAATATAAAGCAATATATATCGAATAAAAACCCGAGAATCACGGAAAAACAAGAAGACAATACAATAAGATATCAAAACAAGAAGGAAATGAAGAGGCCTGCGTCAGAGAAAGGGAGGAGGAGCAACGCAGGTCCCATTTCAGTCCCAGAATATCAAAACAAGATTACACAAAATCAAGGAAATCAAGGAAATCAAGGAAAGCTAAACAGATAAAAAAGTAAACCAAAATAGATGAAAAACAACGGTGAAATCAAAGTAAAACGAGGCAAACAAGGGAATCAAGAGCAAATCAAGGGGCCTGCATCAGAGAGAGGCAGGGGGAAGCACTGAAGGTCCCATTTTTGTCGTGGAAAAATAAAACAAAAACACATCAAACCAAGGGAATCAAGGAAAGCTAAACAGATAAGAAAGTAAATACAAACAGAAGAACAACAACCGTGAAATCAAAGCAAAACAAGGCAAACATGGGAATCAAGAGCAAATCAAGGGGCCTGCATCAGAGAGAGGCAGAGGAAGCACTGAAGGTCCGTTTTTAGACGCTGACGACAGTGAATGGCGTCATTAGTGAGGTCAACTCCAGAGGTGATGAGGCCGGGTGTGTGTGTTTGTGTGTGTGCCTATGTGTGTGTGTGTGTGTGTGTGATTATGTCTATATATTTAGACGTGTGTGTGCGTGTGTGTTTTGGCGTGTAGGTTGTGTGTCTATATATGTGTATGTGTGTTTAGACGCGAACGACAGTGAATTATGTCATTAGTGCGGTCAACTCTGGAGGTGACGAGACCCTGTGTGTATGTGCGTGTGTGTGTGTGTTTTGGTAAGGCTTTCTCTCTCCTTTCTCTTTATTCTCATGAGCCCTCTTAACTGCTAGACTAGTCACCTATCTTCCCTAAATTAGTTGAATGCTGTTAGTATGCCTTCTATGTTTTGAAAGCATAACGATCTATTCTTAGACGACACTCCTGTCTATGACATTTTATTCCTTCAACAAGCACTCAAACAGCCTAGTAAGGATAATTTAGTCTGTTGTTGTTGATTGTTTTCCTTTGTAATCCTTCTCCCTACACATTACTTTTCCTAACTACCCCTCACTAGTACGCCAATTTACCCTTGTTTGCTATGTGTACTGTCTCAATGGTGTAATGGTTAGAGAGTGTAAGTTCTGTATGAAATATCCTAGGTTCGAATCCTGGAAGAATCACATGCTTTCATTAATTTAATTTGGGGGTTATTGGTGTTAAGATGTTAAAAATAATATTATAAGGTATATCTTGAACTAAGGATTTCAACCCACTTTCTGTACCAGCCACCATAATTTCTCTTCCTTCTGGTACACATTTCCCTCCGCACATTAACCCAAGACGCCAATTTGCATCTCCTTCTCCCATCCCTGAGTTTCACAAGAAGACATATTATACACTGAGAAATATTGTATACTGTATATGCAGTTTCTTTCATTTCAGGCACTCCGAGGCCAAGTGGGAAGGTAGAATTTAGCAGAGGTACACGTGATATAAGCTGTAGGTCTTTCCATCGTGTGGTTATTGAAGGATTAGTCGGTAGATATTTAATGTTTCGAAAGGCATAGCGAAGTTTAAGCACAGTAGACCGTCACTAAGTTAAATTTGGTTTTGTCTGTTCGCGATCCTGTTATAATAACAACCGTGAACTAATTACATGTTTACCTATAGAAGTCAGGTCATAGGACAGGCCCTTAATATAATATGGAGGGATTGTGGGACTAGGTGGAAAGATGCAAGTCCGTGAACGGCGAGAGAGCTGCACCGAAGGGTAAACCTAAAAAGATAAGGAATCATGTGGAACAATCTGATCTCACACTTTAAAAGAAAATGAGAAGTGAGGTAGCCCTGATTAGGGCTGCATTTAACTCCTCAATAGTGAGCCTGAAACCGTACCTATTGTGGACCACTGTCTTTAAAATGTATGTGACACGAAGTCATTGTTACTCTAGTCAAGATAGGCATAGCACTAAACTACCTTTTTGTTTCATAATGATAACAAGTAGCTTCTGTTAGGGCAACAGAGAGCTGCAGATTAAAACAGGTAGACACAGATTTGCTTTATCTGTAAGAATTGGGGTTATCTTAAGAATAGAGCTACTAAAAGTGTGTGTGTGTGTGTGTGTGTGTGTGTGTGTGTGTGTGTGTGTGTGTGTGTTTGTGTGTGTGTGTGTATGTGTGTGTGTGTGTGTGTGTGTGTGTGTGTGTGTGTGTGTGTGTGTGTGTGTGTGTGTGTGTGTGTGTGTGTGTGTGTGTGTGTGTGTGTGTGCGCGTGCGCGCGTTTTAGGAACGCACTTCAAATACTTAAGACCTAATGTTTGTTCTCTGTATGTTGTAGGAGGAAAGCAAAAAGAATAGAGACTACTGTCCTTTCTTTTCTCTCTCTGCATGAAGGGGACAAGAAAAAAAAAAAACACTCCTAATATTCTTTTCTCCTAGTGTGTGTGTGTGTGTGGGGGGGGGGGGGGGGGGGCTAGGGCAGATTTCAGCAAGTTAGGCACCTTCAGAGGAGAGAAGGCTCGCGTCCGCGTCAATCTGCAATGCAAATAAGGAAGGTAGGAAGAGGGAGGTGGGAAGGTAGGAGTGGAGACCCTAGAGTAACGGAGATCAGCCAAGTTCCGACATATTGGTGCCTCAGGTGTC
The DNA here is from genome assembly GCA_032716605.1 of Paralithodes platypus. Classification (NCBI taxonomy): domain Eukaryota; kingdom Metazoa; phylum Arthropoda; class Malacostraca; order Decapoda; family Lithodidae; genus Paralithodes; species Paralithodes platypus. The sequence goes on along the minus strand of CM064562.1, from coordinate 9,530,303 downwards.
ACTAGACTCTCTTAGCACTCAAATATGTCCATACCCATAATAAACATTCGGCTATTCCAGTGCACGATATATAGTTTGGTCTTTGGATACAAATTCTACATGTTCAAAGATACAATATCACCGCCTTGTTTGGTAAGTATGGTACCAATATGGAGTCCACAGAAGAAAAAAAAATTCCGCTCTCTCTCTCTCTTCCACCAAAGGATATCTAGGTAGGAGGGAAGGAGGGGGGAGGGGGAGGAGGAGGAAGGGAGTAACGAGCAGGTCGCGCCCGTATTAAACATAAACCCCCCCCACATTACCGTGTTGGTGCAGGAGGGCCGTATTAGGGGGCTGCATTACCGTGTTTGGAGGGCCGTATTAGGGAGTTGCATTACCGTGTTTGGAGGGCCGTATTAAGGGCTGCATTACCGTGTTTGGAGGGCCGTATTAGGGGGCTGCATTACCGTGTTTGGAGGGCCGTATTATAACCAAGAGGTGTTTAAAGAACGTATTTAATGTAAGACTTTCTGTACAGTAACATAGCTTACGTATTGAAGAATTTCAACACTTAGAATACTTCAGTACATTTGAATGTAAACTATCTAGAATGGGGAAAAAGCTGAAAACATATGTACGCCTTCACTTCGCTGCCACTTGCAAGCAGGGCATAAGTGTGTGTGAGTGTGTGTGTGTGTGTGTGTGTGTGTGATAAAATAATAATAATACCTAATATATATGCAGACGTAATGAGGGTAGTGAAAAGCATTCTGGTAAAGAGATAATGAGAAGATTAGACTCAGTTTTGGATAGCTTCTAAAACTGAATTTAGTGATTTATGTCCTAGAGGGACGTCGAAACCGATGCCATAAATTCAGAGGTCCTGCAATATCAAAATATCATATACCTACAGAATGCAAATGCAAATGAGTTCCCCCGTGCATTTCACCGTACAACTATACTGTACATAGAGAACTATTCATCATCAATGTTTAGACCTGATTGAGTTTGTGAGGTGGATTCTCGCATATTAACAACTATTCCATGACAACAGAAACAATCCTTAACCACATTACTGCCAACTATTTTCACCATCTTCTGTGTCATTTACTGTAATCTATCCCTCCCAACCCCATACAATGGTTCCGTCTAATCTCCAAGAATTTTTCATCTCTAAAATAAGCCACCACAAAAGCTCTCTCCCTAAGCAATTGTCAGATAATGCTTCCAGAATCCCTCCCTATACTCCATTGCTGTGTTTGTCCATGGTCCTGATTTACTGAGAATGATGATTATGTTAATACAGATAAATACATACTTTAATAGAACCCCTTCCCTAAGTGATGCTACAATAACAACTACCAGATTCTCACCAGTAAGTTGATGATGATGATGTTCATGCTGCAGATAATGATGACGGCACAAGCAAAACAGTGAACAAAATATGCTAAAGTTAAAAAATACTAGGCAAGTTACTACCCCCTCAAAAGAACCCCTTCCCTAAATGACGTTATAATAAAGCCCTCAAGTTTCTCTCACTATATGATTATGAGGATGATGATAAAGATGATGATAATGATGAAGATAAGGTTAATAATGATGGCATATGAAGTGAGGATAGCAGTGAAGCATTATGGTAAAGTTAAACAAAAAGAGGAAAACCCCTCAAAAGAACCCCTTCCCTATGTGACTTTAAAAACTTATAAAGCCTTTACGTTTCTCTCACTATGTGATGATGATGATGATGATGATAATGATGATTATGAAAAGGTTAATGATGGCATATGCAGTGAGGATAGTAGTAAAATATTTTTCTAAAGCTAAGAAAAGAAGATGAGGAAAATACTACCCCCTTAAAAGAACCCCTTCCCTAGGTGACGTTAAAATAATGGCCCCACACAACCTCTCACTATGTTCCATTAACAAAAATCCTCTGGTGCTGAGAAAATGTCGAGCTAAAAAAACGGACTGGGAATACGTGATGGAAGTATATTTACACTCTCTCTCTCTCTGCTATTCTTTTCTTCCCATTTTCTATATTTCAGGCTCTGCTCTCTTAACTAGAAGTAAGTCATGATCACCACTCTTGGATCGGAGGGTCTGTATAGCCTGTGTATCAAAGTAAAACGATGCAAATACGGTATTATTTTACTTTTTAAAGTTCATCTCTAACAGTATCTCGTATAACTAATGATTAATGAAGATCATTTTGATAATTAAACAGTATATACTTACTTAATGGGGTTACATTTTTTCTTACCTCAGTAATGTGTAGAAATATATAATACCTTAAGAATTATAGTGACTCGCCTTAAATGATCACAAACTAATTGTAGACAATCAAATAAGCAAGGAGGCACTTTGCAGACAAACACCAACAACAATGAGGCATTGTATTTCTGATGGAAGATATTAATGATCTTAATAATAGTTTTGTTTACTAAGTGCAGCTATAACTCATAATGATTCACAATGTCTATATGGGAATCACTAACACTACACATGGACAGCTTCGGAGGTGCTTCTAGGAGTGCAACTAGAGACGATTTTGTGTCTAACATCTACGTCAGAAAGTAACTATGGTGGTGAAAGCCTAAGGCAGACAACACGTGAAACAGTATGTGCAAAACTTATACGAGAAACACTACATCGAAACACAAACTCTTTCAATCAAATGGTGTATATTTAAGTATTGTTTTAGCTACCTCCAGGCGATTTCCTTCAACTTGAAATATATCTTCCTGTGGAAGGGGTGTGTTGTAAGTTGAGAAAATTGACTGGGCATAAGCCAAAATAAAACTGAAAGCCATTGTTTTGAAAGAGTTATAACTATGGTTGACAGAGACACAGGTGCAAGTACAGTCACGTTAATATATCGCGTCCTACCTTCACAGCTTAGTTTATCTTTCTTCTTGTATGACAAAACACCACGAAATTAAACAGCCTACAATTTAAGGCATTGCCCATGCGTGTTTAGGACGATTTTAATTGTTTTGCTAGACAGATAAGCAAAGCTGAAGTTGTGAAGATGAGACATGACTACAACATTTGAGTGCAACTATACAAGGGTGGGTGACAACAACAAAACAGCCTTTGACGCCACGAACTAGGCAAACCAAGGGCCGTGTCAGGTGCAGATCGATCACAGGTCAAGCCTTTCTGGTGTTTTCCTGAGTGCAAACAAAGGTGCAACAAGAGGCAGGCAGACAGGCAGGCAGCTCAGGTCTCCGGGTTACCGTCGACAAGTTTACCTGTTGATGGAGGACACGGAGGGCACGTTCTCCTGGGTACAAACACTCTCGGCCAGCAGCCGGTCTCTGATCTCCCAGGCGAACATGGTGGGGTTCTCCCGCTTGTACCTGGCTATGGCGTCCACCACCACCGGCGTGGCAACTTTTGGTTTGGAGCCGCCGATCACCCCGGCCTTGTAGCTGCCCGTCTCATAATATCTAGAAGAGAAGGCGGGACAGCTGTTGAGACGGGTGTGTTCGTGACCCAACTGTTTTCAGATTGATTACGAACGATGCGATCTCCTCCTCTGAAACTCCATCAGCGTCGTCCGTCTGGTTACATCTAAAAGGAAATTGTGACAGGCGATGAGATTAATCTGTTCGTAGCCTCACCTGTTTATGCTGGAGACAGACGGTACACCTTCGTGGTCACACACTCCATCCGTCAGCAAACGTTCACGGATCTCCCATGCGAACATGGTGGGGTTCTGCTGTTTGTAGTTGGCGATTGCGTCCACCACCGTCGGCGTCGCCACTTTGGGCTTCGAGCCTCCGATCACACCGGGCCGGATCGAACCCGTCTCGTAGTACCTGGAACAGTGTATGTGTGCATGTGTATATTATGTGCTCGATTGTGTTAGATTTATCAGTTTGGTTAGTTGATAGCAGGTCCCTCCTCCACCAGCGAATGTTGGTATTGTTAACATGCGCGACCCAAGATGTTGAATTAGTTGGATCATTGCTTTCAGTAGTGTACATGTGTAATCAGCACCTGTCATGACCAATACTTAATGAAGTTCGTGTTCTAGTGTATGTTAGTGACATAAAGAAGCTATTTGAAATGCGGTTTCAATAAAGTGTGCCTCCTCGAATGGTGTTTTTATCCAGTTTGATTAAAATATATAGGTGTACACAAATCAAATAAGATACAGGTGCTGAGAAGGATTAACTTTGTCACATCTCCATCAAGGATTATTTTAGAGTATTATAGTAAATGAACGAAATTAAGTGTTGATTTATGAGAGCATTGTTAGTCAGTTTTCAAAGGATAACATTACATTTCTACATGTTTCACTCGATAAGTGTCTTACTGCGGGAATGATTTTAGTATTTAGGAATATAGCTGGAAAGTCAAGTGGATTGTTCTGAGAGTGAGGGTCCGAGTCTAGGGGATGAGACAGTGAAGCACAAGGGTGAAGCAGCTTCAGACATGGGGCTACTTCGAGCCGTGGGGGGGTGTTTCGCGTGTCTCACTCAATAGACTGGAAAAAGACCTCACAGGTTTCACCGTGTTGAGCGGCAGAATGTACAGGCTTTCAGCCTTTGCCCGAGAGGGAGTAGTTGGAATATAAAAAAAAGAAAAAATGCATACTTTGTGATTGACACTGATGCAGATATATATACATTAACTGTACTCATATATGTTGAGTTAATGTGTCCATATATAAAATATAAATGATAATATGAGTGGATACAAGAAATATTGATGTGTTAGAACAGGTCAGAGATAATGTTTGTATGGCTTAAGGAATAAATGTTAACACAGAAGGCATGCACATTATCATTCGCAGGATAAACATAAGTATTGGTTAATGGTTACTATAGGACAATCATATATTTTGTTAGATTTATAATTTAAGACGGGGTTAGTATACAGATTAAATAATTAGGTAAATGTCTATATTGAATTCTAACTACAAACCTACAGCACACCTGTTGTCTAAATTTAAACAATGTATGACACACATATAGATATAGTCACATATATACATCAGCACACACACATTTACACATACAGACTTTTACAATCACACACACATCCACAGACACAGTTTCACTCACTCACATACACTCTTTCTTATTCTCACACACATGAACACACTGTTCTTAGTACAAAAGAAGACAGAGCGACAGCCATTCACACTTAGAAATGTAAATGCCCTGAGACAATAGATCAGGCCAGGAAACTTATAAGAAAACAGACGAGAGAGAGAGAGAGAGAGAGAGAGAGAGAGAGAGAGAGAGAGAGAGAGAGAGAGAGAGAGAGAGAGAGAGAGAGAGAGAGAGGGGGGGTGCGGCGCCCCCTAATTCATGGTCACACACCCGCCCTCCTACCTATCTTACGAACTCAACTGGTATAAAAGTGAGATATGTATATGCTCAGGCAAATACCCTATAACTGGGGGGGGGGGGGGGGGGTGGCCGACTCGAGACAGAGCCCGAACAGAAACAGCATTTAAAGTTCCAATTCTTAGGGTCTGGGATAACTTTCGCGTTCGCTCGCCCCCGAATCTGTCTCATCTATTAGGTAAATTTTACAAGGGGAGGAGGATTCCTAGCCTCCTGCCCCCAAATGTGAGATCTACCAACACCAATAAGAATAAAGAATTGAATATAAAAGACGAAAGAGATGCAAACAGACAGGCATAGAGATAAACACAAGAGAAGAATATAGCAGAAAATATACAGAACCAAAGAAAGCAAACACTCGAAAGCGCGGCGCCCCCTCCCAACTCTTGGTCACCCCCACCATCCTTCGGCCCTCCAAAGCTACGAAAAAAAAAAGAGAAATGAGGACAAAATAAGATGGAGAGAAAGAGAGAGAGAATGTGAAAAAAGTGAGAGTGAGAGAGTGAGAGTGAGAGTGTGAGAGTGAGTGAGTGAGAGAGAGAGCGAAAGAGAAAGAGAGAGAAAAACGGACAGGCACTCACATAAACACAAAAGAACACAAGCAAACACAAAAACCCTCGAAGGTGCGGCGCCCCCTCCCTAATTCTTGGCCACACCCGCCCCCGCCGCGTCTTAGGCCCTCCAGTGCGGGGCCTGATTGGATTATGCAGATGAGCAGCAACACATGGTTTGAGTCATTTCCCGCCACACTCTGGGGAGCGAGGGAGAGGTTGGGGGAGCGAGGGAGAGGTTGGGGGACCGAGGGAGAGGTTGGGGGAGTGAGGGAGAGGTTGGGGGAGTGAGGGAGAGGTTGGGGAGTGAGGGAGAGGTTGGGGGAGCGAGGGAGAGGTTGGGGGAGCGAGGGAGAGGTTGGGGGAGCGAGGGAGAGGTTGGAGAGCGAGGGAGAGGTTGGGGAGCGAGGGAGAGGCTAGGGGGGGGGGGGAGAGAGAGGTTGGGGGATCGAGGGAGAGGTTGGGATATGGAGGGGTGAAACGGGAGAGTTAGGAAGGGAGGGAGAAGTTTGGAGAGCGAGAGAGAGGTTGAGGGAGCGAGGTAGGGGGGTGAGAGAGAAGGGGAGCTCGGGGAAAAAGAAAGCTTGGGGGACAGAGGTGGGTAGAGGAGGGGTGAGAGAGCAAGGAAACTGGGTGACAGAATAGAGGTGGAGTGAAAGAGGTTGTTGTTGTTATTGTTGTGTGAGGGAAAGCAGTGATTATGGAGGGGTTATAAGACAAAATGATTGAACAGGCAGTGAAATATGAAGAACACATGGTTTCAATCATAATCCAGCCATACTCAAGGGAGCTGGCAGGTTTGGGGGAGGGGTGAAGTTGTCGGAGGTTTGAAGTGAGGGATGGCGAAGAAAGAAGAGTTGAGGGAATGTAGAATCAGGGGGTCGTGGAGCAGTGGGGAAATGAAGGAGCAAGAATTATTAAGGGGAGGTATTTAGTTTGTTCCCTATACCACCATCAAGCTTAAAATTACAGCCCCTTGAGTCCCTTTCAAGATAAATTTGTAGATTTTTCGGTAGAATAATGTCCCGGGCAAAGGCCGGTTCCTCTTAAATTAGAGGCTCGCTATCGCTCGCCAGGATAAAATCGACACCTGAATGGCACGAAAGGTCTTAATATGGGGTGAAAGTTCTTAAAATTGCTAAACTAATGGGGCGAACGTTTTATAATATCAAAAGCAATGGGGTTAAACATGAGGGAGAAAGGGGTCAAGAAAAAAATCCCTCAAGTGGAGATCTTCCCTTAACCCCTTCAGTACCGGTAACGTCCTTTTCGATATACTATGACAACTATTGGACTATTATATTCAGCTTAGAAAGGACTTCCAGCAATTGAAGGACCTCCAACTCTCTCATCTATCCCATTGAACTTCCACATATTGTTGTTAACCTGCATACAATCGTCTAAATTCATATTATCACCAACCCACTAATTAACTTACAAATAAACCTATTTAATGAAATCAATGAAACTAATGAATACATGTGGCACTCCAAGGATTCGAACCTAGGATACTCACACCGAAATTTCTCACATAATTGGAAAAGAAATGAGCATTGAAAGGGATGTAAACAAAAGGAACGTCTTAAGAAATCCAAATGTGGAGACTGGGAGAATAAATTGTATTGCGAAGAGGAACACAGACAGATGGGAGGTAGTAGTGAAAAGGGAGAGGCTGTAAGGTATAACAGGAGAGAAGGAAATGGAACGCAAGTGCCAAACAAAGACAATAAAATAAAAAGGAAGGAGAACAAATAGGGAGTAGCGACTTAAACGAAAACGATAATGGGTTAAGTTAAGAGGAACGACAGAAATGGTAAGTGAGAGTAGAGAGTGAAGACAAATGGTAAGGGTTAATTTTGGAGGAGTATTAAAAGAAAAACGTTATGATTAAATAATAATGCACACAAAAGAAAATGGAGAGCTAAGCAAAAAGAGAAGGGGGAACTAGAAAAGAAATAGCTATGGGTTAGTTTAGCAGGGGGAGGCAGAAGAGGCAAGGAGTTAAGAAAAAAAAGAGACCTAAAAAGCAACAAGATAAAATGGAGAGCTAAGGGAGTAGGTAAGAGGAGGGAGGCTTTGTGGGTTTGTTCAGGAGGGAAGTCAGATGGGGGCTATGACTTGACCCTTTCAATACGAGGAAGAGGCTTATATATTTTTATTCTGGTTAACCTTATGTGATTTAATTCAGCTTAGGAAACATTTGTTGGTTAATGGAGATAGTTTTACCCCCATTAATATCCAGATATTCTCCTTGAACTTATTAAATCGTCTTTAGATCCTACTTTCAGCTGTATAAAATTGCTTACTGTTAGTAAGAATACAATTATATAAAGTACCAGTTACAGAGAGAGAGAGAGAGAGAGAGAGAGAGAGAGAGAGAGAGAGAGAGAGAGGAGAGGGGGGGGGGGGAGGGGTAAGGAGGGAGGAGTGAAGAAGGGAGAATAATTTGTGGGGTAGTTTAGGAGGGAAGTCAGAAGGGGGACGAGTGAGTTAAGCGAAGAAAAAATTATGCCGAGAGAGAGAGAGAGAGAGAGAGAGAGAGAGAGAGAGAGAGAGAGAGAGAGAGAGAGAGAGAGAGAGAGAGAGAGAGAGAGAGAGAGAGAGAGAGAGAGAGAGAGAGCAAGAAAGCTTATGATCGAATGAAGTTGTCAAGACTTACTTCCGGTACGAAATAAATAAAACAAAAAAGAAAGGCTATGTGCACCCCTCATCTTAACAGTGTAAGCAAGAAAGAGGGAAAGCAGAAAAGGGTGAGGGGAAGAATAAGTGGCTGGGTAGAGTGAGGGGACAATGAAAAACAAACAAATATAAATAAACAAATAATGTAAACCAGCGTGGGGAGAAAAAAACGAAGGTAGGGAGGCGATATAAAGTGAAGCCATAATGGTTGACAGGCGAGGGATTCACTAGAAGGGGATTGGAGAATATAAGAAAGTATTGTAACGCCAATTTATTATTTGGTATACTGTAAGTCTATAAAATTAAGGCATCGCTCCCCCCTCCCACCCCCCATCTCTCTGGCCTACCTATAATGAATGGTATATAATTCAATATTTGAAGATATCATGAAACTACGACAGGTCTTGCTTAAGCACAGTCAATTTGACAACTGTTTGTAATTGTGATTATACAAACATTTCTATTATACACAGAATATAGAAAAGAAGTAAACAGGAGACTTTGTAAATGAGTGCAGAAGTAAAAAGAATGCAACTGGAAAAAAAGGAAAAGAAAAAGATAAAAACATTAGAAATGGAGAGACTTGCGATAAAACAAACCCAGGTAATATCAAATATAAATGTTGCACATAAATATAACACGACCAATAAAACAGAAAAACAACAAAGCAAACAATGGAAGAGAAGACACATGGACCAACTAAAACACAGTTAAACAAAACAAAATACAAACAATAATATAAACTAAACCCAAAACATAAAACAAACATTGGAAGGGTAAACATGAACAGACAAACTAAAACACAGCTAAACAAAAACAAAAAACAAGACTAACTAAAATACAGCTAAACAAAAACAAACAAAACAAAATATAGAACATAAAAATATAAATTAAACCCAGGACAGAGAAGTAAACAGAAGACACAGAAGCTCTGGTGGTTCTGGCCCCCTTCTGGCTCTTTTAAGTTAATGACTCTAAAGGGGATGACGCCCCCCTTCCCTCCTGCCTACTAGCCCTTCCCCCTCCTTCCCTCCTCACCTATATCCTCCTTCCTTCTCTCTCTCTCTCTTTCTCTCTCTCTCTGTTCTCCAGTCTCACTTCATATCTTCTAGTTTATTTTTCATTTTTCCATCGAATAAACTTATTTTTTTATCGCCGCATGACCTTCAGTTTTCTATTGCTTAAACCTTGATGTCTGCTGTGACAACTATGGCCCTTTTATAAACACACAACACACACGCACATAATCAAAGCAATAAAAGGCAAATATTACATAGCTATTCCTTTATGTATTCCAGTAACCCATTGAAATACGTATTTTTTATCTTTTACGATCTTCTGTGTTTTACCGTCTGGTGTATTGTCTTGGGCCACCATTTTTTGTTGTCCTGGCTTCTCCATTTTCTTCTTAGTAATTCAGGTCCCCTCGCCTCCCCTCATTTTCTTTCTACCTTCCTTCAGCCTCCATTCTCTTTCAGTTTATCTTTCTTTATTGTACGGTTTGACTTTTTTCTTATGCTTTTCCTTCCTTATGTAACTCCCTTTCCTCCCTCATTTCAGTATTTATTGTCTTTGTATTCCTCTTTCGTTTTCCCCATTATTTTACCTTCTCTTTCGTTTACCTTATATTTCTTTTACCCTCTTTTCAACCCTCTTTCGTCTTTTTCCCTCTCTATTTTTAGCCTGCCCTTCTTGTTGGCTTGCTTCTTGTTTTTTTGTTTTCAGTCTTTGGGCTACTCATCTCCTTCCTTGCCCATTTTTCTTTCTACTTACCTTTCTAAATTGAGCCAGGTGTATGTTTTGTTATGCTCTATATCTCTCTCTCTCTGCTATCCTTTCCTTCCACTTTCCTTATTTTCGGGTTTGGTATAATATTATATCTACTGGAGTTAAGTCCTGACCACCTCATTTGGATCGTAAGGTTTGTGTGGCCAGTGTATCCATGCAAATCTATGCGTGTTCAGTATTTATTTTAGCATTTTTATCCCTTTTTTGTTTTACCTCCCTCCCTTCCCTTTCAAATAACTCTCTCTCTCTCTCTCTCTCTTCGTCCCCAGCCATTCTCCTTTCCCTTTTGTGTGTCTTTCTCTTCCAGTCTTTTCTTTTCTTCCACACATTCTTTGTCACTGCATTCAGGTTCCTTAATATCTCAGGAAGTTTGTCTTTTTAACTTGCAATTTTATGTCTTGTAACACACAGTATATCACATTTTATCATCTAATGTTATTATATTATTTATCCCCGACACCCCTCCTCTCTTACGTTTCTTTCGTCATCTACCATTCCATATCCTACCTAACTTGTTTGCTGCAGATTCCCATATTCTCATATCCTTACGCTGTTATTCCATGCAATGTAATATTCTCTCCCTTCCAACACCCTCTCACTCACACACTCTCTCACTAACTCTCTCTCTCCATCAGTCCTAAGGGAGAGGGAGGGAGGGAGGGAGGGAGGGAGATATAGGGAGGGAAGGGACGCCAGTAAATATCAGGAGTGACATTAAGTACAGTCAGCCAGGAAAATAAAAGGCTGAGGAGAGAGAGAGAGAGAGAGAGAGAGAGAGAGAGAGAGAGAGAGAGAGAGAGAGAGAGAGAGAGAGAGAGAGAGAGAGCATTTATTATATTTTGTCATTCCATTGCAAACCTAGATTGATCATAATTATGTATACTGACTGCGACACATTTGTTATCAAGGATATGTAAATGAATGACAGTTGTTACAAGTTCAGAGATAAATAGATAGATAGATATATAGATAGATAGATAAATGGATAGATAGATAGAAGATAGACATATATAAAGAAAAGGAAGGAGGCATATATTTGTTTTGGTGTAGTTTTCTTAGGGAACATCAGGAGAGGAGCTAGGTAGGTAGAGGCGTGAGAGGCATGACTAAACCAGTGTTCCAGTTCAATAGGCTTATAGATCGCACCAAAGGATAGCTAACAATAGATAAGATATATAGTTAGGTTAATAGATAGGTAGACATTGAACAGAGAGAAAGGAATATGGTGTAGTATAAGAAGAGGAGATAGGTTGGTAGGTAGACTCGTGAGTGGCATGACTAAACCAGTCTTGCAGTTCAGTAGGCCTTTAGAGCTCACCAACAGTATACAATAATTATTTGAGTTATGCGTATATTTAGTATAACTGCTGGATTTTAGCTACAATTGTTCTAATAGCACAATAAACACAACTTGCTTCAAAAGGAAGAACAATGATAAGCTAAATAACTTATAAAGACAGGTCTTATTAATATAATGTTTCGATTTTTCACATCTTCAGATCTAATTCCTGTTCGACCTGAACATTACTATGCCTATTCACCATTTTGTCGCAATTGTTGATACCCCAATAGTGTAGATACTAGAATGAAGAAACCAAGAAATACACTTGACTTTAATCAAGTATATGTTAGCAGTTGTAGATCCATCTGGCTTACTTGACTTTTCTCCCTTGAAAAATAAATCTAGGGATCACTGTCACCGCGTTTACAATCTCAACTTCTCCCCCCCCCCTCTCTCTCTCTCTCTCTCTCTCTCTCTCTCTCTCTCTCTCTCTCTCTCTCTCTCATTTGTCCCCTCCGTCATCCTCGCTTCCTTCCCCGACTTCCTTCATTCCTCAGCCTGGGAAATCTTAGATATCTCTTTTATTGAAAGATGGCTTTTACAACTTCACTTTAATAATGTCTAACCACATTAAGATTAAATGTGTTTATATGTATACACGTTCGATATTGTATAGGTTTTATTAATTTGTTTTTATTTGCCTTACTTTTCCTAATTACGAATAGGATATTTAAATTGTCTTCAATAGATCTGCTGTTACTTCCTTTCCATCACACTCCTCTGTATATCTCTACCCAAGCCCCTCTGATCACCTCCTTTAAACCTTGCAAGTTCATCTCACTCAACGCACCTAACTTAGTTTCATCTCGGCCGTTTTAACAACACCGCTAGAGAGAGAGAGAGAGAGAGAGAGAGAGAGAGAGAGAGAGAGAGAGAGAGAGAGAGAGAGAGAGAGAGAGAGAGAGAGAGAGAGAGAGAGAGAGAGAGAGAGAGAGAGAGAGAGAGATACACCAAAAACGAGCGAGATCCCCACACCAACTATAAATCTGAACGAACATATTCGAAGATCAACTTCTTCCTGGAATATAGAGTGGGCGGTCCTTAGTAGTAGTTTATGCAACCCACTTCAGACTTGAGACTTTAAGGTATTCGAGTCATTGACCAGTCACTTGATTATCAGATCTAATGTCAAGGTTTTTGATGAACTATTTCATATTTTTTTATATTTTTTTTATATATCATATATGTATATTTTTATCTATTTATTCATTTGTATTTACCTTTGTGTTTAATTTGTTGAGGGAGGAGGGGGTGTCGAGCCATTTAAGCAAAATATGAAGGGCCATAATTTGTGTCCTAAAGTACATCATGGTTGCGTATAATAAAGTGGTGGGCGGTCCGTAGACAAACTTTCTCCCCCTCTGGCCTCTCTGGAACGCAACAAAATTCCCATTCCAACTTTGAAAACATTCCCGGGGTGGGGGGAGAGAGGGAAGGGGGGTGGAGAGGGAATGGAGAGAGAAGGAAAGAGAGAGGGAGAGAGGGAGGTAGGTAGGCTTGGTAGGCAGAGAGAGAAAACAAATGGAGAAAAAGTGGGACAAAAGGAGTAAATAGAGAAGGGAGGAAGAGAGAGGAAGATGGAGGGAGAGAGGAGAGGTGAGAGGTGAGAGGAGGGGGAGATAGGAGAAGGAAAGAATGTGGAGAAAGGACAATGATAAGGAAAGGAAAGAAGGGACCAGGACCAAGAAATCTATCGGGTACATTTAGCATAGCAGCGTAGGTTTAATACTTCATATTGAATATTTCTTTGGAGCCCACAGTAGTTGGCAAAGTAAAAGTGAGAGAGATTAGAGAACAGGTAAATATACAAAAACACAAGCGCACGCACACACAAAAGAAAACAGACAGATTGACACAAACACACTCACACAGGCTAGCACACAGACATACACACAGACACATACAGCGAACGAGAGAAAGACAGGGACATAGATCCCCAACAACTCTCACCCTTACCGCCTACTACCACAAGGTCCATAACGCCTTGAAATGTATCTCGGGGACTCAATTTAAGGCGGCCGCAGACACTATATATACCAGTACTTTCATGGGAATTTGGGGATTTTTTGAAGGGAATAAACAGGATCGAGACGGATGAAAGGAATGGTTGGAGTGGAGTTGGAGGTGGGGGGGGGGGGATAGGAGAGGGGAAAGAGGGAAAAGGGAGGAGGAGGCGAGGAAGGAGGAGGAGGAAGAAGAAAAGAGGGAACAAATGAGAAGGGGGGAGGAGGTAAAAGAGGAATTAATTGGATAGAGAGAGATGAAAAGGATGGTTGGAGTGACTTGAAGAGAGTGTAGGAGGGAGAGGAAGAAGGAAGGGAGAGGGAAAACAGAAGAAGGAAGAGAAGAGGGGGAGGAAGAGAAGAGGGGAAGACGGACGGGGAGGAAGTAAAACAAAAAAGTAAGAAGGGGACACATAGAAGGTCTTGAGGAAAGGGGTGGAAGCTAGGAAGAGGAAAATGAGAAGGAGGATCTACGTACAAGAAAAGGAGAAAGGGAGGAGGAAAGCAAGGCCTACGTCGGTACTACTTGATGATGGGAGGAGGGATGCAGGTTTGAAAGAGCCCGCACAAGAGGATGAAAGGCAAAGAGGAGAAGAAGAGGAAGTGAATGAGGAGGACAAATAAACATGATTACGAAGGGGAGGATGTGGAAGGATGGCTTGAGTGATGAGATGGAGACAGATACACAGAAATCAAGATTCACAAGCAAATAGATAACTAGATAAATATATACGGAGAGAGAGAGAGAGAGAGAGAGAGAGAGAGAGAGAGAGAGAGAGAGAGAGAGAGAGAGAGAGATGCTTACCCAGAGAAATCTTAAAATGACGTATAACTTGTGGTGGAAGGAGTTTACTTTCCACCAACTCCATGTTGAAGACTAAATATATTTTCTGTATTATATGTGTAGTCCAATTTGTTTTTATATTATAGTTTAAAAGTCGTCTAGTGGTAGATGAAATGGATACAAAATATATATAAATACGGTTATTCATGAAATGTCAATATAATTATATTTTATGCTGACTACCCCTGACAACGAGTTCACAGTGGGTTAATTTCTATATTATTTACTAATTGAATTCCTTGAGACTGTAGCATAACTTAATGGTGAAATGCGTCTCCTGATTGAAGGGTTATAACATTAGCAAAGGGCACATTCTCTTCCATCACCACAGAGTACAACACTGCGAAGGGAAGAGTAAATCCCTTCCTTATATACCTATACCTATACCTTGAAGACGTCGCATTCCCGCCCCTTGACAGTAACTCGCTATAAAAACAGCACAAGAAACCCGCCCAGAACAAACGCTAAAGGATCTTCCCCTCGTGCAACCGTCAAAAATAGCGCCCAAGAATCCCACCCACAAAATATGACAAAGAATTCTCCCCCACCAACAATAAACAAAGATTAATACATAAGAAATATATATACAATTATACAGTATATATATTTGTTCTTTTACACAGTTTAATCCATGGGTAAGTCAACCAAAAATCCCATCCAGAATAACTGCTCATAATGATCGCCCAAAAATCTCGCTCACAAAACACGCCCACAAAAAACGCCCAAGAATACCGCCCACAAAAACGCCCGTCACCTCTTGCTCTTCATGAATCATGCTTTGTCTAGCCCACCGAGACAGAGAGAGAGAGAGCGAGAGAGAGTTCATGAATTATAACTAAACAGCAATTACACGTGCTATAGAATATATAATTATAGGTTTTGACAATGGCTTTCTACCGTGCTGACAAAAGACATCCATATCATATTTACCATTAAATAAAACATTGCTTATGGCTGCTGAATTTACTAAATGATGCTGAACTGCACAGCAATTAAGATGAAATACATACCGGAATTTTACTTATGAATATATACTATCCACATAATATTTATAATTTCGTCATGCATTCTCACTCGCACTCACTCGCACTTTCTCTCTCTCTCCTAGAATTATGTCCTGGCCACCTTGCAGGGATCATAAGAGCTGTGTGGCCAGTGTATCTATATAAATCTATGTAAATCTCTCCCCCCCCCTCTTGGCAGTCCCACCTGCATTCCTCTATAGCCCCCACATCACTGAACCACCCAACCAGGCAGACTAAATGGGTGAGCTGCAAAGGTAAGGCTGACTTGAGACTTAAGATGAATTACTCTCTACATGGGAGGTACATTTCCTACTAGGTAACGTCTTTTATCATTACAGGAATATAATGCTTAAATAAATGAACCTAAAAGTTTAAAAACGCCATAGGCGAGTTATCCATGTATGAATTTTGTTCAAATTTATACCACAAGTACACTTTGATCCGCTGAATCGAATGGCGCAAACAGAATTGAAATCTGACCATTAGTTTAGGATTTCGTATTAGACTTGGTCTCTCAGAACGCCCCAAATGACCAGTTTTTGGACATTGAAAGTCCTCTGTAGCCCAAACTATACGTCTCAGGGAATTCTACCTGGTGCCATTCGATTTTTCTCGACGAGCATCTTCTAAACATGGTCTTAGATTGCATTTTCGACCAGCCATTCGCCCAGAATCAAACATATTTGTTTCCAAAATCCCTGCCCAGGAAAATGTTTGCACTTGGCGGGCGACTTTCGAATTTCGAGTTTTCATGGGTATATATGGATTTGTCTTGTCATTACGATTCCAACGGTCTATGAATTTATACATAAAGTACAGTTTGACACGCTGAATCGAATGGCGCAAACAGAATTGAAATCGGGCCATTAGTTTAGAATTTCGTATTTGACTGGGCCTTCCTGGAGGGCCCAGGGGACCGTTTTTTGGACTTTAAAAGTCCTCTGTAGCCCAAACTATAAGTCCTAGGGAATTCTAATTGGTGCCATTCGATTTTTCTCGACGAGCAGCTTCCATACATGGTCGTAGATTGCAATTTCGAAAGCCATTCGCCCAGAATCAAATATATTTGTTTCCAAAATCCCTGCGTTTAATAAAACCCAAGTTTTTTTTAGATTTTGTTTTCGATTCTGGGCGAATGGCTGGTCGAAAATGAAATTTAAGACCATGTCTAGAAGCAGCTCGGCGAGAAAAATCGAATGGCACCAAGTAGAATTCCCTAGGACTTATAGTTTGGGCTACAGAGGACTTTTAAAGTCCAAAAAACGGTCCCCTGGGCCCTCCAGGAAGGCCCTGTCAAAATCGAAATCCTAAACTAATGGTCCGATTTTAATTCTGTTTGCGCCATTCGAGTTAGCTTACCAGAGTGTACGCATGGTATAAATTTAAACAAAATCCGTTCATAAATAACTCGTCTATGGAGTTTTTAAACTTTAAAATAGGCCTAGGGGGCCTAAAAATAGGTCAAAATTAAACACAAATTATACCGTTGAATCCGCAACGGCGAGACGAATCCAAATATGTAATAATATTGACAAGTAAAAATTCGATCAAAATCACCGATTTGCCTGGGCTTAATTTTAAACCCAAGGTTTTTTGAGATTTTGTTTTCGATTCTGGGCGAATGGCTTGTCGAAAATGAAATCTAAGACCATTTCTAGAAGCAGCTCGGCGAGAAAAATCGAATGGCACCAAGTAGAATTCCCTAGGACTTATAGTTTGGGCTACAGAGGACTTTTAAAGTCCAAAAAACGGTCCCCTGGGCCCTCCAGGAAGCCCAGTCAAAATCGAAATCCTAAACTAATGGTCCGATTTTAATTCTGTTTGCGCCATTCGATTCAGCTTGCCAAAGTGTACTTATGGTATAAATTTAAACAAAATCCGTTCCTAAATAACTCGTCTATGGAGTTTTTAAACTTTAAAATAGGCCTAGGGGGCCTAAAAATAGGTCAAAATTAAAAACAAATTTTACCGTTGGATTCGCAACGGCGAGACGAAGGACTTATAGTTTGGGCTACAGAGGACTTTTAATGTCCTTGACTTTTGACAAGTCAAAATTCGACCAAAATCACCGATTTGCCTGGGCCTAAGCCCAGGAAATTGTTTGCACTTGGCGGGCGACTTTCGAATTTCGAGTTTTCATGGGTATATATGGATTCGTCTTGTCATTACGATTCCAACGGTATATGAATTTTTTAATTTGAACAATTTCTTAGGCCCAATAGGCCAGGCCTATTTAAGCTTTCTGAAATGTGCGCATCTTTATATTCCTATAACAATGTGCATTTTGTTTTAATTAAAGAGCATGTGATCAGTCTGTTAGTACCATTAAGTCAAGGTTTCTAAAAATGTGTTCAAATTAATTATCTCCCAAGCCTGTATATGGCTGTTTTGTTACCTTTTATGTGCTCTATAATAAGTACCGTATGTAAAGTATATAAGTGTCGATAAAAAGCAACTAAAATTTGAAAACGTATGCTCTCACTATCCAAACTGTATGATAATTATGTTACAGTCCATGTGTTCTAATATGCACATACGGAATTTAACAGTGTCCCTCGGCTTCCCCAAATGACCGTGTTCCCAGCATAGCAGGATCACTGATGCATCCAGTTACGGCCGCTCTTATATCAGTAAATGCAAATGAGAGAGAGAGAGAGAGAGAGAGAGAGAGAGAGAGAGAGAGAGAGAGAGAGAGAGAGAGAGAGTACAAAGGGTACAAAGGGGTACAAAGGAAATCAAGCAACAACAGATCTAGTGACCCTTCTAGGTTGTTTGTCCTCCAAAACACCGAGGATAAAGTGTCCAAACAGTGGTTTAGAGTGGGTAAGGGAACATTGGAAAGGGAATTACTGCCCTGGAACTAATGTCCGTGGCAGGAGAGAGAGAGAGAGAGAGAGAGAGAGAGAGAGAGAGAGAGAGAGAGAGAGAGAGAGAGAATGGGGGGTTGTGGTTGCTTTTCTTATAGTGGTAGCAATTATGATAGGTAAGGTGATGCGGTATGGTGGTATATAATACCAACCAAACGATAGCTGAATATAAGTTTGTGATAATTAACGTGGAATAATTATTAAAACTATATGATGATAGTGTAAATGTCAAAAATAGAGACCGCACCTAAGAGCTAAAGAATTTGACAAGTAATATGACGACCGGAGTGTAGACTTATGGTGATGATAATGATAACAGATGGTAATGGTGACAACTGGTGATTTAGAAAGGTGAGTGGTGGCTGGGGATATGGTGCTGAAGGTGTTGATAATGGATTTGGTTATGTATAATAGAGTATTATTATGAAAATAAATGGTGCAGAGAAGTTAGGAGTACACAGAAAAGTAAGCAACAACATATCTAGTTTAGCAGAGAGGTAAGAGGATGAGATGAAAATAAAAGTGTGAATAATAATAAACATGAAGACAAATCATACTTTAAGCAGTGATGGTAAAGAAATATCCGAATTGTGGTGGTTAAAAATCGTTATCATATACTTAATAGATACTCTACAAAATTATAGAAAGTGGGGATGGTGGCAATCGAGACAATAAAGGGGAATAACTAGAACGGTGACATTAGCTATGTTGATACATGACGATAGTCACAGATGTGGTAAAAGATGGGGTTGAAGGAAATAGCGAGTGTTAACGATGTTAATAAGCCTCTCGCCGGTTCCTGACTCAGACAAAAAGCAAGAAGTGATGAGGTGGTAAAGGCAGTGGGAAAGACGAGTAACTACCACGCTGACAGTAGGAATGACAGACGACAATAGTGACAGATAGAAATTCCGACAGAACTAGGGGGGGACGGGTAGGAGGGGCGGACGGGGCACAAAACTAGGGGGGACGGGTCGGGGCGGACGGGGCACTTAAACGCACCGCTCTGTTACGACTCAACACGACAACAAATCAACAGTGACGCGGGGTAGACTAATGGGTTCACGCTTGCCCGGTCACAAGGAGGCCCCCAGACTAACCATATATATATATATATTACAAGAACCCATACAGAAACTATAAATTAGTTTATCTTCACTAAAAATATATAATTCGAAGATTTCAAACTGTACTCAATTCACATAAAGACATTTGTTCTGACAATTGTGTGAGTGCCATTGACGAACACCAGTTGTCTATCTCTCTTCAATCCAAGCATTTGAGATTAATTCAGTGCTTCTGAATCCCTTCTTCTCTAAACTAGTATTCCACCTTCTTACAGTATGAAATTAACACACCGCGATGAGGACAGACCCCTATTATAGTGACTTGATTGAATATATAAACGTGATGCTTTGTCAACTTTAAATCAATCCATCCCCATTACAAAGTCATCATATAATTTTGGTGACACCAGTGCCTTGGTCCATTCATTCTTACAACAGCTTCCGTGTGATTAATGTCTTAAAAACACAGGGTGTTGGATTTCAAGCATTGAAAAGGAGACATATCCTTCCTTTATCTGTTACGTTCAACCGTAGAAAGGAAAACCGAGCCCCTTCCTAAGATCTAACACTACAGCCCATAACCCCACAACCCCCTAAGGTAACGCATGGGTGTTAAGAGGGCGGTGGGGTGAAAGAGGGGTCAGGGAGGAAGAGTGTAAGGGTGGGAGGGGGGGGGGGGGCGGGGGAGGTGCACAGGAAGGGACAGATCAGGTGAAACACAGTCACTACTGTGGCCGATTCTATGAAAGGCATTCATTGTCCTTCCTTTCTAACGCTTTTCTTCCCTTTCTCTCTAAAAATATTCGGTTTCCATCAAGGGCTTCTCATCTACACACTATTTTATTTCTTCTCTTAATTATTATATCTCCCACACGATCCCACTAAGTTATGTGTATTTTCGAAAAAACAGTAAAACAATTTTTTTTTTTGCGGGTTTCTTTAATATTCACGTAATTTTTCTGACTCATACTTACACATCCTTCTCCGTTTAATGTATTTAACAACATTCCTCAAATCATCACAGCGCACCACCACCTTTCTTACTGCTAACGTACTCCATGGTCTTTATCCAATTTGCACACTCTCTCTCTATCACACTTACCTCTTCTTAAAACTCCCTTCTATTGTCACACGCCCATCCTCACTCCATTTTCCTTCCCACAATTGCAACCCCATTCATCAGATTTCCACACTCCTTTTATTTCACCCACACATCTTCCCCTTTACACTTCGTACGTTTTTTTTTCTTCTCACGTATTGTACAGCCTCTCTCCGATGTTCATACCTTTCTCTCAGCCCCATACTTCCCTATCTTTCACACTCTTATCTTAAGGTTTGCACACTGTTATTAATTATATTTTTCCCACTCCCACGCTTCCCACAATCTTTACTTCAATTTTTACACATTTCTTTTCACCCTCACACCTCTCCCTTCGTTTCTTACTCATATCTCAAGATTTTCAGACTCTGATTTCCCATTCTTTCCCTTCCACTCCCAATCTCTTTCCCCACAAATGTTACAGCCTCTCTCCGATGTTCACACTCTTCTTGCCACCCTCACCCCTCTCCCTCTCTTCCTCACTCATATTCCAAAGTTAGCGCACTCTCATTTTCATCCCCTCTCTCCCACTCCTACTCTTTTCTCACGCTTTCCACAATCTTTCCTACGATTTTCACACTTTTCTTGCCACCCTCACACCTCGCTCTCCCTCTTTCCCCAGCCGCTGACGCCAAATCCATCATGGTAACTTTACGGAATTTGTCGGCTTGAAACCCTCGACTCCCGACACATGGGCGGTTCATCTGTAGTCTATGGGACAGACCTCCACATTTCACGATTCGGTACCATTCAATGCAGAAAGTTTTATCAACGTTAAGACCAATAAACGGCTACTTAGTTATCTATAATCTCACTAAATAGGCTAGGTTATAAATTCGAAATAAAGTCTTGACAACTACAGTATATTAATACAGCTTTGCAGAACAGGGTTGGGGTTTTCAAGGGACAAGTCATTGCAACATAGGTAAGCGCAGATTAGGATAGGACAAAGGAGGGCAGGACAGAAACCCATATCTTCTACAACGCAGGACAAACAGGACAGAATAGGAAAGCAAGGCGGCACCTCAAGGACATTCCCCTGTCATGTCTAATATGTTTTTCTTCCCTCCCCACCCCCAACCGCGGATACATGTGTTGTCACGCCTCCATGTGTTGCCACTTTAGCTTACGCGTCGCTGCTAATGTTTCTACAGGGAGGGGATTTTTTTAAAACCCACCCAGAAGAGGTATTCATTTGTTTTGTATATGTGGCACTACCGCCGCTTCGCATCTGATTGACTTCCTACACACAAGACACGAATCATTCCTATTTTTCTACATTATGTTAGGTACATTTGCGAACCAGTTAGTGATTAGGTTAGTGTGTCTTACGTTAGGTGGGTTGACTATTATCAGTGTTACCATAATTAAAAATTTAAGAAAATACATCTAGGATAACAGTCACCCATTCATACTTTCCAGTGGAATAATATGCCATCTTAGGGATACACGAACCGTATAAATAATTGTGAATAAAACCTCTTTTAGCCGGAACAAAATATGCATTTCAATCTATTAGAACATTATGTGTTTGATGAGGTTATAATTAATTAGGATTAATGTGGTTAATGAATACACTAAGAACATATGTACAGTGTATATACTGTCTACATATGTTTTTTCCTCGAAACTCTGGTGCCATGTTCGAACACGGTTGTCATAAGGTCCCCTTGTTTGTTTATTTTTCAAAGCCATCCCAAATTCACGTAATGTTCGCTTTAATTCAGTGATTACTAAGGCAGAGTTACCTTGTTTTGCTTTCAATTACTTATGCAGCGTTTAAGTCATTGCCCTGAGGCTTACTATGATAAGCCCAGATGTACACACAAGCGGTATAATTAAGGTGTTGTTACTTAACTTAGTTTCTCATACAGTTTTGTTTGTATTTTTAACTCATGAATTGTCTGTTTTTCATTATTATTTTTGTATTATTATTATTATTATTATTATTATTTTATTTTACTGTTATTGTTTTATAATTTTTACTATTATTATCATCACATTATCATCATTCTATAAACAGTAAATATATTTCCGGTGACACAGTAAATCACCAGCGGACTAAAATCACAATAACTCCCATATATATAACAGCCCGTAAATAATGACAATGGGCCTACGGACAAGACTGGAGGAATAGATTTGTGGACGAGGAAGAGGGGGGGGGGGGGGGGAGTGGAGGAACGAGGTGGTGGTGGAGGAGGAGGGAGAGGAGGAAAGATATGGTGATGGAGGAGGTAGAGGAGGAATAGGAGTGGACGAAATAGGTGGTGGTGGTGGTGGTGGTGGTAGAGGAGCTAGAGTAAGGATGAGAGGAGGAGGAGGAGGAAACAGTGAGGAAGAAAGGAGATATATTATGAATACTGATAAAGAACAATATCGAGAAAAGAAGATAAAGCAAAACGGGAGAAAAGTAAAACAACAATGATGGAACATATGTTTGCAATACACCGAAGGTAGCATTACATATTAGATGATCATATATTTAACTAACTAAACAGATTACTAGTAAAAGGAAACAGGGAGAGTGAAAGTGGAAGTACAAGCTATTTTTAAACATTAGCCACGAAATATTACGAAAGAATGGCAATAACTTTAATTTAGAAAACAAAAACGAAAAGTAGATATTTGGAGAGAACATGGATATACAATAGGCTTAATCAATAAGGAGTAAATATATAAACAACGTATAAAAACTAAAGAATAATCAAGAGAATACGACAGGCATAAAAAGAAGGAAAAGACAGACAGAAGAAGAAACACAAAGCGAAAGGTAAGAACGACCTGCAGTGACTTTATAAGAAAATCTTGGCTTGCATAAAAGGCCAAAGAGAAAGGCGTAACAATGGAGCTTGGAAGAGAAGGGATAAAAGAGGAAGAATAGAATGGACGAGATCAGGAATGGAGGAATGGCAAGAGTAATGAGAGAAAAAGAGAGATCGAATGTAATCTAAAACCTCAGACAATTCTGTATGTGTAAGTTTTTTATAATAGGGCCACACGAATAAGTGGCTCTTTAAACCTTAAGAATTGTATAATCCTAGTTATTATAAGAGAGAGAGAGAGAGAGAGAGAGAGAGAGAGAGAGAGAGAGAGAGAGAGAGAGAGAGAGAGAGAGAGAGAGAGAGAGAGAGAGAGAGAGAGAGTCACAGGTATTATAAAGAGAATGCTATAAATAGATATAAACGATAAAATCAAAATAATACGAGACTCCAAATAAAAATAATACATTTATAAGAATACAATTTATACCAGTTCAGCCAGTCCTTAAAGAAATAGTAGAATGGGAAATGGAGAACTGCCTGACCACAAACAGAAATATGTAACCAAAATGCTAAACAAACTCGGAAACACAGACACAAAACCGGAACTGAGCACTATCAAGAGATTTACGAACAATATAGAAGAAATATATACCATATGATAATAAAAACGAAAATATTGTCACATATCTAGAACACGAACAAAAATATAGAATACAAAGGAAATAGAAAGAGTTTGAGTAGCACACAATGAAGATGTAATAATTCAGCACAAATAATAGCACACCAATAAGGAATAAAATATAGAAACAAAAAAACAACTGCTTAAGGAGAGATATCCACTTGAGGGATTATTTTCTTGGCCCCTTTCTCCCTCATGTTTAGCCCCATTGCTTTTGAGATTTTAGGACGTTTGCCCCATTATTTTGGCGATTTTAAGAACTTTCGCCCCATTTCTGTCAATTTTAAGACCATTTGTGCCATATAGGTGTCGATTTTATCCTGGCGAGCGATAGCGAGCCTGTAATTTAAGAGGAACCGGCCTTCGGCCGGGAAATTTTTCTACCGAAAAATTTACAAATTTATCTTGAAAGGGACTCAAGGGGGTGTAATTTTAAGCTTGATGGAGGTCTAGGGAACAAACTAAATACCTCCCCTTAATGTTCACAAAAATACTCACACACTCGATAATACAGAAACAGAGGCAGATATAAGAAATATACACGGTCAAGTCGGAAAAATGTATCCTTAATTAAAATAATAATATACTTGTAAAATATATAGAAGCATCTTATTAGAAATATCTTCTCCCATGAAAGGCATTAAAGGAGGCAGGCCGAAAGATACAAGGGAAAAGAATGAAAGAGGAGGTATTTGGGAAGTATATAAAGTTCATGATTACATTTTGTCAGACGAAGAAAACGTCATAACATAGCCAATAAAAAAAGATGCAGAGATGGACGGAAAGGGATGCCGGGAGATTCACGAGACACAGAGTAATGGGAAGAATGAAAACGGTAAATTAACTTTGTCACAACAAATAAAAAAGGGAGTATCAGAGAACACAACAAAGAATAAAAAAAAACATACTAATACGCATATTAAAACAAAAACTAATAATGACTGATAGAAGATTAATAACCAACAAACCAGAATAAATACACAATAAAGATAGTATTGTTAAGGGGAGGTATTGTTAAGGGGGATGGAATTATTTATTTGCTCATCCATGTATCTTTTTATCATCTTTTTGGTTTCCTCCCTAGACCTCCTTCAAGCTTTAAAAAAAAAAAAAAAAAACCTGACCAAGACCCTCCTACAAGATATATTTGTACATTTTTCGATAGAAAAATGTTCCAGTTCCTCGTAAATTCCAGGCTCGCTTTCGCTCGCCAGGTAAAAATCGACACCTAAATGACATGAAAAGTCTTAATATTGACAAAGAAATGGGACAAAAGCTCTTAAAATCGCCAAACTAAAGGACCGAACGTCTTAAAATATGAAAACTAATGGGGCTAAACGTGAGGGAGAAGGGAGGGCCTTAAAAACGGCCTATCCCTCCTTAATACAAACGGTAAATATACATTTCACTCCTTGTATCATTGTCTTTTCTTCCCATATAATATCCTGCATTAAATTCACATATATCTTGAGAATATCACGTCTTGTATGATCAACGGTGAATCATGTTTTATTAAGAAGACCAGCCGAGGCGAATTATATTAACTTCACAGACATCCCTTCTATATTATTTACATATATCGTTTGTATTAGGTGTATATGGTACCTTACATTATATCATATATTAACTTATATGATATTAAATATATTATTGTGTGTGTATTTTCACTATATTCAGAATATATGAACTGTCTGCACATATAATATTAAGTATCTATTGTCATCCTATTTCACTTTCATTTTATTTCCCAAATTTCACGTTTTGTATTATCAATGGAGCATCATGTTTTATTTATAATACTAAACAGCATAGCTTTCATATTAACTTGAAGCATCCCTTGTATTATTGCTGTAATATCCTGTTTTAATAATGACCACTCACATTTATTTTGTCTATTCTTCCCCTACTATCGCCTGTATCTACTTCACATATATCTCCCAAATTTCACGTCTTGTATTATCAATGGAGCATCATGTTTTATTAATAAGACCAGCCGAGGCGAATTATATACGTCACAGTGGCGGAAGACTGTCGGAAACTCTGGCATCCTTCCCTCTTTTTCTCTCACTCTTGCTCTCTCTCTCTCTTTCGCGCTTGCTCTCTTTATTCTTTCTCTTTCTTGGTGTCTCTCTTTCTGTTCTCTCTCCTTTTCTTGCTGATATATATTTTTCTTTTTATTTCTTCACTCGTACAAGCTCTCTCTCTTTTTCATTTTTTTTTTTTTTTTTTTTTGTCTATGTGATTGAGGGAGGCAAAAGGCATTACTGCCTATAGCGAGTGCCTCCTCCATAGTTGAAAGAGTGACAGGGCCAAAATCAAGGGACGATCGAGCCAAAATGCCTGGACACACGGAGTTTGAAGCAATTTAAGTCATAGGAAGAGGGAAAGACTGATTCTGGGAGAGAGTTCCAGAGCTCAGCTGTTGAGTAGAAGAAAGTTTGAGAGTAACGTTTCACTCTTGGGTTGGAGAGTTGCACAGAGTAGGGGTGGGATTGCTATATAACATTTAAGTTCTATTTCTAAAATCAAACTTTGAGCTTCATTGGCTTCTTGTTTGATCTCTCTCTCTGTCTCCCTTTCTCTTTGTCTCCCCTTTCTCTTTCTAACCCACTTACTCACATACTTTCTATTTCCTCCACTCTCTCTCTCTCTCTCTCTCTCTCTCTCTCTCTCTCTCTCTCTCTCTCTCTCTCTCTCTCTCTCTCTCTCTCTCTCTCTCTCTCTCTCTCTCTCTCTCTCACTGACACATAATGGACGAGGATGATGAGATAATTAGACTGCACAATTCTTCCCACCGCATCGTTCACCCTTCCAGGTCATTTCGGCCACATATCAGTTCGGCCCCACGATATTTCGGTCAGTAGCTTATTAATCCGTTCAGTACCAGTTCTATCCATTTCATTTTATACGGGCTACTAATAGACGATTTTATCCAACAATTGACAGGCTTCCAACGATCTTAATTAACTCTTTCTACTACCACAGATTCCTTCTTGAGCAGCACAAAATCGTCTAGATGAAGCTGACCAAAATAATTAAAGACGTCGCCGGTACAGAAGGGGTTAATGATTCCTGAGCCACACATTGGATCGACCTATACTTCATCTCGGCCAAAAGCAATTTCGATCAAAAGCCAGTTCGGTTGCAGTTCAATTCGTTAGCCAGTTATTAATTGGCATAACATATTTAGTCCACATTTTGACCCCTTCAGCACGAGACGTCATTTTCATCTTATTCTATTTACCATCAGACAATTTTCTTTAATATATAATCTACCTCTAGGGCTCAAAGGGCTAAATACGATCTCAATAAACCCTCAGAATATCATTATTACTTCTTAAATGGCATAACATCGTCTAACTTTAGCCAAAATAACTGGTAAGCAGACGTCATCGTGCTGAAGAGGTCAATAAACAAAAGGTAAGATTCCCTTTACTTAATTAGATCACAAGTTACATTGCTCATAAGTAAGTTCGCTCTCAACTCAATTCACCCATAAACTATTATTCCACCAGCCATTCATACTATGTCGCAAGTTCGTTCAGCTATAAATCTCTGTCTATTCATCAGCATTCTAGTTGCTTCGCCTACGCATTGTTATATTATATTATACGTTAGCTCAGGTTTACGTCATATAAGCCAAATAAAGCTGACTTATGCTAAGTTAGCTTAAACTAGGTTAGGAATGTGAATAGGTTAGCGTTAAATCAAGTTAGGAGAGGGTGAATCTACTCTGAAGGAGAACGAAAAGACCAAAGGATGAAGCAACCTGAACTTCTCCTTAATGAACGATATATACGGAATCGATGGTAAGACGAACGATTTTGGAAGAAAGTACGAAATGGGCTGATGAGCGAGGGAAAGAGAGAGAGAGAGGAGGGGGTCTCGGAAAAGCCATAAGATCAGTTCTGGTGGTAGTGGTGAAGAGAGAGAGAGAGAGAGAGAGAGAGAGAGAGAGAGAGAGAGAGAGAGAGAGAGAGAGAGAGAGAGAGAGAGAGAGAGAGAGAGAGAGAGAGAGAGAGAGAGAGAGAGAGAGAGAGAGAGAGAGAGAGATAGAGAGAGAGAGATCTACAGTGATTCATAGTACAAAATATTATCTTGTCAAACTTCGTCTGATCAAAATATGGACTGAAAGCAAAGAAATGAGGAACTACTATTTAAACGGTGACTCAAATATATACCATCCATATCAAAAACTGCGAGGAGCGAGGGAGAGTGATCTAGCCTTGAAGAATATACTGTATATACGAAACAATGTACCTCTAAAAAAAATTGCACTTAAAAAAGTGACCAAAACTTATATACAAAAGGTGATACGAATATATAACCCCCTATCCAATGACGGAGAGGAGAGGGAGAGTGATCCTAAGAACACGTTATACCCCCCAAAATGTACTAGAACAATGGCAACGAAACAAAAATATATAAAACAAAAATACTCTATAAAAACTGTAATATGGATATAAAACTTCCAAACCAATAACTGAGAGGCGAGGGAGAGTGATCTGCCCCAGTTCAGTTGGCAGATGGTGTGACAGAGATCCCATCAGAAGTCAAATTGTTTACACATAAAATACTACTAATACCACCATTTATATCGAATTTATTATCATAGAGTTAGTTACAATTTCTTCACTTTTGATTGTTGTGATTCATGATGCAATTGACCACTTGCGAGCTTCAGCCTATAAGAAAGTTGGAGGTGTAAACATTGATAGTGAATAGAAATGTAATAATTATGTAGGTTTCTGGTGGCTAAAGAGTATGTTGAATTGGGTTTTATGTATTGCAGATGTACAACAACCGTATTTTAGCAGGTAAATCTGCTGAATATAGATATCAACAGCTCCAACTTCCTTATAGAACGAAACTTGCAAGTGGTTAATTACACGTTAACTGCAACTTTTGATAAGTAACATCGTTTGGCAACATGTTGACACGATTTTGTACTCCTATTGGCAACTATTGTGAAAGTTGAGTAACATAGGTAGCAAATTATTGATTGCAAAGGCTAAACTTCAAATGCCTTGATCATAGAGTATAACATTATCCTTTGTAACTTCGCTATTAACCTCCTTTACGTACAGTTGGCTACACAAGTTCTGCTCCTTTCCGTGATCTTATACATGGAAATATAATGCGAATGATTGAATTACGAGTGTAGTTTCATATACAGTGGTTAACTCATCTAATTAGTCAACTGATAGTTAACAGAAACCACACTCGCAATTCATTCATACTAATTTTGCTATCATACATAAGATCACGACGAGGAACAGAACTTATGTGCTCAATTGTACATATAAGAAACTATTCTCATCAACAAAAATGTAAACGTATTTCACTATTCAGTTCATTGCTACGATCGGAAACCTTTGGTGTTAATCCCCTAATAACAGCATATGCCAGGCCCGGACACCGAAGCGCGAATTGGTCAGTCAACCTCAAAATTTTGTGTATATCCTATTTGCATTCTGATGGGATCTCTGTCGCACCATCTGCCAACTGGATCACTCGCCCTCTCCCCTCGCCTTTATTGGTTTTCAGTTTTTATATACGAATTCTTGTTTTACGGGCAGTTTTTCATATTTTTATCTCCGGAATATACATTTTTTTTTTAACATCCTATATTGCGTTGGTAATTTTTAAGGCGGGTATCAATTAAGGTGCATGCTTGTCTTGGGCAAAATTGACGCGTTTTTTACATTTTATTTTGGCTATCATATGACGATTTGATACAGTCATGTTCATATAATGTTTCATAACAAATAAAAACAAAATATAGAAGGACAACTGATTATTTTTTCAGATTAATGTAGGAATAAACTTTTACATTCTGTTTGTTTTTCAGTCGTGAAAATGCGAGTTACTAAGAGACCAAAATACGAAAAAAATAGTCTTCAATCGAATTAAAATGGATTTACTTTTCTATCTACGAATATAAAGGATTCACTTTTGCATTAATCTTTTAGACAATGAAAAAAAAAAGCGAGAAATCAAGTGAGCAGAAAGGAAGGACGATGGAAATTTCATACATAAACTAAAATATACAGCTTTAAAAAAAAAAAATTAATTAATGCAGTCTTCAGACAAAACAAAATGGGTCCCCTTTGACTTTTACCTTCCATATCGTGCAAAAAGTGAGTAATCAAGTGACCATAAAGAAAGACTAAAGCCATAACCCCATTTACCTCCATGGTGAAAGTGATAGGGGGGGGGGGGGGGGGGGGGGGGCTCCAAGGGATCGACCTGCGTTTTGTACTAACTTCATTCTCGCTGCGTTCTATTGGTTTCAAAGTCAATATACCCGCCGTTCTAAATGGCCACATCCAGAACTGGGGCACATAAAATGGCCAGTCACTTTAATCCTGATCTAAATCAATCAAACCTAAACTAATCTAGCAGAAACATAATGCAACTTAATTTAACCCATTTTAACCACACTTTTAAAACTAACCTAGTCTAACTAAAACAAACCTAAGCGAAGCGAAGCAAAGCAAGGCTAATTTAATATTATAATAATAAGACCTAATTCTAGCCTAGCACAACCTAACCTAAGAAATCCCATTCCAGTGAAGCCTGATTTGTGGCCCTTTTAAAGTCTGGCTTTTCTGACTGACCATTAAGGAGTACGTACTGCCGTTTTGACATTCTCTTCCCCCTCGATTGGTCTCTTCATTCCCCCATAAACGATATTTTGGACCCACCCTAAACAGATCGACGACACCCCAGCACCAGGCATTCGCACCAGTTGGTTAATTACGTGATTACATCGTGCTTGGTGACCGATGGCAGACGGAAAGACGGTCAAACACGTACACGATCGTACTGTACACACACACGCACGCATCCACACGACAACTATAAAATGAGGTGAGAAAACGAGAGGATAACAGGCAGAAAGGCAGACATACACACGCGCGCGCGCAGTCACGTCACTTGATGTGTCTGGACAAGCACGTTGCTTGTGGATAGGCGTACAATACACGTGATTAATTGCGTGATTACGTCGTATTTGGATACCAATGGTATGTTAGTACACAAGCTGCTCGGGATAGGCGAATAAAACAGTTGGCTAAATGTATCTACGTGTGTTATTGTGCTTGCTGACCGATGTAAAGTAAGTGCCATCGAAAAAAAAAATAATCCATATAAACTAGACCCTATCAGAACCTCTGACACCAATCCTCTATTAGCCCTACCTCTCTGCCAAGTCAACAAAATCGGATATACTCCCCTTTCTTTGCCATATATGTCCTCTATCAGATCTGTTACTCCTTGCCAGACATTTCCTCTAAGATCGCAACTCTCATCACCACCCAGCCCCTCTGCCACTCTTGTCAGACTCTCAAGGGCTCAGTATCTGGGGGTTTTTTCCCTCTGCATATAAACTTATCAGATTTGTTTCTCCATGCATTCTAGCTTCCACCTGACTTATACCAACCTCTTACATACATTCTGGCACACAGTTTCTAGCACTCCTATATCCCTGCCCCCCTGCCTATCACCCCCTGCCTCCCATACTACTCTGGCAGGTCACCAGGGGCTCCTCAACATCGGACACATGTCGTCAGAGAGAGGGAGGGGGAGCGCCGCAGAGGGGTCGACGTTCCACGGATTATTCCCTTGATACATTGTCTTCCCTTACCACGCGTACACACAACAGACCAGAAGCACGCACATAGAGACGGGACACACACACACACACACCACACACACACACACCACCACCACCACCAGCAGGGAGCCACTCTCATTCCACGGATTATTCCCTTGATACATTGTCTTCCCTTTCATACACACGCGTACACACACAGACCAGAAGCACGCACATAGAGACGGGACACACACACACACACACACACACACACACACACACACACACACACACACACACACACACACACACACACACACACACACACACACCACACACCACACACACACACACACACACACAACACACACACACACACACACACACACACACACACACACACACACACACACACACACACACACACACACACACACACACACACACACACACACACACACACACACACTAGATATATCTAAATTTAAAGAACACGAACAATACGGATTATCATTACCACAGAGACTAGCATATATGCACTCTATTTAGAACATCTATCCTTACACATAAACGGAGGGACAATCACACATTCACTTCCGCTACCTATATAAACTTCTAATCACCAAAGCATATGTTCAAGTAGTTACATTCAAGGATTATACATTTACATAAACATCAATGATAGCTATTATTGTACATTTAATGTTGAATGGCTTATGCTAGAGTGTTGGGTACATATGTGCAAATTATAGATTCCAATTATTATGTTTATTATAATAGATAGATAGATAGATTAAGATAGATAGAGTTAGATCATATTTACCATTATATCTACTTAGAGTATATTAGCCAACAGCACTCCATCAGCATATAAGCTCACCCCAGTATAATTTAAACTTCCGATGATCTGGTTTTCCACTATAACGCTTATGATAATTTTTAATGGAAGCTCTAGAGGGAGGGAAAGTGGGGACGGACGCATTAATTTTACGACTTGGCGGCGTTTTGTCATATTTGGAGGGTTAAATTGTCGATTAAATTGGATTAATAACAGCCAGTGGAGGCACATGTGGCGGGAGAGGGTGGCTGAGATGGTGAGGGAGAGTAGGAGAGAGAGGGATGATTTTTCTATGTGGATAAGGGAGAAAAAATGCAAAACTGCCTGTGACGAGTGCCTCCCCAAGATTTGAAAGAGTAAAAGGGCCACAATCAAGGATAAAGTAGATATACAAATAACATTAAGTGCGTAAGCAAAGTAAACGGGTAATAACAATATATAAATCAGTAATGGCAAGTAATTCCAACACCCTGAGAATTATAAACAACTTTGGTCGTTATCAAAACACGATTTTGTTCAATTTACGAAGGATCTGTAGGAATCGGAAGCAAAATGTGCAATGCATATTGGTGTGTTTGTATGTGTACGTCCGTGCATATCATGTGTTCAAATATATAATTGAAATAAACAAAAACTATCACTGGAAACAAAGCCAGTGTGTGTATACAAAATATGTTTACATAATGCGTGCGTCTGTGTGAGCTGTGGGTAGGTACGTACGTATATGTGTAAGTATATGCGTGTGTGAATGCGTGTACGTGCGAGTAATGTGTCTGCTTGCGTGTTAATGTGTATGTAAGCGTATCTGGGGTTACATTTTGTGTGTGTGTGAGAGAGAGAGAGTGAGAGAGAGAGAGCGAGTGGGAGAGAGAGAGAGATGAACCAGACCCATATACTGTATATAATTTTTTCCCGTGAGTGCTCCAGGTCTGCGTTCCATCAAGGCGTCTATTATGAGGTCGTGTGCCACTAGATGACTTACTGGTGTTGTGGTGGTGGTGGTGATGATGAGTGTGGTGTTTGTGGTGTTTCTGCTGTGGTGATGGTGGTGAGATAATGGTATTGTGGTAGGTTTATGGTGGTGAATATGTTGTCGATGTGGTACAAGTGAGTGTGGAGTTTTGTTTATAAATGTGTAGAGATGTGAAGGTAGTGTCGATTCTGCGTTCCATTAAGACAGTAGTACTAAATTACTTACTGGTATTGTGGTGGTGGTGAAGATTATGATGATTGTGGTGCTTTGGTTGTGGTGATGGTGGTGATATAATAGCATGGTATATTATAGATACATAGAGGATTTGGATAGCGACACCAGTGATGAAATCTGGTGAATAAACTGTATTATTTGCGAGAATAGAGGCAGTGTCACAGGAGCGCTTTTCCGGTAAATTTTTACGAGCATTGTAGTATGGCAGCTTTAAAATGTAAGTGTTATCGTAATTCAGCTAGTCTCCTATGCCAATGAGAAAACACCTCAAGATATTACGAGAAAACTTTGTCTTCGAAAATTACCGTAAAAAGCGCTCGTTTGAAATCGGCTTAAGTATGTGATCGTAGTAAGGGATTGTGACGATATGAGAACAATGTCTGGGATAATTTGTGGCGAGATAGACATATGCTAATTGTGATGATGTTACCGTGATTTATTGACGTGATGGATGATGGTTGTGACGATGCAGTTCTTGGTGATGATTATGTAAGTGTGTGGCTTGGGGGGAAAACTAAGATAAATTAGACAAATCAATAAAGGAAGTAGGACAGAAATCAAGAAATAGAGAACAAAAAATATAAAACATAGAACACAAGAGATGAGTAGCAATTCTAATTAATCACTATGACTAATATATTGCGACACAAGTTATATAAGGAAACTATAATGTAAACAAATAAGTAACACAAATAACAATAGTTGAATGACGATAGAACATAGTGGATGCAATAGATATAAACACATCAAGAGAAGGAGGGAAGAGGGGGGAGGCGAAGATGAGGAAAAGTAAAGAATATTTAAAAGTCTTATTTGAAGATTATAAGGCCATACAAGCCTGATGGAAGAATGAGTGAAAACAGAAAAGTATAACAACATTGGAAAGAACTGCACTACTAAATATAATTGAAGAAGGAACGACATGAAGGATAAGAAGGATAGAAATAATAATTAATAGGGTTGATTATGGGAGGTAAAGCAGTGAAGCAGTTGCATACGGAGAGAAAATGAAGATATGGAATAGCAGTAACTTTAAAATCGGATCAAGACAAAAGTAATAAGTTATATTGAGAACACAGATAAACAATGGAAAACTGTCTGAATGAAGACTTAATCCTGTAGAAAACGGCAAACTTCATCATATTAGAAAGAAAGCGAAGAAATAACATTTAAAATGTAAGACACTGCAAAGAACGAA
Organism: Paralithodes platypus; assembly: GCA_032716605.1. Taxonomy (NCBI): domain Eukaryota; kingdom Metazoa; phylum Arthropoda; class Malacostraca; order Decapoda; family Lithodidae; genus Paralithodes; species Paralithodes platypus. The sequence goes on along the minus strand of CM064562.1, from coordinate 9,495,415 downwards.
CTCAAGAACTAGCAACAACTTTCCCTTTAACACACTCGCTGAAATAGAAGACAAGGGAGGACGAAGAATACATGCAGGATATGTGAAAGACTGAACAGAGGAGGTGAAAACCGAACAGAATATAAGGGAAGATAACCGATACACTGCAATGGAAAAAAATATAAAAACAAAAAAACGAGACAAAGAAAGTTAGAAAGAAGTAAAGGGAAAGAAAAACTGTTTGGGGGTAGGTGAACAGAACTCCATTAGAGGGAAAGGGAGGCGAAGAGTGGATAGCTTATGGACATATTATAAAGCAATATAAAGTGACTAAGAAAAGAATGAGTGGAGAAAGAGAGAAACACATAAATGGTGATCAAAAAAAGATCACAAAGAAGACATGAAAAATAGTAAAAGGAATGACAACTGAACGACTAGAGAAAAGAAAACAGAGAGAAGGCAAACAAATAACGAATGATACGAGAAGAAAGAAGACAAAAAATGGAACAAAGTTAAAAGGAAAGTGAAAGAAAACCTGTTGGGGAGGTGAACAGAACCGCATTAGAGGGGAAGGGAGGCGAGGAGGGGACAGCTTATGGAAATCTACCACCATCTATAGGAAGGATTTCCATCATCCTTCCTGTTGCCGTCATGTTGTTTACCCTACACTGCAAGGAGGGGACGGCTTAAGGATATCTACTGTCATCTATAGGAAACAGTTTGCCATCTGTTCTCGTATATCAACCATATTGTTTACCCTACATTGGGAGGAGGGGACAGCTTATGGAAATCTACCACCATCTATAGGAAGAAGTTTACCATCTCCTTCGTGTTGCTGCCATGTTGTTTACCCTACACTGCTATAACGGGACAGCTTATGGAAATCTACCGCCATCTATAGGAAGAATTTACCATTTTCCTCCTTATAGTCGTTCGTGAGGAAATCATATTGCGTACATAGTGCTGCGTTCAGGTAGATTTTTGGAATAAAACAGTGAATGTTGTAGGTACTAAACTAATGGATACAAACCCTAACATGCTGTATAGTGTAAGTATACAGTATAATGCCTTGTTTGTGTTCGATACACAGTCACATAATACCTTGTTTGTGTTCGATACGCAGTCACATAGCTGTATGCTTAATATGGCTTATGACTAAATCTGAACCTAATAATTGAATCTGACTGGATATGAATGGAGAAAAAAATGATAAAAACATGCTAGAAATGGAAGTGCTCTGAATGGAATGAGTTAGCGAGGAAACTGGAAACAAATGTCAGGAGAGTGAACAAGGGAGTAGTGATGACTCTATTGCACACGTTCTTTTGGTAATTCTTAAGCGATTGTATGCAACTTAGGAAGGATTTTTAGGAGCCATAGGGGCACAAACTTTCTTCAGATACACCTTAGACTTACATAGATCTTTCCTAAGCTACATAAGATTGTGTGATGGTTACCACAATATAATAAAGGAAAGCGTCACCTTATACTGAAAGAGTTAATGGGTTAAGAACAAGCTATAAATTGAAATACTCTGAATGGACTGAATTTGAGGGGAGACTGAAAAAGAGGAGAGAGACTAGAGTGGACAAAGGGGAGAGGGAATGGACGAGTAGAGTAACGGAATACTATACGAGAGGAAAGGTAGTGTGTGTGTGTGTGTGTGTGTGTGTGTGTGTGTGTGTGTGTGTGTGTGTGTGTGTGAGAGAGAGAGAGAGAGTCGAGGATGGGTGCATAAGTGAGAGTAACGGAATACTAAACGAGAGGAAAGGTAGTTACTCAGTTACTTGTTCGTAAAGGGGAATCCACGCAATGCGAGCGAAGCTCATTATTATCGCGCCTCCTTAACTGGGAATGTATTGTGTGACATGCATGTTAAGTGTTTTATGTACTGTTGGAATGGCTGTGGATGTGTGTGTAGTCTGTATTTTAGCCAATTGGCGACATCGGAAACGAAGGCTTAGGGTGGATCTGTATGGTACCATTCTCACTATAGACGGTACCGTCTCGCCCGAAGGCTTAGGTAGCCATCAGCTTAGGTGAACCATAATGATACCCATCTCGCCTTGTACCATTTTTGCCAACCCCAGATGGGACGTCACAACGTCGTCCACTTATTCCAGGTACCTATTTACAGCTAGGTGAACTGAGGCTAACACATGAAAGGAGACAAGCCCAATTTGTCTCCGCCCGGCCGGGGATTGAACCCCCGACCCCTCGTGTGTGAGACGAGAGCTCTACCTACTAGGCTACGGGCTGTGTATGTGTGTGTGAGTGTGTGTGTGAGAGAGAGAGAGAGAAAGAGTCGAGGATGGGTAGACTATTGAGGACACGATAGATAAAAAGGGACATTTGAAAAGTTAAAATAGGGATGAAAGAAGGGGCAATGGATAATAAGAGAGAGAGAGAGAGAGAGAGAGAGAGAGAGCGAGAGAGAGAGAGAGAGAGAGAGAGAGAGGAGAGAGAGAGAGAGAGAGAGAGAGAGAGAGAGAGAGAGAGAGAGAGAGAGAGAGAAGGAGAGTGCCAGGGGAAAGGGGAGATGAGAGAGAATAGGAAGATGTGTAAAGTGAGAAGGAGAGAGAGGGAAGGGAGAGAGAGGAGATGTAAAAGCGAATGAAGGAAGGGAGAGGGATGAATGGATGGGGAGAGGAGAAAGGGGACAGAGAGAGAGAGAGAGAGAGAGAGAGAGAGAGGGGGGGAGGGGGATTCCGTTGTGCTGTATATTTTGATGGAGTGTTTTCGATGTTGCGAGGGTGTGGCGTGGCGAGAGGGGTCCACGCCCCCTTTATACCTCCCCCCTCAAACCCCAAAAAGTTTTCCACCATGCTCACACACTTGTCATGTGAGAATGATGCCCCAATAAAAATATATATGAGAGGGAGCGACTGCACAAAAGCACTGGAAAAAAAAATGAACCCATATTAAAGAGCGCTATGTCGGAGTTCCCATTCATATTTTTATTGCACACTTTATGGGACAAAACAGAAAATGTGTGACGTGTTCATTTAGGGGGCGCTTTTATAGATTCGCTGCTGAACAACACGGAATTGTGAGTTGTGTGTGCATTCAAGATCGGTCCAATATATGTTTGATGGATGGAGGTAATAGAATACATGTCGAGCACAATTCCCATGACAAGAATTAAATATTATCTGGTGCCGTGTTTTGCTATATAGATTACCTCAAAACCGAAGTATATTAGTATGATCTACTTTAAATATTATTTTAAGACTAACTTTGACTATTATTTGTTTTTTATTATTTTTTTTTCTTTTCTATATTCCAACTTACTTCCTCTCGGGCATAGGTTGAGAGCCTTAACATTCACCGCTTTACAATGAACAGTGAAGCCCGTGAGGTCTTGTTCCAGTCTAGGGAGTGAGACATGTGAAGCACGTAGAGTACAACGAGCACCTGCCATCTTGCCTTCACATGAGGCACGGTGCTCACTCATGGCCCGAAACGACCCAATCTCTGAAGCCACCTCGTTCCCGTGCTTCACTGTCTCACCCCTTACACTCGGACTCTCACACTTACACACACACATCTGTCCACAATACTGTAATTACGACAGAAATCTTAACTCTAACCCTTTGTAACTCAGGGAGGGATTGAACAAACAGTCTATAATTTGCCACACCCACAATATTTACTGATAAGACTATTTACAAATGGCAGAAATAACAACTCAATGAAGTTCTATTTGAGTTATGAGAGATTGTGGTTGGGATTCCTGGATCTACCTATATTGAACAGGGTCTAATTGTTCACTCTTACAAAATCCAAGCACTATTTTCTTTGTAATATTGTTTGTCACATGTATTCACTAATATTATACGAGTTAAAAAGACAAAATATTGACTCTTTGCTTTCTATTCAACTAATTATCAGATTGACAATGTCAAAACATGTATTATTATCTACCTATAACCTATCTTATTTTCACAAAGCCATTCTTCTAAGCTTACTGTTTAATCAATCATTTGGTGTCTATAATATTGTCTCTCTATTATCATCCAGTGACGTAATAACATTACTTTAATTCACTTTTGCATAGGCTCGTTGTAATTAGTGACAAGTCAATTATTTTATGCTGCCCTGGACATCATTTGTTAATCTAATGATAAAGTTTCTGCTGCATGCATTGCTAGATATTATAAAATCAGACTTCGTTTTGAATAAGCTCTTTCTCCTTCATTTGATATCATTCATGTATGGTACCCCTTTTGCAATTCCATATGTAAACATAAGCCTCCTTTCGCACTAGCTATTTGCCCATCATCTCAAGTCATCTTATGCATTGCCGGGTTTGTAAATCCCTACCAAAACATCAAATTTCCTTTCGCATAATCCCTTTCCCTTTCATTTCAATATTCATTCTTCTGTATTTTCCCATTTGTCATTCCCTAACAAAACATTGGTGTTCCTTTACCCCCATAAGTTATTTCTTCTTTATTTCAAACTCATTCGTTTGTGTTTCCCAGTAAGTCATTCCCTCACAAAACATTAAATTTCCTTTCGTACGTTTTCTGTACCCCTTCTTTATGGTTTATATTTTGGGGTTACCCTTGTAAATCCTAGTTATGGTTATATTTACCTACCCTCTTCCTGTCATTACCCTCCCCTTCTGGCAATGTATCCAATGGCTGCTTCAAATCTACATTATGGCGTTGTCATAGATCAATTTTATCTTCGATTATGATTAAAAATTCGTACTTAGCCTCAATGTATCCTAATTTTACGTGCTAAATTTTGTTATTGGTGGTTCTATTGGAGTATTTTTCTTGTCATTCGTGTTATATTAATTTGTTCCACCTTCTCCATGCTTATTTTTCTAATAGTGAGGTTAGAGGGAAATAAGGGGGTTAGTAGAGGAAGAGCTAGAACACCTATTCTCTCTCTCTCTCTCTCTCTCTCTCTCTCTCTCTCTCTCTCTCTCTCTCTCTCTCTCTCTCTCTCTCTCTCTCTCTCTCTCTCTCTCTCTCTCTCTCTCTTCTCTCTCTCTCTCTCTCTCTCTCTCTCTCTCTCTCTCTCTCTCTCTCTCTCTCTCTCTCTCTCTCTCTCTCTCTCTCTCTCTCATCCTTACAATCACATCGTCTGGCTGCGGGTCGGAAATGATATAAAAACAAGATCACCAGTCACGGAATTATTCATACAGTCGAAGGAGGAGGAGTTGGTTGGGGGCGACAGGGGCAAGGAAAGTTATAGAGGCTGTAAGTCAAATCGGCCGCATGCCTAAACGGTCAGACAACCAGCACGGCCGCAGTCCTAAATAGCCTGAGTCAGGTTAGGTTACACAAGGCTTGGCTATTTGTATATGTGTATGAAGGACACAAAAGGCAAAGCTGCGTGTAACAAGCATCTCCCCCAAAGTGTAAAGAGCTAGAGTTAGAAAAAGTTAGGCTTGGTAAGGTTAGGTAGGGTAGGGTAGGTTAGGTTAGGTTAGGTTAGGTTAGGTTAGGTTAGGCTTGAATATATAAGACATACTACGGACTCCTTGTTTTATATTCCCAACTGATTAATAGACTTGGTTAGGCAAGGTTTGGTTATCTCAAGTTAGAATAGGCTTAGCTAGGTTTCATTAGATATAGTTGAGTTAGATTGAGGAAGTATATGCACATATTCTGCAAGATTTAAGGAGGTATCACACGAGATCTTTATAGGCAACGCTTCTCCGGCAACATTTCTGAGGTTTGTTTACACTGGCATTGGAAACTAAACTGAAGATAGATGAACTAAGGTGGCCGAATTATTACATAAGTGTACTACCTTACAAGGTGGCAACACAGTGATGACGATAAATGTTGAGATAAACCAGCTCGTTTGGTACCCGCTTTAGCCATAATTTAATTTAATAATGGGCAGTAGTCGAATTTATTTCGAAGGACAAATCCCGAAAACGTTGTTGAAAATACCCCAATAGAGCGAGAGAAAGTAACCAGAGCTGGGAGAGTCCATAAAGCTAGTGGCTCCTGCTCACGCTTCAAATCTATCAACCTTGGAACGTCAGTCATCCCGCGACCGAAGGAGGCGGAGGAGACGCCTGTAAAGCTGGCAGGCCGCGGGAAGCATCATTTACCGGGACGAGCGAGTATATCACGGAGACCAAAAGGAGGAATCCATCCGTGGCGGTTGTTTGTGTGTGTGTGTGTGTGTGTATTTGTGTGTGGGGTGGGGTAGATCTATGTGTATGGGTGTGGGTGTGCGCGGATGGGTGGGTGGGTGTATGTGTTTGAAACTGCACATGAACGCCTTTTGTATGCATGTTTACCTTAAGTGTGCTTTGTGTGTAGCTGTGTGTGAGCGTGTATACTTTGTAAGTATGTTTAATCTTGAGCGTATGTATGTATATGACTATCTTTGGCACTCATGTGGCTTGTAAATGAGTGTTATTTTGATTTAGTAATTTATGTGGACTTAATAGTGAATACGATTAGTGTTCGAGCGTTATATACAGTATATATGTGTGTGTGTACTTATCTTGAGTATTTGATGTGATCGTAAATGTGTGAATGTTTGTGTATATATAAATATATGTATGCATAATTATGTGTACCTGTATTTATATGCGTTTATGCGTGTGTGTGTGTGTGTGTGTGTTTGTGTAATTGTCTTCGAGCTCTTTGTGAATATGTGTGTTTATCTTGAGCAGTGGAATGTTTGTGTACTGTATATAAATAAATGTGTGTGTATGTGTATATGTGTGTGGGTTATGTATGTGTTGTATGTATGTGTACAAGATGAGACAAGCTCCTCTGCAGCCACCGTGACCACAAACACAATACGGCCCGGTTTTTGTCCTCCCTCGCTTCCCTACCTAACAAAAGACGTTCCCGTTTGCTAGATATAAATAATAATACAATGACTATACAATACTAATAATAATGCAAATAATAATAATACAAATATTGCAAATATTAGATTGGTCATGTTGTTGAATTAGGCGAGCATATTAAAGTTGAAATGAGATGCATATGCTTAATCCATATGATATTATATTCCACAAACATTAGGTTGAACAGATATGTCAAAAAGTTATTGTCAATAAACATGGAAAGGTATTACGAATGTTAAACTCACGAAAAACTATAGACATGCAGTATATTCGGTGACCAGATAGCTCAACCAATAGACCATTTCAATCAGTAGCTTTCAACCAGCGAAAATTCAACTGTGCAAAGTTAGGTTAGGTTTAAGCTAGGTTAGTAAGTTGGTAGTGGTTTAATGATTATCCCTGGTTGTTTAACACTGATTGAGATATACTGGTTGAAATATAATACTGGTTCAATTGCCCAGTAACCAGTAATTATAAAAAAGAAGGACTATGTTGACTATACTATGACTGTAAAGATCAGTGGAAGAGAAAAACTTTCATACTAAACATAATTATTCACACTTACCACAGAATCACACAAATTCATAACCTGAATCACGGACATATTTTTATTAAGTCCAGTATATATAACACCATATTATATTGATATTAAGAACACATGTTGCTCGGAAGAGGAGCATAACGCAACAAGACACAAACACTGTATATACTGTAACAAAACTTGATTGCTCACTATACTAAATTAAAAGATAATCTTCCCATATAATGCACCTTTACTAGTTTGAAAGTGATGAGTTCAGTCTAATTTTCTACAGGACTGTATAAGATCTTGGGCATAGATATAATTATTTTTGGGACTTGGATAATATTTTCAAGACAACAATGAGAGTCCTGCAGCTGGTGCGAGTCGTCCCAAATTATGACACCTTGGATATAGTGTTCGTTATTGAAATAAAGAATACAATGTTAAATAAATTACATAAACTATAAGTAAAGCATTTTTGTTTTTTAAACTGACCTGGATAGTATTTTTGAGACACAACCATGAGAGACCCGGAGCTGTCGGGATATGTCACAAGGTCTGACACCGTTGTGGGCCAGCTCCACGATCCTCTGTCTGACCATGTCCGGTAGTGGCCGACCGTTGACGAACACTCCACCCAACTGGTTCACTCCACCATGACCTGAGGGAGAAGGGGTGGGTGGGGGTTATTGGGGTGTAGGAGAAGGGTTTGCTGGGGTGTAGACGTGGGGAATTACTTGGGTGTAGAGGTGGAGAGTTACTGGGTGGAGAGGGGGGAACTACTGGGGGTGTAGAGGAGAGGTTTACCGAAGAACATAGGGGTAGTTGGCAGTTTCTGACCATAGATACAGTAATTAAAATTATCAATTAACAGATTTATCATATATTTTGTACACAACATTGAACTATTTTCATTAGCTATTTTGACTAATATCTTAAGTCAATCCTTCTACTGTATATATTTTTCCTACATAAAATCAGGGCCTAGGTGAGAATTCATGTGGTTCTGTAAATCCCTCGCAGCAAACCAACATTTTGACGCGTGGCTTCCCTGCCTCACGTAACTGAAATAATAAACGACTTCTACCACAATAGCGCCCCCGAGTGACCCTCTTCATAAACAGGGTATCAATCTCCAATCCTGTATTGTGTTGGGGCTGGCGACGCGTATTACCCAACGTTGGATGGATTCAGGCAAGTTAAGGTCACACACGCGCCACCTCCTTTTCTATTACCAGGACGATTGCGGGATTACTTATTCTAGCCCACCTGAATTATCCTAACTAAATCAAACAAACTAGACCTAACTTACCTTACCTCAACCTGAATTAACCTAATATAATCTAAACTAATTGAGCCCGACCCATCTTCAATTAATCTAACCTAACCTTACAATACCTAATCAAACTTCACTTCAAATCACCTAACCGTACACCAGCTAAATTAACCCAATATAATGGCTAGGTAGGACAGGCTGAACTCGGTTAGCATAAATTACCCTAATCGTCCTGGGAAAAGGAAAAGTAACGCACGAGCATAAACTCCACCAAAGATCGTGAATATGGGCCCGGTACCAGGACTGACTCTCTCCCCACTCTCCCCACCCTCCCGACATTGTGCTCTGCCATTTATATCGGCATTACAAGGCGAGCAGGGATAATACACCTTCAAGTGAGCAGTTTTTCGGTCGCTCTCCCTCGCTCTGCCTCTCTCTTTCCTTCTCTCTATAGTCTATACGAACGTGCCTCTGTGTGTGTGTGTGTGTGTGTGTGTGTGTGTGTGTGTGTGGGTGTGGGTGTGTTATTCTTTCTCTTTGAATTATTTATATTGTTAAATTTTTCGTAATTTTTCTTCTTTTCTATTTTGTTTTAATTTTTCAATTTGCCATGACATTGGTTTTGTACTGTACATAGTATTAAAAGAGTATCATGACAACACTATTCTACTCTCTCTCACTCTCACTCTCTCTCTCTCTCTCTCTCTCTCTCTCTCTCTCTCCCCACATTTCTTCGTCACCAACTCCAAATTTTCCGCCCGGTCGCCGTAGCGTATTGTCGCCCGCTACTGAATAAACAAACGTATGAAACACTTCGAAACGTTGGCGAATGTTTCCCATACAGTCGGTGTGAATGGCTGAGTGTCGGGAGGGGGTAGGGGGGATGGTAGGGGATGGGGAGGAGGGGGGTTGGTAGGGGTGTACAGATCCTTTAGCAAGAGAGATCGGTATTGTTTTCCTTTGTATGCTTCTTTTCGTAGCTTAATTACCGAACACGGGGTGGCATTTTAGTTTTGATATAATAGATTGTATATCCAAATACCAAACTATACAACCTGTACCAGTATTACTGAATGTTTGATATGGGTATGAACATGGGCTAATGACACCAGTGACACTATTATGGCTTATCGGAGAAATTTACCCACTTTAGACAAACACGTTTATATTGCCCTGAAGAGGACTTGAAGGAGAGTCGAAATTGTTCATGCCTATAAACAATATAAACGTTTTTTGAAAAGTGGGCACATTTTCTCATTCACGGCATTATGAATGTCTCCACTCAATATGGCTTATCTCTTGTTATTATAGGGTCTCTCGTGGTTAGATGAGGGGGTATGTCGAGGGTATAGGGGGAGAGGGGGTAGGTTGGGGTAGGGGGTAGGGTATGAGTGGGGCAGCTGCGTCGGTCGGTGGTGCGGCATTCACACACAGGGCTGGGTGTATTATAGGGTACTGTGCCCTTTCTCTCCTGCCCTCCTCTCAGGACATTTATAGAGTCCGCCTTTTGCCTTGACTCCATACTGTCCTTGGCTTTCCTCTATGGCCTTATGTTCCTGTCATTTCCACTTCAGTCTTAGTGTTCTCAGTATGCAACACACGTGCTCTTAATAGCACTTCTCTCTTCCTTTGACTGTGCCGTATACGAATAGTTATGTTTTCTGTTCATGGCAGTTTCATTGCCCCTCCGGGGCAATGCCACCAGCGTCATGAGCTCAGTTCGACAGGACTGGGTCATGCCACTGTGTGAGGCCCGGGCAGGAGTGGTGTATCCGTAGTCTTTCCACAGTAGGGTAAAACAAAACATAAACTTTATTTGTATGTAACATGTGTGATGCACATAAATAAAAGGGGATGTGTCGGATGGTTGAAAGCCACAGTTGCTCGCGCGTTTGGGGCTAGCAACACGTATTATGAAAAACATGCATCCTCCTTCATTCACTGTCCCCCCCTTCACTCACTCAACCCCACAATTTGCCGGAGCATAACAGGTTTTTCACAATACGTAGACGGAAGTCTTTAAAAAAAATTTTTTTTTTATTTTAATACCATCTTCTCTTCCCTTTACTTTCTTCTTATGTTATCCCTCAGAAAACTTCTCCTTGCTTTAAAGTAATCTACTCTTGGATGTTTTCAATCCTTTCCTCCTGTCTTCTTCTTCTGTAATTTCCTGCCTTGTTCAAGTCATTTTATTTGTTAATTCTAAGTCCCTCCTGCGCGTTTTTGTTATCTTGTCTTCTCTGAATCACAATTTTCTTCAGCCCTTTCTAGCAACCTAAGTCTACTGGCTATCCCCTCCAACTCTTACAGCATCCCTATTCACTATCCATTCTCATATAGGTCCCCCTCCCCTCTTTCTCTCTCTATTTCTCTCTCTCTCTCTCTCTCTCGCTGTTTCTCTCTCTAAGCCCCCCCCCCTCCCCCCTTAGCATATCTGGCCCCTTCCCCATAATCAAAATAGAATATAAATTTATCGGGTATTTATGGGTACAGTGAGCATAAATATCCCTCTCCACATTTAGTTAATATAATTCTACTCATCTGAAGACCAAGCATATAAATCACTTGGATAGCCAGATATCGAACGAATCATATACTCCAGTTTACTCGGTTCTTGTGTGTGTGTTTTGTTATTTTCCTCTTTAACCAATAATTTTTTTCTTTGCTCCATACACAAGTTGTTCTATCCACAACAAAGCAATAGGTTAGGTTAGGATAGGATAGATTAGGAGCACTATTAGGCTAGCGTAAACTAGAATATGTTACGATAATTTAAGTTAAGTTTAGGTTAGTTAGCTTAAGTTAAGTTAGAATACACTACGCAAACCTTAGGTTAGCTTAGGTCATGTTAGGTTAAGCTAGGTTAGAACATATTATGATATGGTCGGTCAGGTTAGATTAGGTCAGATCTGCTTTGGTCAGCTTAGGTTGGATTGTTAAAACTTATTTATTGTTTAATTATTTAGTAGCTTATATTTGCATAGATTTAATTAGGGTTAAGTATGTGTAAGTAAATATACTCAACGTGTGAGCGAAATGACAGTAGGCGAAACATCACGTGGGCGATTAGACCGTAAATCCATTTTCCCACACAAACACATCAAATTCAATAGCCCGGCTGACTTCTGGAGAGTTGGGTGGGGAGGGAGGGAGAGAGAGAGGAAGGTTGGGTGGGGAGGGGGAAGGGGAGAGGGAGGGGATGAACTACAATCCTCAATTTATATTTTATTCTCTCTGTACAGTTACGTGCAAAAGTTGTGTCCTACCTCCGTGTATTACATTTAATCTCTCTAATTGTAAATAAGAAAAAAAATATTATTTGATACATACGTGAATGATACCGGTTATATTTGTCCAGTTATAGCAAATATTAAATTTTCATATTTGAATATACAGTTATACATAAGCCTCTACATTTATACACATTTTGTTATGAAGATAGTTTTTTCTTCAGATCAAAAGGGTATACAGTCAACAAATGAAGCCGAAAATGGCTTGTCTTTACGATAAACAATTTTCCGTTAGTGGGTTTATATCTCTAGTCCTATTGTATATCAAAAGTCCTGTATTTCCATCTGAGAGGAAAATACAGTATAAATTGAAGGCATGACAACTTTTGAGCACGCCTGTACGTACCCCAAGACTTATGGGTGTAAAGGGCGCCTACGTGTAGCAGATTTTATGCCACTTGATTCTTTATAGAGCAGCGATACAGAGGCTTTTATCACGTGATATGGTGCGAGACGGATACGCCACTTGATGCCTGTGTTAATGCCGACACAGAGAAATGCATACCACATTCTTGCTGGGTATGTACAGTAGGTTGTATTATTGTTATAAGTAGTATTAGTATTAGTAATAGTAGTAGTAGTAGTAATAATAAGTTATATTAGCAATAGTAATAGTAGTAATAGTAGTAGTAGTAGTAAGGAGAGACTGATAGACCACTAGATACCTGCGTTAGCGCCGACACTACCGATATACTGCATTTATCCAGTTGACTCCGCTATAACTATACCATGCACCAAATAATTAGTCCAAAACTCTAGAATATTAAACTCTATAACTCACAAATTACTGGAGTAATCGAGCTAATACTTCTACTATTTATTAAGGGTCAGCCGAGGAATAGGTGTGGACATTTTCAGCCCATTTGTTCTAGCCCTTTTTGAGCTACAAAGGATAGGGTTCACAATTTCTGGTCTACCTATTTGGAACAGGGTATAGCCTCCCTCCCGCAGGACCGATGCTATCAAGAATATCATCCTCAAACAGGGACAGGTTAGGTTAGAGTAGGTTAGGTTTGATTAAGTCTTTCGTCCACTCAACAATCTGGTTTTCCCTCATCCTAGGACTTACACTGCTTCAAGCTCCGTGTGTCTAGACATTATAACTCTAATGAACCTTGAATTTGACTCTCTGTCATTATCAACTTTGGGGAGGACACTTGTTACAGGCAACTTTGCATTTTGTCTCGATACACATACCAAAAATAGGTTAGATTAGATCAGGTCAGGTTACGCTTGGTTAAAATAGTTAGGGTTGACTAAGAGTAGGTTAAGCTTAGTATAAAGTGAATGAATATCACGTTAGGTTAGAACACGTTATACATGTGATTGACTTAACTGAGAAATACGTACACAAATAGGCTAATTAAACTCAATCTATGACTTCCCTATTGCCCCCCGCTTGTGTAAGGGACTGGTGGGTCGGTCGGAACAGCTGCTATCAAAATATTAATATCCTAAAACAGGGACAGGTTAAGAAATTGGCTTAGGCTTGATTGATTTAAGTTAGGTTAGGTTAGATCAGGTCAGGTTACGTAGGATTAAATCAGGTTAGATTGAATAAGATTGGGCTTACCTGACTACATAATAAACTTATGATTACGTAAGGTTAGAATATAAATTTGCCACTGAATTAACCGAGAAATGCGTACACAAATAGCTTAAACTCAACCTATGACTTCCCTATAGCCTCCCGCTGGTCTAGGGTCTGGTGGGTCGGTCAGGACAGCTGCTATCAGTTATTATTGTCACACAGGGGGCACGAGCGAGGTACAGTCTGGGGCAGGAGTATCCGGACAACTTTTGGAAGCACTATTATGATACACTGATGATTTTGTTTATGTTGTATTTATTTATTTATATATTTTATTTATTAGTTTATTTTATTTTATTTTATTTTTTTTGGTTGAGAAACTGCCCAAGTCATATATAATCAGATTAGTAAGATTTACAAGTTAATGTTCATTTTCTTATCATCAGAAGATGTACCAGTAAGTACTCATGACTACAAAGAAACATCGATCGCAATGCATTCATACTAATTTACTTTCCTGCACAAAGTCACGACGAGGAACCTAACTCATGTGGGCAACTGTACCGTGTTAGAGGGTTTTGGTGTTTAATGTTGAACCCTGTTAGTTTGCTTTGGGGACATTGCTGGACTGCGTTAGAGCGTGCTGGACCGTGTTAGAGGATTTGGGTACGTTGTTGGACCGTGTTAGTGTGCTTTGGGGACAGTGCTGGACCGTGTTAGAGGATTTTGGGACATTGTTGGACCGTGTTAGAGCGTGTTGAAATCATGGGTGTTATTGTTAAGCAACGCCACGCCCGGGCTAACTCAGTCGCGCCCATTACACTCGGAGCAACTCAACCGGGGACCGATTTCAAAATTAGGTAAAACAAAAGTTTGGTGTTGTCGCTGCGTGTCCTGTCATTCTTGTGGTTAATGGTCTGTGTGTGTGTGTGTGTGTGTGTGTGTGTGTGTGTGTGTGTGTGTGTGTGTGTGTGCGCGCGCGTGTGCGATTTTTATCATTCGTACTTTGCTAATTTCGTCTCGCCCATTACACCGCATCTCAACCAAGGAGTGGGAAATATGATACGCTATTGCAAAATAATAGCAAAAAGTCCGTTTTGTAACTACATGTTCTTATGCTGTAGGTGAAAGTTTACACAAATTCACCCTCAGTTAAAAAACACTGGTTACAGGACGGAGGATGCGGATATTTAACGGTTGGGTATTTCATTCTTATTGCAGCCATTTATATACTGTAATACCTCTTTTACTTGCAGTGCCACATACTGTTGTAATATCAGTCGAACAGTATCATGCTTATCGTAAGTCACTATCAATGCCATTTCTATCACACACATTCTAAGCAATTCCATTTTCAATTTAACATATTGCTGCATTGCTATTACACTCACTGTCATCCTAATTTATAATATCTACGGCACCACAAGCACTTCCACTTCTGGCACAGCGCAATCAGTATTTGAGCACATTCGGGCATATTCTTAGTCCATACCTTATTGAATACTCTCACTCTCACTCTCTCTCTCTCTCGATTAGTCACCATCGTGTCATCAGTAGCATCCAATAAAATCCCCTCAAGCTCTAAAGTTACCACCACATATGTTCAACTCATCACCCTCCTATTATCTAATTACTCTCTCTCTCTTTACTATCATCAAGTCCTGACCCTCTCGCTTTTATCGTAAGGTATGTGTGGTTATTGTATCTTTTCAAATGTATATCACTCACACACACACACACACACACTAAAATTATCACGGCTATCTCATCAGTGGCTTCGAACAAACCTGACACTACCGCCACATATGTCCAGCTCATAGCTCACTCTCTTCCTCCTCACCCCCCCACCCTCTCTCTCTCGCTCTTTCTCTCTCTCTCTCGCTCGCTCTCTCTCTCTCTCTCTCTCGCTTGTTCTCCCCTTACACACATACTGTCGATGTCCAGCTCACAACAACTACTCCTATTGCACAATGCATTATTTATAAACAGTATCTCCCTGGAATAGGCAGCAAGGCCTTGATATACTATATGCCTTGTAAATCTCACACACACAAACACACACACACACACACACACACACTCTGTCTCTCTCTCTCACATATGTCCAGTTCACCACCACCCTTCCTCTCCTCCTCCTCTTCACCCCCCCTCCCCTCAAGGCACCTGTCACGCCCCCTCCCGCCCCTTCTGTTTGTGTCCCCGATCAGATAAGTGGATTTGCCCCCGGGATAAGTGGGTGGTCGAGGGATAAGTGGCCGTAAGTGGGTGTCGATTCCCCCACTGAGAGGGATTTAATGTGGGAAGAGAATGGAGGGAGGGAGGGAGTGAGAGGGGGAGGGAGGAAGGGTTGTCTGTGTGTTCTTTAGAGGGGTAGGGATGGGATGGGATTTTAATTACGGATTCGTTTTATATCAGTTCTTTGGGTTGTCATGATTTGCGTGGAGAGAGAGAGAGAGAGAGAGAGAGAGAGAGAGAGAGAGAGAGAGAGAGAGAGAGAGAGAGAGAGTACCTGTGTTTTGTATAGGGAGGGGAGGACATTTTAATGACTAAATCCTGGGTGGTATGATGTTCGAGGGTTGCATGGAAAGGGAAAATAAGATAGAGAGAGGGCGAGGAGGGAGGAAGAGGGATAGGAAGGGATATTAACCCCTTCAGACATATATGACGCAGAGGTTGCCAGATTAGCAATAAGAAATAGAGTTCTCTCACTCTTATAATTACCTCTCCAAAATTAGTTTTCTGCCCACATCTAACTCAAAGACAACTGCAGAGGTTGAAGTAACTAAAATAAAGGTTTGTAAAAAACCCTGATGGTAATAAAGGCTTTAAAGTATCCCTAATAGGCTCAAAATTGCGTCATATGTCGGAGAGGGTTAATAACTGGATGATTTCATGGCTGACCACCAGATTCCCTCTCTTGGATAGACAATGGATACTACGATGTGCTATGGATACTATGGATAAGGGGAAATAATGGCGAAGAGAGCGAGGAAGGAAGGCTTGTTTGAGTGTTCTAGTGAGGACATGCTGGGAAGTTAACCCTGGCTCTTGGATAGTATCATGTTCGAGGGTTGCAAGTAAAGGATTAGGATAGGAATGGAATCGGTGAGCTGGAAGGAGGCGGAAGGGTTGTTCGTGTGCTCTTGTGGCGCTGGGATGGCATTTTAATGGTTTTTTCTATTTAGTTCTTTA
The DNA here is from genome assembly GCA_032716605.1 of Paralithodes platypus. Taxonomy (NCBI): domain Eukaryota; kingdom Metazoa; phylum Arthropoda; class Malacostraca; order Decapoda; family Lithodidae; genus Paralithodes; species Paralithodes platypus. The sequence continues at coordinate 9,478,789 of CM064562.1, read as the reverse complement.
GGTTGCATCTAAAGAGTCGTCCGTGGGTAGAAGAATGTTTTAGGGCAGTGAATAACGAATCATAATATGATTGAAACTAGAGTTAAACGTTGGAGGGAGGGGGAAATGTCTAGTGTTTTCTTGTGGGGATGTCATGGGATATTAATGACTGGTTTATTTCAGTTCTTTGGGGGACCATCATAAGGTCGTTCTTTGGTAGCATGATGTGTCATATACTACAATGAACTGTCTGATTTTTCAATGAAAACCATGATATGGATGTGATAAAAGACAGATTTAATAGAACGAGGGCATTGACAATTGGGGTAGGATGAAAAACAATTAACAGTGATTGAGATAAATTAATGAGAAAACCTCAAGTATAGAAACAAGAAAATTAAAGTGGCAAGGAAAAAAGCAGGGAAGAGGCAAAGCAAAGCCAGAATTAAGTTTAGGTTCAAAGGATAAAAGTGAATTATCGTCAAGAGGAGGACAGGGCAGTGTGATGGAGCATACTAGAAGAGGAGTAAGAGGATGAGATGAAGGCATAGGTGGAGAAAGGAAACATACAGAATAACAGAGGAAGAGAGGATTGATGTGGAAAATACCAACGGAAAGAGAGAAAAGTAGACAGAGAGTAAGAAGATAACAAAAGTTATACAAAGAGAAAGAGACAGAACAAATATATAGTAGAGAAAGGGAAAGAAGAGAAGGAAAGGCAAACAGAAAGCAAAAGACAAAGATATAAAAAGATAAAGAGAGGGAAAACAGAAACTGACGCAGTTATAAAAAGAGAAAGGGAGAAGACAGAACAAAAGAGAGAAAAAAACTAAGAAATTTACATAGATTTACATAGATACACTGGCCACACAGATCTTACGATCCCTGCGAGGTGACCAGGACTTAATCCTAATAGAGATAGCAACCCTAAGAGAAAGTGGAAGGAAAGGATAGCAAAGATGGAGAGAGAGAGAGAGAGAGAGAGAGAGAGAGAGAGAGAGAGAGAGAGAGAGAGAGAGAGAGAGAGAGAGAGAGAGAGAGGAGAGCCAGACAGACAGAAAAGGGGAAGTAATCCGTCAGTTTTGCCCACCCGTGTTCCTGAGATAAGCCACTTGGAAGAGAGGGAAGGGGAGAGAGAGAGGGGGGGGGGGGGTAGAGAGAGAGAGAAGGAGGGGAGAGAGGAGGGCCATTATTATCAATTGGGGGATTGGATTAGTGTCTGGAGCGCCTGTCATACGTCGGAGTGGTGTGTTTGATAAGTAGTGTGGGGGTTACTGGGTGGTTAGTGGTAGTTAGTGGGTGGCTACAGATGCTGATAGGTTATGGTACTTTGAAGATGTGTAGCTACTGGTGCCATTGATATTGTGTATGATGATAAGGTGGTGGCGATATCTGGTGATGGTTTAGGGTAGTCAGAAGAAATTAGTCTATGGTGTTTACTGATAGTTAATTAGTCTATGGTGTTTACTGATAGTTAATTTATAGTCTGTAGGGTTGGATTAGTGTCTTGAGAGCCTGTCGTAATATAGTGGTGCGTTTGATAAGTAGTGTGATGGTTACTTGGTGGTTAGTGGAGCTTAGTGGTTGGTAAGCAATGCTGATAGGCTATGTATGGTACTGTCACTCATAAGTTCGTAGACCACACCTAGTTTGACTTATGGAAGCGTATATCTGGAATCGAATTGATGAACATAATTTTCTATACGTCATCTGCAAAACTACCTATAGTATTGAATAGTTTTGCATCGAACATTGGAACAGTCATATACTACAGTAGATCTACTATAGTCTATGGAACAATATATGATATACCTATTGCAAAGACGAATAGATAAGTTATCCTTAATTAACTATCCAGCTATCTATCGTCCAAGCTTACTTATCAAAAGCACGCACTATCACCCTTAAAACATGTGTCCGTCCCAAACCCAACTGATGGAGGTCCAGAGATAAGGAGTGTGATCTGTCAGCAAGGTTACTCCCCGAGGGCGGAATTGGGGGAGGAGGGAAGGATGGGAGGGGGGAGAGGAAAGTTTGGGAGGGAGGGGGCGCATAGGATTGGGGAGGGCGATAGGGATGGGATGGGGAGGAGGGGGCACATAGGTAGGGGCGTGGAGGTGGGAGAGGGGTGGTAGTCGCGTGCCGGTCCTTCAGATGCTTCCACCGATAAGGTATATACGCCCGAGGGAATTATACAGGCAGGTTCAAATTGTCGTCTGCAAACTTTAATGGGTAACTTTGTCATTGTGCCTCGAATTATGGTTTTAAGTACGTCAATAGTAGGAATAGTCCCGCTCAAAGGTCGCGTCCTATCCCCTTAAATTCGGTTTTGGTTATCTTTACAATACAATTTAAAAATCCTTAACCTTCATGGCGAACTCTCAATGTTGTGGATAAATGACACATAAATCGCACTTGCGTAGCCATCGAAATACGAGCTTTTGTGGATTTGTTCTCCTATTGTGGACGAACTTCTGAGCCCAACTGTACCGAGGTCCCGCCCTCACAGAAGGTGGTTGGGAGATAACACGGCTTACTGCAGGATTATGATACTATTTACATTGGCCATACCGCGCACGTGTCTGTCTGTCTGTCTGTCTATCAGGGGTGCAAGGTTGAGGCACAGAGGCAAGCTTTTTTTTATACCATCGAGTTCGGTTTAAGAGGAGGTTTTTAGTTTGTTCCCTAGACCTCCATCAAGCTTAACATTACATCCCTTTGATCCCCTTTTAAGATAAATGTGTATATTTTTCGGTAGACAAATTTGGCCGGTTCCTCTTAAATTACAGACTCGCTATCGCTCGCCAGGAAAATAATCGACACCTAAATGTCACGAATGGTCTGAAAATTGACCGAAATGGGGCGAAAGTTTTTAAAATCACCAAACTAATTGGGCGAACGTCTTAAAATCTCAAAAGCAATGAGGCTAAACATGAGGAAAAAGGGGGGGGGGGGGGGCAGAAAAAAACAAATTGTGTTCTAGAGTGTACCGAGGTTCCCCACTTACTGCCTCACATAAGGTGGTTGGGAGATAACACGTACTACTGCAGGATTATGATAATATTTACATTGGCCATACCACGCACGTGTCTATCTATAGTGCAAGGTTGAGGTGCAGAGGCAAGTTTTGTTTATACCATCGAGTTCGGGTTGTTTTGTACACTAAGACAGGCCTAAATGTTTTAAACCAAGTTTGACTTAATTGAAAATCTTAATAAATTCCTTACCTAATACTTGCATGGTACGTGATTCATTGATCAGTTCGAGGAGTCGGAATAGGCAAAATTTGTGTTCTAGAGTGTACCAAAGTCCCTCCCTCCATCACATCAGGTGGTTGGGAGATAACACAGCTTACTGCAGGATTATGATATGATTTACATCGACCATACCGCGCACGTGTCTGTTTGTCTGTCTGTCTAGGGGTGCAAGGTTGCTGACAGACGGGTCAAAATTACAAAGGCTTATTAAGAAACGCAAAACACAGCAGATCCTTTGACCCATATTAGGCTACTTGTTTTCGGAATATTGCGAAAATGTCAATATTTAGAGTATGGTCATTCACCGTTGAAGTGTTGTATTGGCGAATGAGTGTTTAAAGCAGTTTACATTCAAGTTTACTACACAATTTATTACCCCCATAATATGGAAAAACAACCTCCCTAACTTGGCAAATTTACCTCTGTAGAAAGGATAAAACTACCTCTCTAACATGGACAAATCTGCCTCCCCAACACTGACAAATCTTACGCCCGGCTAACATCTGAAAATCTTGGAATAAGGAGTAAGTTTTGACTATATTCTGTTTCATTTCACCTGACGGTAAATTGAATCCCTTAGCAGCTAATTCCTCGATATTTAATGGACATATATGAAACCACTATGTCTCTGCATCATATGAAGACCAAGTTTATATAATTAGCACCATATTTCACTACACAATCTGCAAAATAACGGAGAAATCTTGATGGGAACTTTGCAATTTATCGTCAGTTGAAAAGAAGCAGGGTATAAGAGCGTACAAAGCATACCATGATGTCCGTAGCACGAATAGAAGTACAGAACTAACTATACAGTGTGTATTTGAGTACGTGAAAAACAATGTGAATACAAATAAATCGGAGCACACCACACCCATAAGCCAGCGAGGTCGTACTTAACCAAATTAGATCAGACATGCACAGGGCTAACATTAAGAGCCATCTTATTTAACCTTATCATCGTGAACTCATTTGCCTTTATTAGCGAAATAAGTATATTGTTATAATTAGGACACATTGTTATAATTAGGAGTGATATTAAAATGTTTTCATAAATTAATATTCAGCTGCTTAGTTTTCACTTAATACGCAGACAGACCAGACCAGACCAGCCCCACACCCACACCCACACCCACACACACACACAGCCCGTAGCCTAGTAGGTAGAGCTCTCGTCTCACACACGAGGGGTCGGGGGTTCAATCCCGGCCGGGCGGAGACAAATTGGGCTTGTCTCCTTTCATGTGTTAGCCTCAGTTCACCTAGCTGTAAATAGGTACCTGGAATAAGTGGACGACGTTGTGACGTCCAATCTGGGGTTGGCAAAAATGGTACAAGGCGAGATGGATATCATATGGTTCACCTAAGGTGATGGCTACCTAAGCCTTCGGGCGAGACGGTACCGTCTATAGTGAGAATGGTACCATACAGATTCACCCTAAGCCTTCGTTTCCGATGTCGCCAATTGGCTAAAAATACAGACTACACACACATCCACAGCCATTCCAACGATACATATAACACCTACACATATAGGAGGCGGGAAATAACGAGCATGCTCACTCCCGCAATACAACTAGAGTAAGTACAACTAAAGTACACACACACACACACACACACACACACACTCTCTCTCTCTCTGGAGGACCTCTGGAGTGTTATGAATAGCCTTCATTACTGTCCTGCGGAGGGGTGGTCACTGCCAGACAATTGACCACCAGTATTGTACCCCCTCCACCCCCTCTCTCTCTCACTCTCACTCTCTCACTTAACAAACAACTACACTATAGCCATTATATTTACTCCTTTTCAGGTTAGTTACGTACAGGTGCACTAGAAAATTATCTTGTGATTTGTCTCTAAGATCAATACAAACGTGCAGATAGACCTAAAACAACTGTGTTCCATAGCCACATATTGAATAAAGCATGATATTAAGTATTTGCATTCCTCGAAGTATAGCGTAACTTGAGCATTTTTCGGCAGTTTTCTATAATATGCTACCAAGGGTATAATTATATCAATGTTTACACTCTCCTGATTTATTATGTAGTTGGCTACCATATTAAGGGGAGATATCCACTTGAGGGATTTTTTTCTGGACCCCTTTCTCCCTCATGTTTAGCCCCATTGCCTTTGAGATTTTAAGACCTTCGCCCTAGTAGTTTGGATATTTTAAGACATTTTGCCCCATTTCTGTCAATTTTAAGACCTTTCGTGCCGTTAAGGTGTCGATTTTTTCCTGGCGAGCGATAGCGAGCCTGTAATTTAAGAGCAACCGGCCTCCGGCCTGGACATTTTTCTACCGAAAAATTTACAAATTTATCTTGAAAGGGGGTCTAGGGGATGTAATTTTAAGCTTGATGAAAAAGTAGGGAACAAACTAAATACCTCCCCTTAATATTGAGCTTAATACGACAAGAGGAACTATCACTCTTCCTATATGGCTGGTATACATCTTGCCTTACGGAGAGAGGGGGGAACCCGCATTTCAACACACTCCCACCCCTGTTCTGTTCAACTCTCTAATCCAAGAGTGAAATGCAGCTTTACCTTTTGTCTACTGTATGCTTGTGTAGCAAAACCATAAGGAAGACATAACAGAGACAATAACACCCTCCGCCCCCCACCAGCACCCCATTTCCCTCATAAGTGCCACTACCCCCCCAGGGGTCAACACCGTGGCACTAGGCTGAGACCCTCACCGGGGGGGGGGGGTATTAAGATAACTTCTTCAAAACAATGGCGTCATTTTAGTATATACAAGCGAACGTTACACAATCTTCCACAACGTTATAAGGACCTAAGATAACTATATACATCATAACTGTCTTGATTAACGCTCAGTATCCCACAGCTCTTTCCAAAAGTGAATACAATTGTTTAATAATAGCCGAAACAAAAATATAAACTTCCATAAAGAATAATCCCTGGTATGATTCCGCCTTGACCCGTCCAATTACCCGTCACTTCCTTGGTCACAGGGACAGACAGAAACGACGCTATTTTCCGTCCAATATTGTGGCCATTGTTTCCAACATCCGGCCGGGCACCGAGGGACTAGTTTATTTTATACAACTAGTTTATGATCCTTCAAACAAAACATATCTAAAAATAAACTGGGAATGGTCTACAGAAAACAGAAAAGTAACACACATACACACACATACACACACATACATACGTATACACACACACACTCACAAACATACACACTCACACACACATACACAGCATCCAGAAGACTCTCCCTAGTCCCAACTCATCATCTCCCACCACCACCACCACCACGACCACTACCAGCGTTCCTATTATGGCCTCATTTTCTTGGTTGCTGTCAGCTTTAGTAGCTTGTTATATCCTCTCTCTCTTGTTCTTATTCTTTTGCGCTCTCTCTCTCTCTCTCTCTCTCTCTCTCTCTCTCTCTCTCTCTCTCTGTTATTATATCCTGCAGTCTCTTGTCCTTCCTTCCTGATTCTATATTTGTTAATGATTCGTGTTGCTTCTTCGATCCACCATCTATGCGTTGTTTGAGACCATTTATGTTTTTCAATTTCTGTAACATCTCTTATTAACACGATTCTATTTCTCCCCATGGCTTATATTTCGTGCTTCTCTTCCCGTTTTCCATAAATTCTTAGTTCACTTTCTGTTGACTATACCCAGTTTTTATATTCCATAGTAAAGGACCCTCTCTACAGTATCCCCCCACCTCCCAACAAATGGCACCAAGACCCTCCCAGCTCATCATCTCTTACTCGCTATTATGGTCGCATTTTCTTAGTTGCTGTCACATCTACTGCCTTGCAATACCCACAGGCCCTCCTTCTCCCCCCCCCCCCCCTTCTATCTCTCTTTCCCTCTCCCCCTCTCTCTCTGTCTCTCTCTCTCTCCTCCGGGCTGTGCTAGAAGGAAAAAACAAGTATAGAGAGAAAAACTTACTAAATGTTGTTTTCATGTTTGTGTTTATATTGTACATGTAAATTATGAGTAGGGTAAGCAATTGTTTAACCATCTTTGCCCTTTTGAGACAATGTATAATTATGTAAGCCCATGTAGTTATGCCTTCTCAATAAAGAATCAAATCAAATTAAATCAAATTAAATCTCTCTCTCTTTCTCTATTATGATCGCATTTTCTTAGTTGCTGTCAGTTTTATTAGCTTGTAATGTCCTCCCCCTCCTCTCTACTGCCCCTTGTCCTCCCTTCCCTCCTTCCTTTCGTTGGCAATTATTGGTTATTACTGCCTCTTTTTATTGCCTATGCCTCTTGATATACTCTTCTTTTCCGTTCAGCTACCACCTCATCTTTTCCCAGGGTGCCTTTCCACACTTTTCCTTCCTGTCTTCCTCTCTCTCTCGATTATTGGTGATTATTGCCTCTTTTTACTGTCTATGCCTCTTTATTTATTCCTCCTGTTCAGTTACCAATAATGTTTTTTCACTTTGCCTCTCAATTTTACCTCTTACGTGTATTTTTTTATTTGGGGTCTATGCCTCTTGCAGTCTTACATTTTCCATTTCCCACTTTTCTCTTTCTTGTTTACCTCTTATTGTTGTCAATATTTATAGTTTTATTTTATTTTCTGTTCATTCTACAAACTAATCATTCTAAAACCATCCCTCTGCCATTCCCACTCTCCAAAGCAACCTCTTCTACACACATCTATCTCTATTCTATACTTTCCCTCTCTTCTACAAAGCGACCTCTCCCTTTCATCTAATCCCTCCAATCCCATCCCCTCTATTCCACAACTATCTCTACATGATGTGAGTATCTTGGGTTCGAGTCCTCGGAGTGCCACATGTATTTGTTGATTTCATTAATTGAGTTTAGATGTGAAGTTGGTTGGTGTAAAAAACAAAATAATTCTAAGATCTATGGCTCTTTCCTCTACAAACGACCTTTTCCTCTCTTCTCGTTTTCATCGTTTCGGCTCTCGTACACAATCTTCTTTGTTTCTACTTTCTACTATCCCCCTTCCTATCCCAAAGTTTCCCCTATAAATATATCCTATACTTATCTACCCGAATTACTATTCTCCTAGTTTATTCTATAGCCCCCTTTCCCTCTCGTCTCTCCCTGCCCCCTCCCACATCTCCAACAGCCCCCCACCTCCCCCCTCCCTCTCAATTTTTTTAAAGAGCCCTCCAGAGAATTTTCTTTTTCCTGGACCAGATTCTTGCTCGACTCTTTCATAGCGCTGCCCATCTCTTCCCTACTTGAGGACAGAATTCTTGGCATTAT
>CM064562.1:9434863-9470206 GCA_032716605.1 Paralithodes platypus | reverse complement strand
GAATAGGGGCGTGTAAAGATAGGAACATGTTTATATATTTCACTTGATATGAAGAAATGAAACTTAGATATTGCTGATACAAATTGCTGATCAAAACATACTTAGTGCCGAGGAATGACTTATTAGCGCGACTGTACAGTTGGTCAAATAAGTCGTGTGTCCACTGTCATTACGTTTGGCTCGCTGGGTGCTGTATTAATGTCTGTCAGATGTTGAATTGGGTGTGTAAAGATAGGAACATGTATGTACAGTATATCTCACTCGAAATGATGAAGTAATGCTTAGATAGTGCTGATACCAAATATTGACTAAAAATCAATAGTTCGTCTACAGCATTGATGATCATGACTTGTATTTTTGTACAGTCCTCGTGTGGTTTTATACCCTGTTTCAAGTAAGTAGGCCAAAACTCACACTAATCTCTATAACTCACAAACTACTTGCTTTCTGTGTATGAAGGAGACAAAAGGCAAATCTGTCTGTAACAAGTGTCTGCTCCAAAGTTGGGAGAGTCTATATCAATTTTTTTTCTAAATTTTTTTTTTTTTGGGGGGGGGGGGGGGGCCTGGACGGCCGTGATCCCCGAAGGGATGGCCACGAACGAACCGCCCCCATGCAATCTGTACCCAGTCCAGTCGACGCCCCTCCTCCCAACAAGCACCGCCTTCATGTCATATACTTTGGCCCTCCATCATTCCACCTCTCCTTCGGCTATACCTCTCCCTCTCTGTCCTTCCACCTCGCTCTCGTACACCCCTTTAGTCAATATCTCGCTTTCCATACGGTTCCATATGGCCGAACCATCTCAAGTTGTTCCTTTTCACACTTTCCAGCACATCTACCTCCACACCACACCTCCTTCTTACTTCCACATTCGTCTGTTGGGAGAGTAATCGAGCTAATATTGCTACCGTTTGGGAAAGGTCAGCTAGAAAGGCGTGAGTTAGAATGTATGGAATTGGGAGGAATATAACTGTCGTATGAGACCAACACAACAGGTGACAAGAATGACAGATACAGTTGTCGTAAGGAATAGTTGTACAACATGTAAGAGTTCAGAGAAGCAAAATAAAAATAAAAACATGATACATATATATACAGTATATATATATATATATATATATATATATATGTTAGTAAAGCCCGGTTCAATAAAAATTTTCTGAATACATACGAGGTTGAAAGAAATGGCAATTTCTGCGTTGGAAATTTTATTATTCAAAGTTTGCAGGTCTCTGATGAGTTTTCGCTGGGTGGCAGGAAAAAAAAAAATTTCCAACGCAGAAATTGCCATTTCTTTCAACCTCGTATGTATTAAAGAAAATATATATATATATATATATATATATATATATATATATATTAAGAATAAAAAAAAATAAAAAAGCAATATCGGATCAATACGAGGTTGACTGTAGTTATTTTACTTATGCCAACTGATCGAGAGATTTACATAGATGTACATAGATTTACATAGATACACTGGCCACACAGACCTTACGATCCAAACGAGGTGGTCAGGACGTAATTCTAGTAGAGATGGCATATCCGATAGAAAGGGAAAGTTGAAGGAAAGGATAGAAAAGAAGAAGGCTCTCTCCCCACCCTCCGTTCCCTCCGGCAATTGCCGTACATGAAAAATTTGGAAGTAATTAACCTTGCTGGGCTTCGAAATCCCCAGAAGGAATTTGTAGCAAAGATTGGAAAACAAATGAAAAATTCATGCAACCCTTCGCCTTAGCAGCATGTAAATTTTGGGGTTAATTGGAATCATCCAACCCATCACCCTTAGTAGTATGTACATATTTAATGATGATTTTTATTATTATTTTTCTTTATTTGTTTATTTACTTTTTTTCATTTCTAACACCAATTTTTCTGTGGTATGAGTCTAGATTTGTCTTAAATGTATCTATAGAGGAGATGTCTATTACTGTATTTGGAAGTGTGTTCCACTCATTAATTACACTGTGAGTGAAGAATTTTGTTGTTGTGTCTAGATTCGCTCTCTGACCTAATAATTTTAAATTGTTTCCTCTTGTAGATGTGTCTTCGGCTTTTTTTAATAGCCTATCTAGATTAATGTTACTGAGAGAGAGAGAGAGAGAGAGAGAGAGAGAGAGAGAGAGAGAGAGAGAGAGAGAGAGAGAGAGAGAGAGAGAGAGAGAGAGAGAGAGAGAGAGAGAGAGAGAGAGAGAGAGAGAGAGAGAGAGAGAGAGAGAGAGAGAGACTGTGTTGGAAAGCATTGAAGCAACCGTAAAACAAATCGCTTAATCTAACCTCCTTGCCTATAACCTCGTAATAGAAAATAAGAATATCAACAGAAAACGGATTATCAATCAACCAATCATAAGCGTCGCTGGTGATGACGTCACGGCTCAGAAATTGGCGGGAATATCAGGTGGAGGTGAGACATTGCCCAGGGCAGTCCGCCATCTTTGTTTCCCTTAGTTTTCGCTCTTATTAGTGAATTAGTGATTATTAGTGACTATCAAGACTTATTATATAGACATGGTGATACCGGGACGTTGATTTTGGTATAATTATTGTGTTCTATGGTGGAGAAAACGAGATATGGACGATCAAATATGCCCAGTGAAGACTTGCATTATTTCTCCTAGTACTCGCTTTCAATCGTGTACTAATGACTCTGAGCAATAGTTAAGCCTCATTATAGATACACAGTGACATGGACACGTTGGTATGGATAGGACTTTATTGGTTTACGGTACCGAAAAGCAGGGAGAGAAGATATTTATGGAGGGTATACGTCTCTAAAACTAGGTGAGTAGTAATTGCCCATAATTATTGCTATTATCAACTGTTGCCTCTTATAATAGACTTGTACAGTTGGTCAAATATGTCGTGTCTCCGCTGTCATTACGCTTGGATCGCTGTGTGCTGTATTAATGTCTGTCAGATGTTGAATAGGGCGTGTAAAGATAGGAACATGTTTATATATTTCACTTGATATGAAGAAATGAAACTTAGATATTGCTGATACCAATTATTGATCGAAACATACTTAGTGCCGAGTCATGACTTATTAGCAAGACTGTACAGTTGGCCAAATAAGTCGTGTGTCCACTGTCATTACGTTTGGCTCGCTGGGTGCTGTATTAATGTCTGCCAGATGTTGAATAGGGTGTGTAAAGATAGGAACATGTATGTACAGTATATCTCACTCGAAATGATGAAGTAATGCTTAGATAGTGCTGATACCAATTATTGATCGAAATATACTTGGTGCCATGTTATCACCTATTTGGCCGACTGTACAGTACAAATCAATAGTTCGTCTACAGCTTTGATGATCATAACCTGTAATGTTTTACTTTTAACAGTCCTCGTGTGATTTTATACCCTGTTTCAAGTAAGTAGGCCAAAACTCACACTAACCTCTATAACTCACAAACTACTTGTTTTCTGTGTATGAAGGAGACAAAAGGCAAATCTGTCTGTAACAAGTGTCTGCTCCAAAGTTGGGATAGTAATCGAGCTAATATTTCTACCGTTTGGGAAGGGTCAGCTAGAAAGGCGTGAGTTAGAATGTATGGAATCGGGAGGGATATGAGTGTCGTATGAGGCCAACACAACAGGTGACAAGAATGACAGATACAGTTGTCGTAAGGATTAGTTGTACAACATTTAATAGTTCAGAGGAACAAAGAATAAATACAAATAAAATACTATAAATAAATAAATATACTGTAGATATATATATACAGTATATATATATATATATATATATATATATATATATATACCGGTATATATATATATATATATATAGATAGATAGATAGATATAGTAAGAAGTATACATAAAAGAAAACAAGCAATATCGGATCGATACGAGGTTGACTGTAGTTACTTTACTTATACCAACTGATCGAGAGAGAGAGAGAGAGAGAGAGAGAGAGAGAGAGAGAGAGAGAGAGAGAGAGAGAGAGAGAGAGAGAGAGAGTGGTGTGAGAAGTTCAAATAGGAAGGAGGCCGAATCTGAATAGTCGTATGAGGCCCAGCCAACAGACAAATCGACACCTGAACGGGTTAAGGCGTCTTAAAATCTCCAAACTAATAGAGTGAAACAGGTGTGCTCCAGAAAGGCCCCCTTCGGATGAAATAGAGTTACCATGACTGTACGTACATTGAAGTTCTACATTCACGCTCAAAAATTCGAGTTAGAATTTCACAATATTAACTTACAGTCATATTTGCATACGATACAAGAAAGTTCCTCATCACATCTGACGAAACCATGACAGTAGAGATAAAATTCATGTGTGTGTGTGTGTGTGTGTCTGTGTATGTTTCAGACTAGTGAGATAGCCAGAAGTAAAATTATGTAGGTAGAACACTACTTTCATGCATGACTGTACGATAACAGGTGTGTGGGAAAAGGAGGGGTGGGGTGGTAAGAAAGGAAGCTGGAGGAATCGCCTATATAAGATCAATGAAAACTAGGTAATAACCAAAAACCGATATATGAAGTGATATATAGTATAGGAAACATTGAAGGAAGAAGTCCAAAATGACAGTTCAACTGGTATATGAATGTCAACGGAAAAAACCCATAAACCAAGCTAAATATATTAACATTGCATTGTAAACAAAGTAGTAGCAATAAATGGCATACAATATATAAATATATAAATGGCATACAATATATTGAACGATTGTAAAAATGCAAGAGAAAAAATAACATTTAGATATCATGAAGGCCGTACTGAAGAAAGACAGGAATTAGTATGCGAACGATAAAAACAGAGCATAATAACAATGAAAGATACGCAAACGATGCATTAATGAAAATATATTAAAACCGTTTGCGATTAGGATTGAGCAACAGGAAACAGGTACAAAGAAAGGACAATGGAAGAGGTAAAAAGGGCAAGAGAATGAGTTGTATGTCGGGAATGTGGCCCACTCATAATAACACTGCATTAAAAAACGAAAATGCTGAATTAATATTTATTCATCATTTACCGACATTAACATCACACTTTCGTACTTCAGTATACTATGGTGCGTCTCTTTGCAATTTTCTAGCTATCATTTGACGAGTTTATTACACTTATGAAGAATATAAGAGATTTATCGAGTTACTTGAGAGTCTGCGTTTCTGACTACTGAATTATATTTTTTCACCAACCAACTTTACTTCTAAACTCAATTAATGAAATCAACAAATACATGTGGCACTCCAAGGACTTGAACCTAGGATGCTCACACCGAAATTCCGACCACTTATGCATTACGCTATCAAGACAATTTAATAAATGTCTTAAACTGCATAAATCGTCTGAGGATAACTATAATATATATGAAAAAAGGTGTCATTCAATACTGAAAGGGTTAATCAAGGGTTAATCTCTCTCTCTATCTCTCTCTCTCTTTCGTTTTATCCCTATTGTATTGTGAGAGGACTCTTACGGGAGCCCCACCACATCCTCCCCCCTTCCACCTCTTGTCGCTCACCTTCGCTCACACGCTTCATTACCCTTATGCCGATGAGTGGAAAGGGCCGATACATTACGACACACAGCAAGGGGATGACGCCTGAATCTGTCGCCAAGTGTTCGATTCCATTCATCAGGTTGGGAGAATATTTTTGCATTCAACTTTCCCGATAGTTCGAACTTTTAGATAGTTAGGTCAAGCGATTGAGGTGTATTTGTTATTAGAAGCTTTGATATCAATTTTCTTCGTAAGTTTAGCTATGTAGTTTAGTTCTCTTTTCCCTCCTAATTATGTTGTCATCGCTCTTTTTCTTCTCACTTCCCTCTTGTCCCCCTCCTCCTCTTCGTGTCCCCCTCCCTTCACTTCCTCCTGCATTATTCTTCCCTTTCCTCCCCAAATCCTCCTCTCCTTTCTCCCAATCCTTCTCTCTTCCTCCTTTTCCTCCTGCTCTTCTCTCTCTGCTATTTGTCTTCATACTGCTCCTCCCCTTATTCACTCTCCGTCTTCCATTACTCCTTTTCCTCCTCCTCCTCCTCCTGTGCACCTGCTCCTCCTCCCTTATATCTTCTTACTTCCCATCTCCTTTCTTCCCATCCTTCTCCTCCTTTTCCTCTCTTCCTTCTCTCTTGTTTTCCTCTCATTATATATTTAACTTTCCTATCCTCCTTTTCTTCATCTCCTACTCTCCTCCTCTTCCTTCTCTCCCTCCCTCTTTCTCTTCCTCCTCCCCCTTCTCTCGTGTTTTCCTCTTATTATTTACCCCCCCCCCCTCTCCTATCCTCCTCTTCTTCATCTCCTATTCTCCTCCACTTCCTTCTCTTCTTCCTCCATCTCCTCCTCCTCCCCCCTTCTCTCTCAGGCAGCCCGGGAACCACCCTTCCGGCATGACACCCCAAACTCCTGCCGCCCCAGATTCACGCAAGTTTGAGATCTTTCACATTATGGAGATCGCAAAAGTGTTCTCATTGGCACCAATTAGGTGACTTAAAGCCAATCTAACGGTATTGGTTAAGTAAAGATGGGCCGTTTTTCTGGTTTCCCTTCTTCCTCGTGTTTAGCCCCATTAGTTCTTTTATAATACGGATATCGTAAATGTTCTCATTGGAGTCAGTTAGGTGACTTAGGAGTTAATCTGACTGTATTGGTTGAATTGGCACTGGTTGAGGTCTACCTGTTTTAAATAATGTACTACTATAGTCGAGTTCTCCTGTCACTACCTTGAATGAGTAGCTTAAAAGATTAAATAATTAGATAAAATTCACAATGTGCGATTGTAACTACCTGTTACGTCATGTGAGTTTAATTTATCTATTGTATTAAATATTTGCAATTTACCTTGAATAACGCCATAATTGACTATTTTACCTAATTATGTGAATATGCAATAATTATTACTCAATTCAATAGAGTGGTTATAGTGACATCTATACACACGTTTGGCCTTTGTGCATTCTCCGATTATTAATTTGTCATCACTATGGCATAATCCACTCCAAGACATCCACATTTCTATATTCCAACATCTCATCTCTTCAACTATTTCTTGCAACGTAAATAAGAGTTTCATTGCCAAATTATCTGCAGTCTTCTTTTCACATCTCTAATGTTCCTATCTCCCTTATCTTCCTCACTCCATTTGAACAGGATATATAAATCATACCTCCTTACCTTGAAATTTAATCGTATCAGTATACTGTATGTTAAATATGTGCATTGGTCATTCATAAAACACACACACACACACACACACACACACACACACACACACACACACACACACACGCACACGCACACGCACACGCACGCACACACATACACACACAGACTTCTCATATCCTTTCAAATCTCCTCCCCTTATTTGATAACATCTAAGCTTTCACCCTCTCCCTCAAATCGTGACATCCATCCTCCCATCTGACCCTCCCCTATCTTTCTATCTCTCCTTATCCCACCTCTGTGAACCCTATATAATCCATGGGTGGTCTTTTTGAGCCACCTATGTTTGGATCACCTATGTATGATGTTTCATTCCATTAGCTTGGCGATTATATCTGGGTGAGTGAAAGCGAGCCTTGATTTAAGGGAAATCGGCTTTTTGGCTAGGACATCTTCATACAAATAATTATATAAATTTAGCATGCAGGGGCTCTGAGTGTTTTTTTGTTTTTTTGTTTTTCCCCCAAGCTTGAAGGGTGTCTGGGGAGGAGTTGGAATATGACAAACAAAATAACCGTAATAAACCTCGAACTATCTATTATTTAACCAATATTACATAAAACAAGAAAGTTCATTCAGTCTCTATAATGACCTTGGGCAATGATAAATCTTCGAGATAGACGAGATTATCTTTCCATTAACAAGCCCATTTCCATTTCATTTCCCAGAATCACGCTCTGGCCATTATCACTCGGTTCATTTTTGACTGCATTAGAGACTGAAATTTACCCTGCACTTTAAACTCACGCATGCAAACAAAGTGGAATTAAATCATGCATTAAGTTCACTGGCCAAGACCTCCCAGTCTTACACACCCTTTCAGTTCATGTAAATAACAGTAAGGGCATTTATTGATAAAAAATATACTAAACTAAAGTTGGCAGAATTAAACACCAGATGAGGAGGACCACTTTATTGGCAACGTTTCACACATAGCTTCAATAGGCTTCATTGGCAAGAGGAATAACATGAAAGATAACGTTTGAATAAGCTAAATGTGAACTCCGTTAAAGTAAACAATTGCAGCATAGAAATCTGAAGAAATATATTTATGAGTGTGCGTGGTGGAAATGGAACAACGAGAGGAAGAACATGAAACAACCTTTGAAAGAGCTAACATTTTAGAAAATATTATGAGATAAAGCGATGTATAGAAATCTGACGAAAAATATCTACGTCGAGTGTGAGTGTTGGAAACGGACGGAAGGCTGGGGGGATAACGCGAGGAATCTGTAATGAGAGCATTGTCTTACCCCCACAATGACGGATCTCTCTCTCTCTCTCTCTCTCTCTCTCTCTCTCTCTCTCTCACATACACACACGCACACCTTATAACGTAGTGTCTCCATCCTCAGCAATTATCCTTATCTCAAATTTACTAAATAATACGAAAGTCTAAAATAAATTTGAAGAAAACAGTCAAATATTGTACGCCAATAATGTAAAGCTGCCATTCTTTCAAAAGCAAGAAAATTGGCTTTCACACAAACAAGTATAATTATCATAAAAGGACCGTATATGTGACATAAGTTAAAGACTCTCAGTTGACCCTTAATTCCAATGACGATTTTCTGTTTAAGTTTGGGGGGATCTCAACAAAGTAAATTTAGGATAGAAAAACCTATCAGAGTGAAAACAAAATTGATTCACACGTTTTTGCATTTAGTGTTGTCCTCAGAAGCACATTTAAAATATTGGTTTAAAGGTGTCCTTCAGTGCCAAAGTTTAAAGCCATTCAATTCTCTCCTCCACATTCGAGTTACAGCATCTCAACAAAAACAACAGCTTCGTATCTTTTTAACCCATTAACCCGTGGAAGGAAAAGCAAGTTTGTATATATTTTCAGTCGGAATATTCTTCGTCGTGTTTCCGGTGCTTCAACTGACAACAACAACAAGGAACTCTTTTGTAAACAGAGATTGAATTTATGTTAACAGTGTGTGCTTTGCCAATGTGTACAGTCGTGGTTGGGAATACATGCACACCTCAACAAGTGAACTCTGGAACTCTCTTTTCAATCGATCTTTCCTTCATCCTTTGACTTAGACTGCTTTAAACTTTGTTTGTCTGAGCATTTTGACACCAACGTCCCATGAATTTGACTCTATGTCACTCGTTTGGCTTTAAGGAGACACTCGTTACAGGCTGCCTGCCTTTTGTCTTCTTCACACACATATACACACACACCAGAAACCCGAAACCCAACCTCTCATAACTCAGAAAAGATCTAGGGTGACCAAGCTAATATATCTACCGTTTGGGAAGAGTCAGTCAGGGAATACGTGTGAAAATATACAGTCTATTTACTGGAGCTATTTTTGAGTTACAGAGGTCACGATTTCTGGCCTAATTATAATAAAGGAACTATAATAATAATAACAAGATGGTGAGTACTTCAGTTAGTGAACCCCTGTAGTTTGATCTTAGTGCATTTTGATCTTAGATTATTGGGATAGTGTTTACCCCTTCGATTACTAGACGTCCTTCCTAAACTGAATGAAAACGTATACATACACGGAAATATTGAGTCATCGTCTGAATGGGTGAATAAACCAACATATTCTGCGTGTTTCCCAAAAGGCCTCCCGGGCGAACGATCTCTCTGCAGGATCGCTAATCAATCAAGTCCATATAATCTAGCTATTATTAGACTATTTTTATAAGTTTAGAAGGGATCTGTGGGGGTTAAGAAGACCATTGATATAGATTTTACCCCTTTGATTGCCATCGGTTCTTCCTAAGCTTCAAACAATCATTTAATGTGAAGGTTTGTGGTGATTAAAAAATATTATTGAGATAGATTTTACCCATTTAATTATTAGACGTCCTTCCTAAACTGAATAAAATCGTATAATGATAGGCAAAATAATCGGAAATATAGAGTCATCGTCTGAATGGGTAAATAAACCAGCATTTTCTGTGTGTTCCCAAAAGGCCTCCCGGGTGAATGACCGCTCTGCAGGATCGCTAATCAATCAAGTCCATTTTTTTCCCCCCGAGGTGGACAAAAGCGGGACTCTGGCAGACACAAGAGAAAACATCCCCGCTAAACCCGGTGTTCAGGCGGGCTCACTCGACGTATTAGGAGGGATGGTTATTGTAGACTTGATTTGCCATTTCCGAACAATGTATTTGAAGTTTGCCCCTAGTCTAAAAACGCGCCTCCTCAGAATCCCTTTAAGCTAAAAGAACGTCCCTTAGACCCCTTCAAGCTAAAATAACGTCTATTACACTCCCTTCAAGCTAAATTGGTGCCCTTTTTTTCGGTAGAGAAATGTCATGCCAGTTTCTCCTACTGTAGGCTGGCTATCGCTCGCCCAGAAAAATAATCGACACCTGAATGGAGCGATATAAGGGAGTAACAAAAATGCCACCCAAGGAGTAGGTTAGGTTAACAGAAAAAATCAATAGCCGTGAAAATAAGTTAATCGTGACTCTGGTGGACACAAGAGAAAACATCCCCTCTAAGTCACTGTTCGGGCCACGCACGAGAAGGAAGACTAAAATGCACTTAAAAGCAAGCAAGTACTTTACAAAATATATATATATAAGACTAAAATAATAATTCAGCTGATATTATTTTTCTGGCCAATTGGGGCTGTTAAAACTTAAAACAATGTCGACAATACTGTAGCGAGTATAATGTTGATCATTTTGAATACCTGGCACTAATATGACGCAGCGGCAGAACATTTTCAGCATATTTGTTGTTATGCATCAATAAATCAGCTGCTAATGACTAAGCTTTTCGCCAGGTGAAAATAAACCGAGTATAGTTAAGAAAACGTAAATGTCGGCAAGGAGAACATATATCTTAAACTCCATCTGTGTTAACGGCTTAGTGCGCAGTCTCCGAACAATGAACAAATTGGAGGTTGGTTTTAAAGCTGTTGTTTGTGTATCTATTTGGGTTAAACATGAGGGAGAAGGGAAACTAGAAAAACGACCCATCTCCCATTAAATTGAAGTTGTGTTAGCTAGAGTGAAGAGTTTCTATATACACCAGTTTCTGTCTAGATTTGTACTTCAAGGAACCCAAGACTAATCTCTCCCACAAAAGTCTATGCTTCCCACCTATAATCAAATCAAAACTGGTCTATCATCTATCTATCTAGCTATCTATATATATAAATATATACTGTATATATATACTGTATATATATTTTTTTTACGGTAAGTTATTTGTAAGCTGAAGTTAAGTAAGCTACATTGCTTATAAACATTGCTTATAAACATCCAAACCCTTCTTATTATCGCAAACAAGTGCCGTGTATGATTCAAGGAGTATGTGTTATATATGTGTTATTATGTGTTATATATGTGTTATTATGTGTTATATATATGTGTTATCATTGCTGTACATGATTATCGTTAAGCATCGGCGGGTGCTAAACAAAAATAAGTATACATGATGACATGGTCTAATGGTCCGAGAATTATGACATGGTCTAATGGTCTAATGGTCCGAGAATGTCTTCTAAACAGTGGCTGTTTTTGGGCCTATTTATTTAGTTATTCATATAATTTTTACATTCCTCCCTAGACCTCCATCATGCTTTAAAAAACACGCCCCCCCCCCCCCCCCCCACAGACCCTTATTCAAGATAAATATGTACATTTCCTCTTAAAATAATATGCTCGCTATCGCTCGCCAGCAAAAAATCGACACCTACATAGCACGAAAGGTCTTGAAATTGACAACAATATGGGGCGAAAGGTGTTAAAATCATCAAAATAATGAGCAGAACGTCTTAAACTCTCAAAATTAATGGGGCTAAACACGAGGGAGAAAGTGGTCCAGAAAACCGGCGCATCTCCCCTCAAGCTAAAAGCGAGCTAAAAAACAAAAATAAATAAAATACAAATAAATGTCCTGTTTTGTGCACGTGTTTTGTTCCGCGCTGATACCACGCGAGGGGGAGAGAGTGTCTATGTTTGGCCTAAGATAATGAGTGTACAGTATATATACAGCCGGAATTTGTTTTTTTAAGGGAGGTCACCGGCTTTTTTTGTTTATCTTTCTCTCCTTTTCTCTCTTTCCCTGGCTTGTATCCATTCGGCCCCATTCAGACAACTGTTTTAAGACGTTTATCCCCATCCAGGTGTCGATTTCTTCCCCAGCATTGTATGGAGAAATTCGGCTTCGCCGGAGACATGTTTCTATCGAAAAATGTACAAATTTAGCTTGCTGTCAAAACAAAAATATATATATACTGGCTCGCTACCGCTCGTCAGAAAAATATTGACACCTGGATGAGGGTGAACGTCTTAAAACAGTAGGCTGAATGGGGATGAATGGATACAAACCACAGAGAGAGGGAGAGAAAGAGAAAAAAGCGAGGTGGGCTCACTTAAGGTCATTCCTGAGAATAAAGTACAGAAAATAGCACAATATTTTATTTAGTGTTTGGTTCGCTCTCGCAATATACTGTACACAAAGCATGACATAACGACCATATTCTTTAAGGGGAGGTTTCTAGTTTGTTCCGTAGACCTCCATAAGCTTAACACCCCCTAGACCCTATTTCAAGATCAATTTGTAAATATTTCGGTAGAAAAATGTCCGGTCGACTGCTGGTTCCTTCTAAAATTACAGGCTCGCTATCGCTCGCTAGGAAAAGATAGACACCTAGATGACACGAAAGGTTAACAATGACCATTAAATCAGGCGAAAGGTCTCATAATCGCCAAACTACCGGAGCGAACGTCTTAAAATCTCAAACCTATTGTGCTAAACATGAAGGAGAAGAGGGTCCAGAAAAAGCGACAACCTCCCCCTTTTAAGGGGAGGTTTTTAGTGTGTTTCCTAGACTTCCATCAAGCTTGAAATTACACCGCCTTGACCCCCTTTCAAGATAAATTTGTACATTTTTCGGTAGAAAAATTTCCCAGCCGAAGGCCGGTTCCTCTTAAATTACAGGCTCGCTATCGCTCGCCAGGATAAAATCGACACCTGAATGGCACGAAAGGTCTTAATATGGGGTGAAAGTTCTTAAAATCGCTAAACTAATGGGGCAAACGTTTTATAATATCAAAAGCAATGGGGCTAAACATGAGGGAGAAATGGGTCAAGAAAAAAATCCCTCAAGTGGAGATCTCCCCTTAACCCTAATGTGTGTGTCCTGAGCACCCAAGGCCATGTTCTTCAGCTTGATCACTATAACTCGATATTAAGGGGGTACTGTTTCTTTTCTTGGTCTATATATTAATTTATTGATTTATATTTAGTCTCCTCGCTAGGCCTCCATCAAGCTTAAAATAATACCCCCTAGACCCCCTTTCAAAATAAATTTATAAATTTTTCGTTAGAAAAATGTCCCGGCCGAATGCCGGTTCCTTGTAAGAATACAGGCTCGCTATCGCTCGCCAGGAAAAAATCGACACTTATATGGCACGAAAGGTCTTAATATTGACACAGAAATGTGGCGAAAGGTCTCAAAATAGCTAAAGTAACTGAATGAACATCTTAAACCTCAAAACTAATATGCTAAACATGAGGGAGAAGGGAGTCCAGGAAAAGCGAGCAGTACCCCCTTAATTCAATGTGCAGATCGTATCGCTCGAATGTGCAATCTTGTTCAAACACAAATTATCGTCCTGTTCTCGAAAATCAATAGCCTTATACAACACAAACCCCTTCTGTTCCGGCGACGTCTTTTTCAATTTATTCTAGCTATATTTAGACGATCTTGTGCCGTCTAAGAAGAATATGTGGTAGTAAAAAGGGTTAAGGGACATAGTTCGAAGTCTGTTCATTACTGGAGGCCCTTTTTAAACTGTTTAAAATCGTCTAATAGTAGCCAGAATAAAGTTAAAAAGACGTCGCCGGTACAGAAGGAGTTAAACATTGTGTGTATTGTCTGTGTTATTATCTATCTATCTATCTATCTATCTATATGTTCAGGCCCAATCCCCATTTTGGGGGTAGCCGACTCAAGACAGAGCAAGAACAGGGAAAACACAAAAACAACATAAAACAAAAAATAAACACAGATAAAAAACACAAACTCACACACATCCAGGTCACCCAGGAGAAGACCCAGAGACCAGGGTTACCAAGGTCGCTCCAGCACTCCCCCGGCCCCTGACCACCCGGAGAGGTTCCGATCTCGGCAGGCAGACATGCAGCGGAGCCAAAGCCACAAGCCCTACCACCACACTTCCAGGCACACCCTTCATATTAATCGTCCCCCCGGGCCAGGCGCCTGATGGACTATTATCTAGTCGAACTTGCGCCCGACCCCTTATTCCAAATGACCACATGTTCACTCAACTATTCACAAGCATTCTCCATTCACTCCTGTCCACCACTACTTCCCCTGCCTGATCTATAGTCATTCCTCTATCATCCAAAGCCTTTCTTACACAGTCTCTCCATCTCAATGGGGGTCTTCCTGCCTGTTATTATCACTATATCTAAATTTCTTGAAGCATTGTTCCTTGAAGTATTGAAGGGTGCGAAGTCTACCATTTAGTCGAATGTTACGAGAAGATTGCACAATACTTTACATACCGGATATACGACGAGCGTTAGCAAGGACTTATTTAACAGGCGCCTTCACACCAGCCAATATATTTGTGTCCGATTTGCTTGTTTAACCCTCTCCGACATATGACGCGATTTTGAGCCTATTAGGGATACTTTAAAGCCTTTGTTACCATCAGGGGTATCTAGAAACCTTTAGTTTAGTTACTTCAACCTCTGCAGTTGTCTTTGAGTTAGCTGTGGGCAGAAAACTAATTTTGGAGAGGTAATTATAAGAGTGAGATAACTCTATTTCTTATTGCTAATCTGGCAACCTCTGCGTCATATGTGCGTGAAAGGGTTAACTCCGGCTAGATACGGGCCATTTAAAGATCTTGCAAGGCCCCATCATTGTACAGAAGTTTAACGGGGGATGGTTCACGTGTTGGTCGTTTTTTGTATATATCTCATTATTTTCTAGTTTCCTCCCTAGACCACCATCAAACTTTTAAAAACATCCATTAGATCCCCATTTTAGATTAATTCGTACATTTTCGGTAGCGGTTGTTCCAAAATTACACGCTCACTATCGTTCGCCAGCATAAAAATCGACACCTAAATAGCACGAATAGATGAGGACAAAAATATATAAGAGTTTGTAACCATTTAATTATCCTGAATAGCTTCAAGTTATGTCAGGGAGTTTTAAGCCCTTCACCACCATGATGTAATTTGCATCGTATTCTGGCTGTCATTAGACGATTTTCTTTAGTTTATGATGTACTTCTACGACTCAAATGGGTAAATATGATCTTGATAAACCCTCTTAATAACATAGGTCCTTCTTGAACTGCATACATCGTCTCATTTAAACCAGAATCAAAGACAAAGAGACGTCATGGTGCTGAAGGGGTTAAACAGACCAGGAAAGTCTAGACAAATAACATTGTAAACAGACAAACTACTCAGCAATTACCCACAAGGCATGCACTATCAGAGAGATAATGAGCTCTAACTTGTTGGCTTAAACAAACGGTCTGGTTGTCTTTAAAAATAAGCTCTCAGCAAAAGTTATATATATATAACACAGGGATCTGCCTTGCTTAGGCCAATCGGCTTTCTGCAGACTCCCATTTTCTTATGTTCTTATATATATATATATATATATATATATATATATATATATATATATATATATATATATTATTATGTTCCTTCCAACAACCAACCATACTCCTAAAATCGATTAATGAAATTTACAAACACATGTGGCAGTCCGTGGATTCGAACCCAGGATGCTCACACCGAAAATCAACACCATACATCGCACCACGAAGACAGTTAAAGGTTGGTAGTATATACTGCATATTGTGTGTGTGTGTGTGTGTGTGTGTTTGTTTGTTATGTTATATTAGTTTTTTGTTTTGTTTTGTTTTTGTAAATCATATTGTAGTGACATTTGATGGTGTAATGGTTAGAGCGTGTACGATCTGTATGCAATATCCTGGGTTTGAATCCTAGGAGGATCGCATGCTTTCATTAATGTCATTTTGGTGGTTATTGGTGTTAAGAACGATGTTAAAAATAATACACAAGGAAACGTTAAACAAATTAATATAAACAAAAGAAGAATTGTTGACCACTCATTGCATAGCTGTATTAAGATGATTCGTTTTTCTGGTCCACCTTCTCCCTCGTGTTTAGCCCAATTAGTTTTCAGATTTTAAGACGTTCGGCCCATTAGTTTGGCGACGATAAGACTTTTTCACCCCATTTCTTTGTCATTAGTAAGACCTTTCGTAAAATTTAGGTGTCGCAAATTAGGTGCGCACACACTCACATATACTTAGACACACACACCCACTCATTACACACACACACACACACACACACACACACACACACACACACACACACACACACACACACACACACACACACACACACACACACACACACACACACACACACACTCATTACACACACACACATACAGTACATACATAGGCAGACACATACACACACACACACCCACTCATTACACACACACCCATACAGTACAGACACACACACACACACACACACACACACACACACACACACACACACACACACACACATACAGACAGTACATACATAGGCAGACAAATACACACACACACACACACACACACACACACCCATACAGACAGACACACACACACACACACACACACACACACACACACACACACACACACACACACACACACACAAACACACAGTAGACACACATAGACACACACACACAGTAATCGTTAATGGTAAAAAACCGGCTAGACATATGAACTACAAGCGAAGTAACAATGTAGAATAACCAGGCGTCATAAAGTACAGGATGCAAATCAAGATATGACCCCAATACATATACACACAATACCTCTCCCCACCTCTCTCTCTCTCGTTCTTTCTGTATTTCTCTTCAACTTTCTCTCTCTCTCTCTCTCTCTCTCTCTCTCTCTCTCTCTCTCTCTCTCTCTCTCTCTCTCTCTCTCTCTCTCTCTCTCTCTCTCTCTCTCTCTCTCTCTCTCTCTCTCTCTCTCTCTCTCTCTCTCTCTCTCTCTCTCTCCTCTCTCTCTCTCTCTCTCTCTCTCTCTCTCTCTCTCTCTCTCTCTCTCTCTCTCTCTCTCTCTCTCTCTCTCTCTCTCTCTCCTGCACAATTGCCTTTCCAGTGTAAATTCCCGAGCATCTTATGCGTTTCCTTGCTATGTTTTCACTGAATTGTACAACCCTCGTTTTCTTAGCTTCGCCCAATCACTTTGTCTCCCTTCTTTTGGGCTGTCCCTTTCTTCCACTTGTCTTTATATATTTGGGGTTTTGCTATATATACAGAGATAAAGCCTGACCGTCTCCCTTGGATCGCAAGGTTGGTATGGTCAGCGTATCCATGCAAATTTATGTAAACAATTTCTGCCTTTTCCCCCTCGTCCATTTCCACCAACCACCCCCTGCCACCCAGCCCGCCCTTCCACCATCACTTTCCGGACTAAAACAAACTCGGACCTTTTTGCCCGTATCGAGGGTGAGATCCTAAAGTAACAAAGATCGGCCAACCTCCGCCATTTTGGTGCCACTGGTGATATTGACCTCTCTTTGCAGTAACAAAGAAGAAAGAAGAAATACTCACACCAATTCTAAACATCCGGGAATATTGTCACAGGATGTACAGTATGTATATTTTGATATTTCCCCATAAACTCTACACGATCAGTCAGTCAGTCAGTCAGTCAGTCAGTCAGTCAGTCAGTAGCCAGCCCTTACTCCCACAAGGGGTAGGGAGGATCAGCAAGAGGCACGAGAAAGGAAAAAGAGGTGACAGGAGAAGAGCACATATAACAGTTTGCCCACAAAAAGCAAGCACACAAGCATTCAGAAGCACCAATCACTCATCAGCCCCCGAAATCAATGGCTGCACCTCAGATGCTATACTCAACACGATCAACGATACAATAAACCCTGTTGTTTGATCATTGAGGCACCAACATGGCGTACACAATGTCCACTCTCTCTTACTTCAGGATCTCTAGCGTGGAGGGAGAGATTATGGGTATCAGCACGACATATCTGGGGGCGAGGCTGGATGGCGGGGTCCAGGTCAGACATAGACACACACGCATGATTTAACCCTTTATTGATTTTATACTGGTAACCATTGAGCGATTACATATATTGTCGAAGGATCTAAAGAAGTTAAATATAATATATAATAATATATGATATAATACAAATTATGAATATGAAATGGGCTAAAACCTGGACGACATGATCTCTTTATTCAATGCAGTTCATATCAGGATTACACATCACCATTAAGATCCGATAAATGTACTGCACATTCGAATTATCTTTATTATATTATAGCACATAGTATTGTAAATCATTCTTGAGCTATGAAATGCCTTTACGTATATTGCTATTTTCATGAGGCATAGCTGAACTAAAGGGCAAAGGCGTCTCTCGTTGCGGATTATACCTTGGAGCACCAGGATAAAATTGTCTTTTCTCAGGAGAGTAGCACACAAAGGTCACACGCCGAGTCTATAATACTCCACCACTCTCGTCTTGTTGCCTAAGTCTCGGCCTTTCTTCTACCATGTCAGAAACATTGGTAACTCTAAAAAAAAAAAAAAAATCACAAATGTCACCTATAGTCAAGCAAAATCAACGTTTAACATTTATAATAAAATATACTATCTGATGGCAGTGACCTCTTTGTCTCTCAATGAATCATCATCGCAATTCCATAGACAAAGCGTAAATATACAACAGATAAGAACAATCGAGGTAGGCAAGAAAGGAAGGTTTCCTCAGCAGTACCGCACGAATATCCGATATCTATTAACTTCAACCCCGCTTCTGGCGCGAACCGGAAGTTGTACAGCCGTGATAAATTATCTATTGGATAAAGATATGGTAAATAACGGGGAAAGTGCCTATAACACACACGAAGTACTTCATTTATACAAGTTTTGTTAAGTAATGCACGTGGTAGAGGTGACACTGACCCTGGAGTACATAAAACCCCGTGTTGCACATGATAATACACGTTTTTCGCATACTTTAGCTAGCAGGAGATCTGGCCATGTATCTAAAATCATTAGTAAAGATAAGAGAAAACTAATTAAAAGAAGGGGGGGGGGGGCGTCACCGAGTACGTAAGCAGCCATTAATGCACGTGGCAGAGGAACAAAGGAGTACAAAGGAAATCAAGCAACAACAGGTCTAGTGACCCTTCTAGGCTGCTTGTCCTCCAAAACACTGAGGATCAAGTGTCCAAACAGTGGTTTAGAGTGGGTAAGGGAACATTGGAAAGGGAACTACTGCCCTGGAACTAATGTCCGTGGCAGGATTAGGAAGTTAGTGGGGGACAGATGGGTTGGTAACTGAGGGGGGGATAAAATAAAGTTATTCATTTACAAACGCAGTCAGTCGCGGGTTTGATGCGAGATATTTGTCTAAGCGGAGTTTAAATGAATCAACGGTGCTGCAGTCTATAACGTTTCGGGGAAGCCCATTCAACAAGTTGACAACTCGATTGAAGAAGAAATTCTTAGATTCGTGTGAGTTACAAAATATATAATTTTGCAACAGTTTCCCCGCGTGTAATTAGATTGGTCGATAGTGAAGTACTTACTACAGTTCATATTGTCGATGCCTTTGATGATTTTGAACACTTGAATTAAGTCACCTCTTAATCTGCGCTGGATTAAAGGATATAGATTTAATTATCTAAGACGCTCTTCGTATGGTTTGTTCTTTAGGCTAGGTATCATTTTAGTAACTCTACGTTGAACTCGTTCTAGCTTGTTTATATCTTTTTGGTAATAAGGGCACCAGGATTGAACGCAGTATTCCAGAAGAGGGCGGACTAAGGAATTGTAAAGGGTTAGGATAACTTCTTTGGATTTATGCTCAAATGACCTGCCTATAAAGCCAATTATTTTGTTTGCCTTCTTAACAACTTCTGAACATTGTTGACTCGGTTTTAGGTTACTCGATATTTTTACTCCCAGATCGGTTTCTCTGTTTACATTCTTAAGCTGAGTGCCATTCATCGAATAGTTTGCTTTCTCATTTAGGTATCCGATATGTAGTACATTACATTTATCCGCATTGAAACTCATTTGCCAAATTTGGGCCCAACATGACAATTTATCTAGATTGTGTTGCATATCTTCAACTTGTTCTTTTGAGAGTACGCTATTTGCATTGGAGTTTTTAAACTTTAAAATAGGCAAATTTGGGCCCAACATGACAATTTATCTAGATTGTGTTGCATATCGTCAACTTGTTCTTTTGAGAGTACGCTATTTGCATTGGAGTTTTTAAATTTTTAAACTTTAAAATAGGCCTAGGGGGCCTAAAAATAGGTCAAAATTAAAACAATTTATTTACCGTTGAATCCGCAACGGCGAGACGAATCCAAATATGTAATCATATTGACAAGTCAAAATTCGACCAAAATCACCGAATTGTCTGGGCGAATTGCTTTGTCTCAAAAACCCAAGGTTTTTGAGACAAATATTTTCGATTCTGGCCGAATGGCTGGGCGAAAATGAAATCTAAGACCATGTCTAGAAGCAGCTCGGCGAGAAAAATCGAATGGCAACAAGTAGAATTCCCTAGAACTTATAATTTGGGCTACAGAGGACTTTTAAAGTCCAAAAACGGTCCCCTGGGCCCTCCAGGAAGGCCCAGTCAAAATCGAAATCCAAAACTAATGGTCCGATTTTAATTCTGTTTGCGCCATTCGATTCAGCTTGCAAAAGTGTACTTATGGTATAAATTTAAACAAAATCCGTTCATAAATAATTCGTCTATGTAGTTTTTAAACTTTAAAATAGGCCTAGGGGGCCTAAAAATAGGTCAAAATTAAAACAAAAATTATACCGTTGAATCCGCAACGGCGAGACGAATCCAAATTTTTAATAGTATTGACAAGTCAAAATTCGACCAAAATTACCGAATTCCCTGGGCCCTCCAGGAAGGCCCAGTCAAAATCGAAATCCAAAACTAATGGTCCGATTATAATTCTGTTTGCGCCATTCGATTCAGCTTGCAAAAGTGTACTTATGGTATAAATTTAAACAAAACCCAAGGTTTTTGAGACAAATATTTTCGATTCTGGCCGAATGGCTGGGCGAAAATGAAATCTATGACCATGTCTAGAAGCAGCTCGGCGAGAAAAATCGAATGGCACCAAGTAGAATTCCTCAGGACTTATAATTTGGGCTACAGAGGACTTTTAAAGTCCAAAAAAACAGTCCCCTGGGCCCTCCAGGAAGGCCCAGTCAAAATCGAAATGCAAAACTAAAGGTCCGATTTTAATTCTGTTTGCGCCATTCGATTCAGCTTGCAAAAGTGTACTTATGGTATAAATTTAAACAAAATCCGTTCATAAATAATTCGTCTATGTAGTTTTTAAACTTTAAAATAGGCCTAGGGGGCCTAAAAATAGGTCAAAATTAAAACAAACATTATACCGTTGAATCCGCAACGGCGAGACGAATCCAAATATGTAATAATATTGACAAGTCAAAATTCGACCAAAATCACCGAATTGCCTGGGCTTGGGCAAACCCAAGTTTTTTGAGACAAATATTTTCGATTCTGGCCGAATGGCAGGGCGAAAATGAAATCTAAGACCCTGTGAGTGGCCCTGGCGGCGTACACGTAACCCCCATCTCCGTGCAGCACGTGACAACACCCACGCCTGTCACCAAGATAGCGGGACTCGACAACGGTATATCGCTAACTCACCGCCTCCTCCTCCTACTCCTACTCCTCAACCTTCAGCATCATTAGCATCATGTCTCTCTCTCTCTCTCTCTACTCTTTCTATTTGACTTTCTTTTTAATATCTTATCGCATCCTAAGCTTTTGCATCCTCTCCTTCCACTCTTCCTATTTTTACTCTCTCCTTCTCTTCCTATTATTATCTTTTTACCCTCGTCCTAAATCATCATATATTTCTTCATCAACATCAACATCCTCCTCCCTCAACGACAATATATATTGCCAACTCTTCGCCTCCTTAACATCATCAACAACAATAATTCTCTCCTCCTAGTCCTCATTCTCCACCTCCATATATATTTCTTCCTTTTACCTCCTCCTTTTCTCTCTTCTACCATCTCTTTGCTTTCCTCCTTCTCAATCTTCCTCTTCTTCATCCTTCAGAAACGGTATATTGCTAACTCACCACCTCCTCCTCCTCCTCCACCTCAGCATCTCCACCTTCTCCTAGTCCTCCTTATCTCTCAGCCATATTCTCCTTGTATTTAACTTCCTTCTTACCTCTTTTCTCATCCTTCTTTTATGCATCAGCAGCATCTCTTCCTGTTATCATCTTTTGCCCTCGTCCCAATTATAATATATTCTATCATCTTTATCAACATTACCATTTGATGCTGAGAGGATTGGGTTCTAGTCATATGGTGATGGGCTGGTCTATCAGAGTGAGAACTGAGCGATCTCTGCCATACGCATAGCTTACTCCGACTGTTCCTTTTACTTATGTATTTCCTAGATCTCAAGTGACGGCGTCTTTTCCGTGGATTGACCTCCCAATCTACCAAGATTGGAAGCCAAAGCGTCACATTTTTCCTTTGCCCCTCAACTTTCTCTTCCTAATTGCTGAGGGGCACAGGGCCCTGGGTGGGGCTTTGGTTTCCCGGGCGTTTCCGCACCCTCCTCAGCTCCCCGCCATGGAGTGGCTTCGGTCACCCAGGCTTTATTGTGGTCGGCGGGGAGGGTTCTGTGGGGGCGCTCGGTTATGGCCTTGGCCTTGCTCGGGGCCTTGGGGCTGTTCGGCCAGGCAGCTTGGGGAACAACAACATTACCATTTCTCTCTTCCTCCTTCTACAACTGTATATTGTTAACTCACCGTCTCCTCAGCATCTCCTCCTCCTCCTTACTCCTCCCTCATCTACCTAGCAGTGAGTAAGCTTAAGGGGATTTTTTGTTTTTTTTAGTTTGTTCTCTAGACCTCCATCAAGCTTAAAATTACACCCCTAGACCCCCTTTCAAGATAAATTTGTACATTTTTTCGGTAGAAAAATATCCCGGCCGAATGCCAGTTCCTCTTATATTACAAGCTCGATATCGCTCGCTAGGAAAAAATCAACACCTAAATGGCACGAAGGGTCTTAATATTGACAAATGGGGCGAAAATTCTTAAAACTAATGGGGCGAACGTCTTAAATCTCAAAAGCAACGGGGCTAAACATGAGGGAGAAAGGGGTCCAGAAAAAAATCCCTTAAGTGGAAATCTCCCCTTAACAGTGTAGATATCCAAACTGCCCGGGAAGGAACAATTGGTCTATTGCAGTTTGTAAGTCCTTTGTATTCCTTTGTACTCTCCTTTCGCCCTCCTCCTCCCCTTCTTCACCTCTGGCTGGTCACATGACTCTGATTCAATGTATTGCTTTATTATTGCATAGCCGCCTCCCTTTCCTCCTCCTTCTATTCCCCCTTATCCTTCTTCCTCCACCACCTCCTCCACCACCTCCTCTTCCCCCTCCTCCCCACCTCCTCTGTCTAGTTACATGATAGTCACTCAGGTTACTGTTTTCTGATTGCTTAATTACCTCCTCTTCGTCTTCTTCCTCATCTCTCTCCTCATTTCCCTACTTATCCTTCCTCCACCACCTCCTCTTCCTCTCTTCCTCCTCCTCCTCTGCCTGGTAGTTACATGATAATCACCCATGTTATTGCTTTCTGATTCCTCCTCTTCTTCTTCATTTCCCTACTTACCCTACCTCTTCCTCCACCTTCTCTTCCTCTCCTCTTCTCTTCCTCCTCCTCCTCCTCCTCCTCAACTCCTCTGTCTGGTAGTTACAAGGTTATTGCTTTCTTATTGCCAAGCTACCAGGGGGAAAAACAATATATTTCACCTCATAAAACTAACCCTTTCAGTACCGGGACGTTTTTTATAATACATTGTGGCTAAAGTTAGATATTTATGAGGGGTGGACTTTCAAATATACCAATTAGGCACTATTTTTAGGATTTGAGTATTAAGTGACGTGAATTGGATATACTAGAAAACACGTAGGGTGAGAGAGGTTATGATACAGATAATGGAAAAAACTAAAATAATAAATAAGCCATATATAACAACAGAAAATATATTCACCCTAAATACCGCTAGCACACGAACGCATTTATTGTCAATTTTCGATGGTCAGTATTTCCCCGGCAACTTTGTATGATTCTTTACACTGGTATCAGAAAGCATATACTGAAGATTGACACATTTAGGTGACATAAGTATTTGATCACTTTCCCTCATAAGCTGGCAGACCAGTGTTAACGATAATAGTCGAGGGAAAAAGCGCTTGTGTGATTCTCCTTCTATTATCTTATATGTTGTCATAAATCACGGGCTTTACCTGGTGGCGTCAGAATCTAGGTCGTGGGTCTAGTACTGGGGTCGGGAGGTCTACATCCTGGTCAAAAAGTCGGTGATTTTGAGGTCAGTAGTTTGGACGATTCGTGTTTCTTTTGTTTTGTTTTTGTTTTGTGTGATTGTATTCAGCTTGAGAAGGACCACAAGGAAACAAAGGGGTAAAAGGTATGTCAGTTAACCATCATACTTCCTCATATCTTTCCACAACTGAACAGAATCGTATAATGCTAACCGAAATAATAGCGAAATCGAATATATACCTAATAATAACAAACTATCAATGCAACGATTAGTACTGGGGTCGCGAGGTAAACAGTCTGGTCATAAAAGAAGACATTTGGGGTCAGTAGTTCGAACGTGATGTTAGTTGTTAAGTCATCGGGTTAGCGGATATGTTGGGTTGGCTTGTTAGACCTATGACTAATATACAACAGTAAACTAATTGGCGCAATATATCAGGGGTGTTGAGTGTTGCTCAGCCATCGAATTAGATTATACGTTTGAAATGACTTGTGATATTTGTGACGATTATAATAACAGGAAATAAATTGGTTAAACTGTTAGGTCTGTCACTAACACAATAAAACATCATCAGTTGGCTCGTAACATCAGATTAGCAGTGACTACATAATAACAACCTAAATAGTTGTTTTAATTCTGGCTATGGCAAACCGATTTTACTTAGCTTAGGCAGGACTTATGTTAGTTAAATGGTTAATTGAGATGATTTAACAATTTGCATTCCTATAATGTATATCCTTCGTAAGCTACATAAAATGAAGAAACGCGTCATCGTATGTTGAAAGAGTTCAAGGAAAAATATACAAAAGGAAAAATATAAAACTACCTAATCTACTTAATCTATCTCTCTATGTCATCACTTAAAATTAATGTTTTTAATAATTAACAACACATTTCACTGAACAAATCTCCGTAATAGGCGAGTTATCAAGATGGGAACATAGCAATTTACCATCACCTAAAGTAAAAACACTATGGGCATCAGATTTTTCAGCTACACGACAGCGTTTAAGGGGATAGTGCTTGTATTTTGGTTTATATGTTAATTTTCTTCGCTAGACCTCCATCATGATTAAAAAAAACAAAAAAACACCCCCTAGACCCCCTTTCAAGATAAATGTGTACATTTTTCGGTAGAAAATTGTCCAGGCCGAAGGCCGTTTCCTTCTAAAATTACAGGCTCGCTATCCCTCGCCAGGAAAAAAATCGACACCTAAATGCCACAAAAGGTATTAATATTGACAGGGAAATGAGGTGAAAGTTCTCAAAATCGCCAAACTAACGGAACGAACGCCTTAAAATCTCAAAGCTTTAACATACTAAAAAAGAGGGAGAAGGGGGTCCAGAAAAAGCGACTCCAATCCCCTTAAGTAAAAGTCACAGGGTCCGTCGTTATATAAGCGGGTATTGTCAACGTGTCGTTTTTCATTAGTAAGAACGGTGACTAAACTAAAAATTAAAATATATTCAGGTTGTAGATTCTGTAATTAGTTAGTAGTTATATATATTATGTCGTAAGGTTAACACAAATTTTCTTCTTGGTTCTTCTAATCATAATATATATCCTGAGCTTATTCGATATAGTAGGTTGTTAGACTACTGAAGCAAAAGTCTTATTGGATAATTCTGAAACATTTTGAAACATCCCCTCTAGAGTCATATTTTCCCTCAATCATCGTTCACTGTCTCAAGATTATCGTGTAGGAGTGCACCAGCTACTTGTACAAGAGGTCGTACTATAGAAATAAGCTTTTAGACCCGACTGTCAGATGAATAGCAGAATCAACGTTTTAAGTTTTGGGATCAAGGGTTAAGTCGTGGAGACATTGATTAAGTAACAACAGTGGTTTTTATTTACTCCTTGTGCAATGAGATTTTACTTTACGTGATAAACGTATATAACTATTTATAAATTCAAGAAATATAAATTCAATGAAGTAGTTATAATGCAAGACAAAAACAAA
Organism: Paralithodes platypus; assembly: GCA_032716605.1. Taxonomy (NCBI): domain Eukaryota; kingdom Metazoa; phylum Arthropoda; class Malacostraca; order Decapoda; family Lithodidae; genus Paralithodes; species Paralithodes platypus. The sequence continues at coordinate 9,443,629 of CM064562.1, read as the reverse complement.
ATAATGTTTTAGCCCGTGGTTAAAAGAACAATCTTGACTACTAACTTTACGATAGTAGGAATCCAATATTGTTTATCAATATTTTCAAAGAACATAATTTACACACGCGGTTATTTTCTCTACTTTACGAGCTGTAGTTGATCACTTTGTTTTTGTTTTCTGATGATACTTGTAGCACTTGCCTTCTCACTCCTGCCACTTTCACCCCACCAAAACAACAACAACAACAACAACAACAACAACAACAACAACAACAACAAAAAGAATGTAAATAAAGCCACTAATATCTTCATTTCCTAGAGATCTTTCAGTTTAAGAGATCAGCCACCTTTTTATTTGGACGCCATTTTATTTGCATGAGGGAGACAAAAGGCAGAACTACCTGTAAGGATTGTTTTTATTCGTCGAGCATTAGCGAACCATTGAGATTCTTGCTTAGCGAGAACGATTTTGAGAAGTATCGCTCCTCTTAAATGTTTGAGTCCATTTCGTCAAAATTCTTAAGACGTTTGGCCCAATTTAGACAGGAATGTTAAGATGTTCCCCCCTATCACAAAAAAAAAAAAGAGGATGGCAAAACAAAGCCACCTCCGCCTTTCATTCTAAGAACTTTGACCTTTGACCAAGCCAGACGAGGCTTGGGAGAATTTCACGTGCAGGAGACGAATAGTTGTGGCTCGACGTGTGACCATCCTCAAACTTGTTATATTTTGTGTTTGGTTTTCAGATGTTTGTGTGTGTGTGAGAGAGAGAGATTGAGTGTGAGAGTGAGAGAGAAGGGGGGTGGGGGGGTTGCGTGTGCATGTGTGGGTGTGTTTGTGTTAGCTTTTGACCTCACTGGCCTCGTATCAATCTTGTGTGATCCTTGAACTATGATCTTCCCAAAAGTTGCATAGGAGAGATATGTACAATCGTTGGCAGGTATTTACGGTACACTGATCTATTATATTATTCAAGAAAACAGTGGGAGTTGATATTTATATTAGCTTCCATCATGCAAAGACCTCACCTCCCCTTTGTTTTTTGTTTTTTATTAAGGGTTTGCAATATTAATTTAGTATCGGACATTTAAGCCTTGCAGTAGACATTATTCAGTGTTGGAAATATCTTTGAAACTCGTAAAGTTTGCTCTCCTTTGATTCCTAGAAATACTTCCTATTCTAAATAAAATCGTCTTGTACTAGCCAGAATGAGATGAAAATATGTAGATGAAGAGATACTCATTTGGGAATCTTGCCTAACTAATCCAGATTATGTAATCGAAGCAAGGAAGAGAGACTTGTTCAGCTTTGTGCAAATTGGCCAGTCCTGCTGTGGTAACAATCACATTGGTAATTTGTTAAACTTCGGGCTATAAGGAAATTAACTACAGTATATAAATGTCGATAATTGGCTGGTATACAAGCTAATATACACCTGCAGTACAGACATATGTATATTATATACAGTATATTACATCAAACTTCCCATTCATCAAAAAATCCATCGTGTTCGTGTTTCTGTTTTTGTTTTCTATGTGGATGAGAGAGACAAAAGGCAAATCTGCCAATGATGAGTGCCTCCCCCAGAGTTGAAAGAGTGACAAGGCAAGAATCAAGGAATGTTCGAGCCAGAATGTCTGGACACACGGAGTTTTAAGCAATTTAAGTCATAGGATGAGGGAAAGATGGATATATTGCCTGGATGCCACCATTGGCCTACATGCTACCATACACCAAGTACTGTACACCGTTTGGTACTTACTACCGCCGTGTTTGTGTTAATTACCGTAATTTTATATCGTCTCCACCCTCCACCTCCTTCCCGCATATCTCTCTCTCTCTCTTTCCCTCTCTCTCTCTCTAGCATGCACCGTCTAAATTATCTACAGTAGATCGTTGGGATTCTTATCATTGGTTTCGCAATATACACATCTGTCTTTCTATTTTGTCTTTCTACATTTGTTATTAATTATTTCGTGTTTATCACAGTTGCTGAAGTTCAAGGATCTGCCTGGATAATATTTGAGGACTAAATCAGTTATGTGAGGTAAACATAAAAATAATGTTCGTAACTCCATTATTTCCTGCCTATTATCTTACCGGTTAGCGACGTAATTTGTCGTTCAGTATGGCTGATAACAATGCATAATTATGATAGTCAATAATAAATGTTATAAGAACCCTCGTTATCTCCTATTACCTAAAAGCTATATGATTGATCTAGGCCTGATAATTTCTTTTACTTGGCAGAAAATACAAATATAGCAGTAACTTTCAGTGCGATGATGTTTTGTTTTTTCTTATAGCATTAAACGATTCAGTTTGTTTTTCCCCTCATAATTCACGGTCTAAATTTTATCTTGCTTACATCTAGTAATGTATTATATATATATTTTTGTTTTGTTTCTTGTATTCTGAATAACACTTGCAGATAAGGCACAATATCATATTATTTGTATTGTTCTTATTCTCATTAACACCTGCAGATAATTCTCAGTTCACCAAAGACATTCCATTTCCAAAACAAATGTTGACATAATCTAATCTATTAATTTCACTCCCAACACCAAACACCTCCCAATGAAATTAATGAAAGCATGTGATCTTCCCGGGATTCGAACCTGGGACACCACGTACATAATTATTTTATCGATCTAATCATGTACTCAAACCCAACTACACACTGAAGAGCCAAATGTTTTAAGTGAAAGGAAAGCACACGTTCAGGGTGCTTGGTGAAGGAGTGTGGCAGTAGGGAGGGAGATTGAAAACACGAGAGGAAGAGGAAGATTACACACAAAAGGAAAGAGACAGTTTGACCTCATTACTCCGGGGGTGTCTTTTGTGGTGCTGCCTTCCTCTTACTCCTCCTCTTCCTTCTTATTCAAATATTCCACCTTTTATCCTCCTCTCTGCATAATTATTTCCTTTTACATTCCCGGGTATTGTATACTCATATTGACTGTGTGTATTTTCGTATGTGTATGAAGGAGACATATCTGATCGTCATTGTCACATATTGTAAAATCTATCAAATATTTACTGATTAATATGTATTTATTTTGTGATAATATTTGTTGTTGAATTTAATTTAATTGAAAAGGCAGGTTGCCTGTAACGAGTGACTCCCCCAAAGCCAAAAGAGTGATAGGGCCAAATTCAAGGGACGTTGGGGTCAAAATGCCTGGACACACGAATTTTAAAGTAGTTTAAGTCATATAATTCCTCTACCTTTTATATGCTATCATATATTCAGGTTTCTATGTTCTTGTTGTGTTCCTCTCTTACTTTCACAAAGACCTCCTCATTATCATTCACATATCCCAGCTATTATCCTCCGTCTTATGCCTTACATTATTTATCCATGCATTGTCTTCATATATAATTATTTGTGTATATTATACTATCCCCACAACTTTGACTATTATACTTATATTATACATTTTAAACTGTCTTCGTGGTGCGATGCATAAGGTGTTGATTTTCGGTGTGAGCATCCTGGATTCGAATCCACGGACTGCCACATGTGTTTGTAAATTTCATTAATCGATTTTAGGAGTATAGTTGGTTGTTGGAAGGAACATAATAATTATACACTACAGAGAGTGTAGTTTGTGTCCCTACCTTCCCCTCTCATCTTTTCCTTGCTCAGCCAAATATTCATGATATAATTTTACTATCTACACTGTACTATGCATTCTAGGCTACACCACACACAGCATATATAATAGTTTGACCTCATTATTTATATATTAATTAATTACTTAAGTAATTTAAAAATTATCCCCTCCTCCCACCGAACCTCTTCCTCCCCAGTCAAATATTCATTATATAAGTCTCCTTTCTACCTATTTAATTCTATTTTACATTTATTCTAGTGTGAATTTTGTTTATATTTCTTTACCTTTCCTATTTTGTCCCCCCATCACAACACATCAGCACCATCACCACCACAACAGCTGGGTGACAAATTATAGCTGTTAGCCTCGTACAGCCCCTTATCTATGTGACACCAGGTTGGGTTCACAGTATTTTCAGTTTAAAAAGATTGAACAACGACGATCATTTTGTGTTTTGGACAATATAGACTACTTGGCAACGAGAGGTCCTTCCTAAGTTGAACGAAATAGTTTGACGGTATGTGGTTTCGTAAAAAATATTGATCTTATCGTTGATTTTGAAGTTCTATATATTTATATATTTAACTCCTTAACTGCTAGAGCTCTCTCTGAAGCGGAAAAACATTATCTGGTGGTAGCAACAATGGTGGTAGAAGCATCGTCAACATGTTATTAATGAAATGTTTGCATTAGGCTATTCAAATAAATAAATTAGTTAATCCCTTCTGTTCTTCTGTTCTTTTTCATTCTATTCTAGCTATACTGTTGTTGTTGTTGTTGTTGTTGTTCCCCAAGCTGCCTGGCCGAACTGCCCCAAGGCCCCAGGCAAGGCCAAGGCCACAACCTAGCGCCCCCAGGAACCCTCCCTGCCGATCACAATAAAGCCTGGGTGACCGAAGCCACTCCATGGCGGGGAGCTGAGGAGGGTGCGGAAACGCCCGGGAAACAAAGCCCCACCCAGGGCCCTGTGCCCCTCCGCAATTATGAAGAGAAAGTTGAGGGGCAAAGGAAAAATGTGACACTTTGGCTTCCAATCTTGGTAGATTGGGAGGTCAATCCACGTTAGAGACGCCGTCACTTGAGATCTAGAAAATATATAAGTAAAAGGAACAGTCAGAGTAAGCTATGGGTATGGCAGAGATTGCTCAGTTCTCACTCTGATAGACCAGCCCATCACCAATTGACTAGAACCCAATCCTCTCAGCATCAGCTAGGAAAGGCCCTAGAAGGCCGCCTTTGGCGGGGGGATAGCTCCCCTATTTCAACCCCTTTCGGGGATGGGCACCCGCCCTCTAGCTATACTTAGACGATATTGTGCAGTATAAGAAGGATATGTGGTTATAGAAAGCGTTAATTGAGATAGTTCGAAGCCTGTTACGTGCTTGAGGCCCATTGCAAACTGAATAAAAATCGTCTAAATATAGCTAGAATATAGTTAAAAAGATGTTGTCGGCACAGAAGGGGTTAATCAGAAAGCATAACATGAATAATATGAGCAATTTCAATGCGTTAAATATAGTAATCTGCACTTAGGATAATATGGACACTTGGGGGAATATTCAATCAAACTATTTCAATCAGTAGCTCTCAACCAGTGTCAATTCAACTAAGGTTGTGTGGTTAGGTTAAGTTAGGTTAGGAAGAGTTAGGTTAGTACTTTAAACTGGGTCTGGTTTGGTTGGTCCTGGTTGAGATGTATTGCTTGAAATGATCTACTGGTTGAGTTGTCCAGGAGGTATATGTTTAGCACTGTGTACTCTACACCAGCAGACGAAAATTATAACCAACTGTCGCTCAAACTCAAGGCTTAAGGGGAGGTTTTTAGTGTGTTTCCTAGACCTCCATCAAACTTAAAATTACACCCCCTAGATCCCCTTTCAAGGTAAATTTGTAATTGATTTCGGCAGACAAATGTCCCGGCCGAATGCCGGTTCCTCTTAAATTACAGGATCGCTATCGCTCGCCAGGAAAAATCGACACCTAAATGGCACGAAAGTCTTAAAATTGACAAATGGGGCCAAAGTTCTTAATATCGCCAAATTAATGAGCCGAACGTCATAAAATCTGAAAACTAATGGGGCTAAACATGAGGATGAAGGGGGACCAGAAAAAAACGACCCATCTCCCTTTAAAGTGGCGTCACGCAAGCACTTTTTTTTTTTTTTTTGGCAAATATTTGGGTTTAAGTCTTATGAAATTCTCGTTAAAATTGTGTGATTACTGGGAGAATTTTTCCGAAAAATTGACTGTAATTATTCCCCCATAGCTCCACTCGTGACGTCACCTGGTAAAGTGTATATATGCCTCATCACTTATGCAAATTAGATACCCACCGTAAATAATGTTGTTCATGCTTAAAAGAAAGGCATATTCTCCCAGGGTAAATAATAATAATAATTATAATGTATACTAAGATGACAACGCGGAATTTTATCATTATTATGGAGTCAGGGAGAGCGCAATTTATTTTAGGAAGGATTAAATATAATATGAACGTTGTGAGCGGGTCCGGGTAATTTACGAGGAATAATGGAGGGAAACCCGAGCGACTGAAGATCGGGGAAGGATAAGGCAAGAGTCACTCGATCACGTTTTGGGGTATTTTTCGGTCATAAATATTTAAAGATACAATTGTAAAAAAGAAAAAAGAATATGGTAAATAGTAAAAGTATTCTCCGGTTTATCTATTCATATAAGAACACATAAACGACTAGAATATTGTCTACTGTATGTGTACCAATTTATATTTTTTTATAATTATGTTTATATTTTGCAGTGTGGTCTAGCAGTTCCCAAGATCAAGCTTTCAATTTTATCGGCCATCTAAAATACTGCCCGTATCAATGAATAAGAACTTCGAAACGTTGCCAGAAATGAATATGTCCATTGAAACTTGCCGGAAAAATGAATTCGTGAGTCAGTGTTGATGTGGGTCGTGGGTTGCGTGGGTGGTGCTGGGTCTAAGGGGAGGTCTAATCAGGGTGGTCAACTTGAGATATATTGTGCCTATTTCGAATAATGTACTGCCGATATATATTACATGCTCAATAATTTGACAAAATGGATAATAACACAATTTGAATAGCATCTCCTTACTTATATCCCTTCCCTTATAACTTAGGAGATATCACCCGTTTTTTTGTATGCTGCACGTCACCAATGTGTATTTTAACTGGCGAAGATTTGTATAACATTTCATATACACGTGATCTGTGGCACTTCACGAACCTATACCATAGAGAACACAGTTACAACACAGGACATTGTGCGAGTTACACAAGTTGGCGTCTATGGCATGACTTTCCCTACCATCTCTTTCCACGGGTATAACGAGGTTGAAGTCTGCGGGGGAGATCATGAAATCGGGAACCAGAAGTACTGGGGAACCTTTGAATGTAGAGCCATCTATAGGTGATACCCTTAACTTGGCTTATAGCACCCTCATGTTGCATACTACGTTCTTTGTTTTGCCTATGGTTTTGCACTGAATCACTTAGGCTTGGTATTATTTGGGACATAAAGACTCTCAAACTTTCTTCTACTCAACAACTGAGCTCTGGAACTCTCTCCCAGAATCAGTCTTTCCCTCTTCCTATGACTTAAATTGCTTCAAACTCCGTGTGTCCAGGCATTTTGGCTCGAACGTCCCTTGATTTTGGCCCTGTCACTCTTTCAGCTATGGGGGCGGCACTCACCATAGGCAGTTCTGCCTTTTGCCTCCCTCAATCACATAAAAAACAAAAACAACAAAATACAAAAAAGGTCCAGATGACCATTGGTGTAGTATACGATGGCTTGCAGGAGATTTTATAACCTACAGTATACACAAGCCTACACATAATGGTACTTAGTGTAAAAACAGAGGGCATGAATCTTCCTAGGGATGGTTGAATCTGGGCTCAACACAAGGAAACTATTGTGAGGCTGCTGCTAAATATCCTCTCACTCTAGCCACCCATATACATTATAATTATGTAAGCTGTAATATCTCTGTATGCATAATAGAAAGTACATATTTCACGGATTCAAATACATTTCCAACTTTCGATTATTTGCACTTACTGTAATGCCTGGATCCGACAATTACAAGATTTCTGTAAAGTTAGCTGATTAAATAGCTTATTTTCCGATCATTTTGTTAGTCATCATACATTGTATGTATGTCTACTCAGTATATTTACTATCCTATCAACTAAAGGTTACAATATACTAAAATGCATCTTCGTGACAATGAAACATATAAACCCTGTCTTATCAATCCTCAAAACATATCAGCCACGTCCCGGTTTTTAGCACCAGATATTCGCAAAAAATCTGTTAGTGATCCCCAACAATAGTCAGGTTGAAGCGAACAATTGTGATGAATGGCACGGGTTGCTCAAGGGAGATTTTGGTTTAACCTTTTTAACTTGCGAGTGAGTATTATGTTTATTATAAATGACGCCAGACAATTATATGCAGCTTAGGAAGGACTTCACGTTGTTAAATGGTTATGTGGAATGGTTAAATTGAATAAATAAGGATGGATATACTTGGTGACCAAGTAGGCAAAAGCAAATTAAGAGAGAGAGAGAGAGAGAGTACGTGAAAATCTAATGTTTTTCTTACAGAAGATCTTGAATGTAACCCAAAAGTTTGTTGTTTTGTTTTTTAAATCTAATTCTTCGTTATTTCACTTAACTATCGAAACTAAACAAAATTAACGATGACTATACGAAGCAAGATGACGAGAGTTACCTGTAAGAACATTTAATATTTCCTCCCAGAGCTTTATTTATGATGTTGCCTCATGCATCCCTTGTGTGTCTATGAACCCTAAATTACGGCCAACACTGTCACTCACCATCACTTAGCGGTCACACATCACCATACACTCCCACCAGACATCCTTCTACCATGATAAAGATAGTATATGGTGACATTCTAAAAGTCAGGCACCCTCACACAACCTTCGACAATCCTTAATAGTACCTCATGCCATCCAGATTCTTTCGTGGAGATATAATGACATTTCTGCTTTATAGGCACCATTTTGTTGCATATATCAGACTGCATTCTGCTTGGTTTTTCATTTTTCACTCATGTCTCAATAGTTTCACTAAATATACAATAACTTCCGGATATAGGTATTGTAATTGAAGGTAACAATAACAAAGATGACGTCA